>VZRH01000398.1:336309-363330 GCA_013397555.1 Urocynchramus pylzowi | reverse complement strand
GGGGCAGGAAGGGCGGGGCGGTGACGCGCCGCGGGGGGGCGCCCGCCACTTCCGGGCGGCGGCTGAGGGAGGAGGAGGAAGGGGAGGAAGAGGAAGGGCCGGGCCGGGCGGGATGTGCCCGAGGCGCTTGGCCGCCGTCACGGGCCAGCGTGTAGCCGCGCTGCGCTTCAGAGGGCCCGGTAGCCGTCACGGGGGAGCGCTAACGACTTCTGTCCTCGCGGCTGCGGCCCTCAGCGCCCCCGGTTGTCGCTGCCTCAGCCCTCACACTCCGGCCCTCATGGCTCCAGCTCTTCCCGGCCCTCACGGCCGCAGTGTTCTCGGCCTCAGTGCTCGTGGCCTCCTGGCTGGCAGCGCCCGGGAAATGGTGCCCCATGTGTGCCTCAAATGAAGCAGTTTTTAAGAGAATGAAGGGATTCAGGAATGTTGGGGATCCTGTCAAGTGTAGGGGGATGGAGCCCACGCGTGTGCCATGGAGGGGACACAGGACTGCGCCGTGGGGAGGTGACAGTCCCTTCCGGGCTCCGGTAAACAAGGCCTGGCTGCAGGGAACTGTCTGAGGTTGGGGTGGCTTTAGGAGTTAAGTACAAGTCTTTGCTCCCAGTGACCAGGAAATTCCAATATGATGGATACAGCACCTGTGCTGAAGGAACAAAGGGGTCAGGGTCAGAGTAGGTAGTTTTAATGGAAATAAATATTTTTACATGGGATGCATCCTGTCAAAGCTCCTGAAATCAGTGTCACTTCAGCAATGAGTTGCTAAAACACATCAAGTGAATTGTATTTTCTCTCAAGTACCTGACATTTGGTGTTAGAACTCCAGTGCAAAAACCACTGTCATCATGGCATAACAAAGGACACCCTCCTCATGCCTGAAATACTGAGAGCTGAATCACTGTGAGTCGATGCTCTGGTAATATTAAGAATAAATTCAGTTTGAGCACATATTTATAGCAGCTGCTCGGGACTGGGTTTGCCGTGGAGCACTGGCTCAGAGTTTTCTTGCTGTGCAGTCAGGATGAATCCTTCCTGCTGGCAGTTCCATGGGATGCCACAGGCACCCAACCAATCTAAGGAGAAGAATTTGGGGATTTGGGATTCAGCTGCTCCCCATATTTCACCTGTACTCACCTGCCCCTTCACCCACCTGTGGAAGTTGTTTTGTGCCAGGAGCTTGGATTAACTGGGTGATGTGTGGACCCTGTTTCCTCATAAGTTCTTGAGTTCTCAGTGGCTGTTGATAGGATCACAGAATGCTTTGGTGGAAGGGAACTCAAAGCTCATCCAGTCCCACCCCTGCTGTGGGCAGGGACACCTTCCCCTATCCCAGGGTGCTCCAAGCTCTGTCCAGCCTGGCCTTGGGCACTTCCAGGGATGGGGCAGCCACAGCTTCTCTGGGCAGCCTGTGCCAGGGTCTCCTCACCTTCACAATAAAAATTTCTTCTTAACCTTGCCCTCTGGCAGTGGGAAGCCATTTCCCCTTGTCCCAAATCCCTTTCCATTTTTCTTGTAGGCTCCAAACAATTACTCTTGGAATGCTTTCAGGGCATTGCTGAGCTCATCAGTGGGCAGACACGAGGTGCCACCTCACCGAGCTGCAAATTCCAGTGGCTTCCCAATAATAACAGCTCTCCCAGCTTCTCAGCAGGACTCCAGAGCCTCCAAAGCTGCAGAGCTTCCCGGGAGAGACAGTGTGAAACTGCTGTTGTCAGACTGAACTCCCAGCCAGGAGAAGCACACACAGATCCCACTCTCCAGACAGGTAATGTTTCTCCCACCTGTCTTCAGAGCCCAGAACTGCAAGCTCATCTCTTCATGTATGATGGGAAGGCAAAGGAGAAAACACAGATGATGTTTTATAATATGCCCTGAAAGTACAAATCCATCTTCCAGAGCTGAACAGAATTCCATGTCAGGGAAAAACAGCTCCATAAATACTGCCCAGCACCATGTCCTGGTGCATTTCAGTGCCAACAGCTCTGCATCCATGCTTAGGTGAGACCCCAGCTGCAGAGCTGCCTCCAGCCCTGGGATCCCCAGCACAGGAAGGACATGGAGTTGTTGGAGAAAATCCAGTGTAGGCTCCAAGATGGTCAGAGGGGTAGTGCAGCTCTGCTGTGAGGAAAGGCTGGGAGAAATGGGGTTGTTCAGCCTGGAGAAGAGAAGCTCCAAGGTGACCTAACTGTGGCCTTCCAGTGCCTGAGGGGGGCCCACAGGGAGATGGAGAGAGACTACAAGGGCCTGGAGTACCAGGACACAGGGAATGGCTTCCCACTGCCAGAGGGCAGGGCTTGGGATATTGGGGAGGAATTCTGCCCTGTGAGGCTGGAGAGGCCCTGACACAGGGTGTCCAGAGAAGCTGTGGCTGCCCCTGGATCCCTGGAAGTGTCCAAGTCTGGGTTGTATGGGACTTGGAGCAACCTGGGATAGTGGAAGGTGACCCCATGGCAGGGAGTAGGGCTGGATGGGCTTTAAGGCCCCTTCCAACCCAAACTGTACTGGGGTTAGATTCCATGATTCTGTATTTCTTTAGGAATGTGACATTTCCTTGGCATCTTTTGGTGCCTTACTGAATATTTCCACTCATGATTTGCTTTTATTTCAGCTTGGGGGTGGCACAGGTGGAGCTGCAGCACCACCAGGCAGGATTGTTCTGTTTGGGCCTGTCTAGAGCCCATGGGGATTTCTGCACTAACTAAAAGGGGCTTGCAAAAGCCTGGGATAGAAAATGCTCCCAAAGTAAGCTTGTCCATGCCCTGCTTGTGTCCTTCCTGCAGCATTCCAGCTGGGAGCCTGGTTGCTCCTTGCTTGGTGCTCAGTCCACGACCTTGGGTCAGTGCTCGGCGTTGCTCCACATCGTGGCTCAGATGGATTCCTGCATCAGCAGGAGGGGAGAGTGTTGGGAATGCCCCAGGTGTGTCCTGTGGGTGCTGCAGGGCCCAGCTGTGCAGGTACCTGCACCAGGGGCAGGTACAACCAGCATTCCTCATTCCCAAGCAGGTCACAGCAAACTTCCCTCCTCGGCCTGGCCGTGGCTGGACTGTGCTGCTGTGCAGTCACTCCTGAGCCTCTTCCCTGCGTTCCTGACTCCCTGGCACCTCAGCTTCCTCTCCTTAACGCTCTCCCAGTTGCTTCACTACTCCCCAAGGCTGCTCCAAGGGCTTGTTATCGATACCTCTTCCCACCTGTCCTGGGTTTTCCCCTCCAGGAGTCGTGTCTGGTGAGTAATGCCCATCCTCTCTTTCCTCAGGAGCTCCATTTCCACACCACGTGGATTCTGCAGCTCCATGACTCATCTTTTTCCAGATCCTCTGCATCCAAGCAGCAGCATGCTGGGGGTGATAGTAAATCTCGGAGTGAAAGCAGGATTTTATGGATGTGCTGATTCATCTTTCCTCAGAGCAGAGCTCTGTTATGTAAATGCCAGCAGCAGCTGGTGGCAGGAGGAGGGAGAACAGACTAATGAGCCACGGAAGCATTCAGGAGCAGAGATGCTTTAAGGAAGAAGCTGGATTGTAGCTGTTTCTTTCCATACTGCTCTTTAAATANGCAGCAGCTGGTGGCAGGAGGAGGGAGAACAGACTAATGAGCCACGGAAGCATTCAGGAGCAGAAATGCTTTAAGGAAGAAGCTGGATTGTAGCTGTTTCTTTCCATACTGCTCTTTAATAAAAAAAAACCTAAAGTTTTTGAGGGATTTTAGGAGTAGGAACTGTTGACATTCAAATACCCATTGCTTCTCCTCGTTTGGTGTTTTAGGGAGTTTTGTTCTCAGTTGTTAAAAGTAAAACTCAACCCCCTGTTTAATTTGACTACAAAATTAAATGAACTTTCCCACAATCAGCTTGTAAAACCAGGTAAAGGTGTCCCTCTCATATTTTATTTATGATTATTCTGCCCTCATGAGTCAAAGCCTGCTTTAGCCATGTGTGAAAACAAAATTGTGGTTTAGCATAACCAGAAATGTACAGTTAAATTAAAAAAAAAAAAGTTTAGAGTGGAATTGTGCAGGTGTGGTGGGTTTACCTGCGTTGTACCATTCCAGTAAATGTAGATGGGGATTCACTGCCTGAATCCAGCTGGATTTAAACACTGGAACAAATTAAGCATTTTTGGCCTTTTCTTTTTTTTTTTAATATTTTCTGTGTGTGTTTCATAGAATACCCCTGAGTTGGAAGCAACCCACAAGGATTTCTATGAACATACTGCTCATCTTGGGCCTTTCATATGGAGCTAAATGACAAACAAGGATTGTAGTTAAATTAAATCCAAGTTTTTGTTTAGCTGATTCAAAAATAAGAGCTGTTCAGAAGGAATTCAGGAGTTGGTACCTTGTGATACACAGTTATGAGTAAATGAATATTGAAAAGTCCAAGCTTATTTTAAGATCTTTACATAGAGAAACCTCAAATTTTGATATCATAGTTTATTTTAAAAAATAAATGAGGTGCAAAATAATTAGCACTAATTACAGTTGCTGGAGTGCAGGGCTTGTGTGTGCAAACCAAATCCCGTTTTTGCAGGACAAATCTCCAAGTTCCCACTCCTTCCTGTGGTTCTCTTCCTCAACAAGAGCTGTTAAATAATATCTAAATAGCTGTTAGATATTACACAAGATCTGCTCTAGGATTTTTGCTATTTTTAATAATTTATTATTTAATTTCTCTGCTGCATCATTCCAGTCGTTCCTCTAGATGGTGCCAGACATCCAAGAGTTGGGTGCCACGTTATCCCATAGGAAGGCGATGGAGGAACAGCCAGGACGCCACTCGCCTTTGTTTCTAAATTCTATCTTGCAGCAGTTCATCTTGTTGATAAATTACTTGTTCTGGTGATGTAAATATGATGGTTTTTTCCTTTTGAGAAAACTAAAATCCATTCAGCCTAAATTCCACCTGCCTGGAGTAGTGTGATCCCTTGCTCCGTGGGCTGATCCATATCTCATATTCCTTATGGCAGCCATTAGCTGCTGTGAGCTGTGATCAGTGTGTGCAGCCCTGCTGCGACTGGGGGAACTTCATCTGCCTGCTTTGCAAAGCAGTGAAATTTCTGACTGTTATCTAAACATTTCTCCCTATCTCTGCTTCACACAGAAATGCCAAATCCAGCTGTGGATGGAACACCCAGGAAAAGGGGTGGCTCTGTGTCCCTGTGTGCTCTGGGCTCTGCCAGCAGAAGGACCTGGGGAATGATATCAGTGTCAGGTCCACCCTCAGCATCTCTGAATTCCAACTTTGTACCTCAAAGTGCCTGGAACCCCCCAAGCTTTATAGCAGCAAAATTATTACTGGGTGTAAGTGACCAAGGTAGGTTTTGTTATTGCTGGTGTCACTACTGCACTCTGCACAATCCCTGTCTAAGGGCCTGTGTCCCCTGGTTGGGATTCTGACCTGTGTCCCCTGGTTGGGATCAAGCCCCCTGTTCCCAGCCTTTTCCAGCTTCTCCTCACATGCCTGTGGCTGCTACAAGTCCAGGGGTCCCCTGCACAAGGATCTCACCCCAAAAATAGCACCTGATATCACTACTGGGCTAATTCAGCAACTTCAAGTCATGCTAAATATTTGTAAACAATCATTTGATGGTTTGTTTGTGATTTTTTAGGTTTTTGCATTTTTGGCTTCTGGAAGCCTGGGCACAAAGCATCTGACTGCAGCTGGGAATTCATCACCTCTCTCCCTGGACATGGAAATTTTACTGGAACTCCCTCAGCTAAGTAAACAATTTTAATAGAATTACATCCCTCTGTATCCCATACCCTTTTCCATAAAGTTTTTGGGATTTTTGTATTTTAGTTATATTTTTCATTTTTAACTATCAGAAATATTAGGAAGGAGTGCAATAGGGTTTTTTAAGAGTGCTGCTTTTATTGAAATAAAAGGTTATAAAACAGTTTGATGTATATTTTTATATTTATTGATATCCCTAACAGGCAGACATTGTAAATAAGCTCATTAATACTCTTTCAATATAGTCTTAGAAAATTAATTCTCAATTACTGCATGAGGTGATGGGTTAGAAAAGTGTCCTGTGTAAATTTGCCCACAGGAGTGTGAGTTCAGAATGAGCTTTCTAAGTCACTATTCATGGAATCCGAGGATGGGATATTGGAACATTTCTCAAAGCAGTGTCCCATACAGGAATTCTCTTCCCATTATTTTTATTTATTGATTATAAAGCCTCTTCTCATGATCTTCAGTTTGAGATGATGTCTCCCTCTTATCCCTCATAATGAAAAGCTTTAACATGCAAGCTTCCATAAATTCCTCTGCAATAGAGTGACCCCATTTCATTTAGTTCTTGCACTTCCATCATTTAATGGACATTCACATTCTCATCCAGATTTGTATCTCTGGGAAAAGTCTTTCCCCTGATGTCCTCAGGAGTTCAGATTTCAGAATCCCTTTTTATTTTGGCCTTAAATTATTAGAGCTTGAGACATAACCTGCTAGAATATGTTTTGTGTGTCATCTTGATTTGGAGACACCTTACATTCTTGGAAGATCCTTTAAAGTGTTTTTTTTTTTTTTTTTAAGGACTAATTTAATTTAATTTCCAATGAGGTGGTTTTCAACACTTGCAAGTTGTTGCCCTGTTGGCTGTTCCCTTTCATTTCTCTTACACCAATTAAAGTATATTTAGAGTTCATGAAGTCCCCAAGTTCTGTGTGGTTGAATTTCTTCTGGAAACCCTGCATAGGTGGGAGGTGAAGCTGTGAAGGCATGTGGTATCCATCAGGACAGAACTGTGTCATCAGTCCTTATTTCCCTGAGGTTTTCTTTGTTATCCCTTGATTATAATGGCATAAGTGTGGAATATGGCTGTAGAGGTGGAAAAAAGCTTATCCTGTTTGTTCTCCACATTGTCCTTGAAGTCTAAAGGATCTGCCATTTCTTGTTGAGGATCCTCTTCTCTCCATGTGTTTCCTGATGTCTCTGGATGCCTTTCTCTCTCCTGCTCTGTGCAGAAGGTAGATCTCAGTCTCTTCATTTTTTTTTCCTCTCTTTACTCCTTCCCTCTGCTTGCTGACTGAGGTTGTTACAGGTAACACCTTTCAGACCTTGACTTTCTTCCAAACCCATCTTCCCATCTTGACTTTGCTGCTGCCTATGGACTCTGCCAGCCCCCCATGCCCTTGTATTTGGGAGTTTTGTCCTTGCTGACTCCAGGATGCCTCTGGAATGGCAGAGGAACATTTCCATAGGAGACACAGTGCATCCTGAAATGAGACATGGAAAAATCCCACTGAGAGTGATGCTGTTCTCTTGGTGCAGGTTTCAAGCAGATATTGGAGAAATCCTGGGAGCTGAGAACTGAGGGAGGGATTTAGGGAGACCAGAGGCTCATGAGATGCGTCAAGACTCTTGAAAGCGTTGTTTTGTCTTTCTTGAACATGTGGAAAACAAACCAGGCTGCAGCACTCCCTCCCTGTCAGGAGAAGAAAGCAGCAGGACAAAATCTGTTGTTGAAATTTCCCTCCAGCAGCACTTCCATCCCTCCCACCCGAGAGCAGCTGGGGTGAGCCATGGCCATGCTTGGGGGAACTCATCCCAGGGGATGTGGGTGTCCCAGAGCTGGGCACTCTGCTTTGTTGCCTGCAGCCCCACCCACCCCCTCAGCCAAACATGACATTTTTCACCAACTGCTAAAGTCTCCTGCTCCTGCTTTAATGTTAATTTTGGGAGTTTTCAACTGGACTCTGAGCTACCTCATCCAGGAATCCACGTGGCAGCCCCGAGGTCCAGGCCCATCTGGGTGACAGAGTTTGTTTCCTTTGGCAGTATGGATTTAACAACCAGGCTTCCAGCCCTGGGAATCATTTCCCTCAAATAGCTGCAAAATAAATGATGGGACATTTTCCAGTGCAGTGCTGCAACCACCCAAAACACCACTGTAAAATTCACAGAGGCCAGGCAGAGTGCATTAAGCAAGGCTTAGGGGGATTATGGAATTAAATTGGGAGCCCCTTCCACCCTTCCCCCAGTCAAAGACATTCAGAAATAAATATTAAAAAAGGGTGTTAAAACAATAGCTTTGGCTAAAACCTCTGCAAGCAAAGAGCCTTGTTGTGGAGGCTGTTGCTGAGCTGTGGACTGGTGTGTTCAGGCTGTGTTCCAGAAGGTTTCCATCAGGGAGCCGGGGTGATCTCAGGAACACCCAACGGCCGTGGCTGCAATGGCTCTGCTTCCCAAATTCCCTCTGCAGAGGAGAAGTGAACCAGCCCCTCGTGCAGCTCAGGACCTTGCCTCCTCTCCTCTGGATCCTGCTGCTGCCTTTGGCATTCCTTATCCTCTGCCTGCAATTCCCAGCTCTGTCCTTTTCCTGGCATCAGGAGCATCCTGCTCCTTTCAGGGAGAGTTTGTGCAGTGAAAGCTTTGCTTTAATCTGGGCTGGATTTAGCCAGATGCTGCAATCCTGGGAAGGCTTACACAGGGCTCAGGTCTGCCATGGGAATGTAGCCTTGATTTGATAATCTGGGAATGGTTTATTTAAAATTAAAAACATAGAAAACCTTTGAAACAGTTTTTTTTTGAGCTCCTTTTTGCCTTGCAGTAGAACAGGCACCCTGGCTCTCAGTCACATATAGGGCCTGGCACCCATGAAATAGGTTTTAGGCTAATGAGGCACACTCTGCCTGCTTTAATTAAATTAATTAGAGACAACAAAAGGGCATTTCCCATTAAAAGTCTTTAGCATCATAATAACACAATGAATTTAAATATTTAATATAAAAATACATAAAATTAAATATTAATTTCCAATACACTTACAGAGCCCATTTGACCCAAATAACCCCACAACTACTCCCTTACCAGAGAATCCCATTTCTTTACATCTTTATTAACATAATTACAAACCTTTGTATTTAAAATCTTTATTTTAGTGCAGTTCTCTTGATAATAAAATAAATCCATGAGACACCTGTGCAGCAAGAAATAGGATTTACAGAGATTTTAAGCTTTTGAGGGCAAACACAGTTTATTCTTGCCCATGTCAAGACCTGGGGTAGATGAGCACAATGACACCAGAGGCAGCTGAGTGTATTAATTAGTGCTAATTAATAAAGCTACCGGGTTCTTTGACCTTCTCACAGCTCACTGCATAGGCGGAGGAGGAAGGATAAGGAATGAGCAGCAGAAAATCCTTTTGGTCGGAGTTTTTCCATGCTTGCCTCTCCTCTCTGACTCCACCAGGTCCCCCGTGCCTTAGCAGGGAGTGGTGACACCTCATCCTGCAGGCTGGAATTCCAGGGAATCCTGCAGCCCTGTGGGAAGCTGCTGGCCAGGAAGGGGCTGGGGATGCTGACTGCTTGTGACAAGGCTTGCCTGGAGAAAACCAACACGGCAGCGGTTGGAAACCTGAATGATGTCACTATGGCAACAAAATAACTCACCTTAAAATAAAATGTGCATTGGAAGCAACCTCATGTGCTCAGGGAATACAGGGAGGAAGCTCCTCTTTTTTGTATGTATATATTTTTATGTTTATATGTTTTTTAATATTTTTTCAGCTTCCTGAATTCTTGCCCTGTTACCAGATGCTGATGCAGGTGTAACAAATATTTTAATTTCTCTCAGCAATGAAATGAAACAGAACATGACCAGACCTCCAGAAGAAGGAAAAATGTGTTTGCTGGAGGGCAGGAAAACCCTGGAGCTGCTGATAACTACAAGTCATTCTGATGGATGTGAGATCCAGACTACCAATATCTGCAGCTCACAGCAGTGATTTGGGACTAATTATTGCTAATATTTTTCATGGACATAGTCCATCCCTTTCCAACAATCCCAAACTCCATTTCCATATTTGTTCTTTCCAGACAGGTTTGTTTTCCCCTTGTTTCTGCATTAAATAGCAGCAACAGGTAGAAATTTAGACATTTCCCTGGAAATTCCAAACTCTTCTTGGCTCTTTTCATCCCATGAGCATCCCAGCCAGGTTGGAGCTGTGGTGATTCAGCCACAGCGCTGCTGGTGAGATGTTCCCAAGTTTTCTCATAATCCTGGATGCTTTTTAGACTGCAGTGGGTGACTTTGACCACCTCTGTGTGAGGGAAGCTGGGATGGGAAGTGCAGTGGTGGGGGTGAAGCCGTGAGCTGTGCTGAGCTGCAGCAGCCCTGGCAGCTCCTCAGGGATCCAAAGAGGAATTGTCCTGTCGGGCTTTTCTCCTGCTTGCCAAAGGCCAAGAGCATTTATGGGATGAAGCACAAGGCCATGGAAAGCCCAGCACCCCTGATCTGGTCCTGCAGCGACCCTTGACTAATCCAGGGTAAAAATAGAAACACAAATTGTCTGGTGTTTCACTGGGAAGCAGAAATCCAGCAATGCTTGAGTTTGAATCATCCAGATGATGCTCTGCAATAGGGGGATGTTGCTCTGGAAATCCCACTGATCCCCAGGGACTGGGATCATGGTCCAGGTGGAGACATGCTCCCAGTGCTCCAGTGGGCAGGGCCAGAGCCAGAGCTATTTTAAGCTGAGCAGAGGCAGCCTGCATTGGCACTGTGCTCGCCCAGCGTGTGTGTGCTGGGGACAGAGCATCTGCCTGGGAATGGGCAAAGAAGTGCCAAAGGCTCCACAGCCACAGGTTTCCCCATGGTTTTTGCAGAGTTCAGCCCATTTGTAAAAGCTGTGGAAAGTCCAGCACATCCCAGAAGGAACCATCAGCAACTAGAGCTGCACGAGCAGCTCTGCACTTCCAGTTCTTGCAGTGCAAAAATAAATATATTTACAGAATAACTGTATATAACATAACATAACATAATATATAATATAATATAATATAATATAATATAATATAATATAATATAATATAATATAATATAATATAATATAATATAATATAATATAATACTTATGTATAGTTCTATATTATCATTATATAATATCATAATTTTCCTCTCTATATCCCTTTTTCTGAGAGCTTTGCACCCAGTTCAATGGTAGTGAAAATAATTTACTTCCAACTGCTTCTTTTATAGGAAACCAGAAAAAGTGGATTAAAAGGAATGAGGTTATGGAGTATGAAAAAATACTCCAAAACAACTGTGGAGGAGGGAAGAGGAGTTTCTGCTCTGACCCTGGGTGAGTTCAAGGGGGTACTTTGGGTACTTGGGTGCCAAATAATGCTAATAATTGAGAATGCCACATTTTGATGTCATCGGCACAGTATCCAGACACTGCCTCTCTCCTTGCCATCGGTATTTCCTTGCAATCCCTCACTCTCTGCAGCCTCTGGTTATTGGGAGAGCAGGGAATAGCTGCTGCGGCTCCCTGCTCCCTGGCAGCGCGGGAGGGATGAGCCGAGATTGAAATTGTTTCCTACCACTGATGTCAGGACGACTCCAACACCGGCTCCGGCTCCATCCACATCACTCCTGCACCCCAGCTCTGCAAGGAAAAGTAATCACTTGTCTTACCTCCGGGTTTAATTAGTCCCTGCTCCGGGGCTAATTAGGAGCGCGGTCCGCGTGGAGGTCGGAGCCGGAGCCCTCCCTCCTTCCCTCTCCCGCTCCCGTTCCCGCTCCTGCCGCCACTCCCGCTCCCATTCCCGCTCCTGCTCCCGCTCTGTGCCATCTGCCATTGCCATGACACTGGCTTTGATTTTCACGGCTGGCTGGGCGCGCTGGATGCGCGGGGTAATGGGGCTATTTTCCCCCCCTTGGTCTTTGGAAAGGAAATAATAATAATAATAATAAACCTAGGAATGGCTGGAACTGCTGCACACTGCCCTTTTCCTTCCCACTTTTGAAGCTTTTTAGCATTCAGTTTTCCAGCAATTGGGAGGAAAATTGCCCTGAAAGAAAGAAAGAAACAAAAATCTGTGTTATTTTTTAAACACCCCCCCCCACCCCCCGCGCCACACAGGCAGCTGCAGAGAATTTCTCTTCCAAAGGGATGATGTAATGGGCTTTGTCAGCCAATGCTGGAATGAATAAAACCCGAGACCCGAAATCCATCCAGGCTTTTGATGAAACTCCTGAGGTTCCTGGAGCAAGTAGTCGCCAAATAGGCTGGAACTGCTGGTTTTGTCATGCAGCTCTTGAGAGAAGTGAGATGGAGAGTCAAGGGCTCCAACCAGGGAATAACCAAAACCAGCAGGTTTTGTCCCTGCTGAGGGAAAGGGGACCTTGTGGGGCATCTGGGGACACTCAGTGAAGGGGTGCACTGCCCTTGATGCCGGGATATCAACCCAAGCTTCAGCATCTACCACAGAATCACTACTGATCTGAACAAGGCACATCTTATAGAGCTATATGTGTATATTTAATATTATGTATATTGTATATAATTCTATATTATTGCCCAGAGAAGCAATATCAAATATCGAATAATATCAAATATGTCACTGCCCCATCCCTAGGAGTGTCCAAGGCCAGGTTGGACAGGACTTGAAGCAACCTTGGGGCTAGAGGAAGGTATCCCTTCTCATGGCAGGGGGTGGAACTTGATGGGTTTATGGTCCCTTCCTGCCCAAAGCAGTCTGGGATTCTGTGATATGTATAGAACATAAATATATAAACTATACACAAATATCACCAATTCCTGCTGCAGCAATGAGCACATTGTTGCTCTCCCAAGAATGTTGTGAGCTGCTGAGGCCAGGAGATCTCTTCTCTCACCCTATGACTTATCCCAAGTCTCTGTCTAGCTTTCTTTGGGGCCGCTTTAGGCACTGGAAGAGGTTCTAACATCTCCCAGAGGTTTCTCCAGAACACCCCCAGCTCTCCCTGCCTGTCCTCATAGGACACACTGCACTGTTCCTGTCACCCCAAATTTCTGCAGAGAAGAGGCTGTGGAGCAGGCAGGGAGAGCTCCCGGCACTCCAGAAGGTTCCAGCTCTTGCAGGGACATCACACTGCCAGGTGATGAAGGAGAATCATGGATACATTTCGCCTTGGCTGCTCTCTGGTCCCTGCTTGTGCATCCTTGCTGGGCATCCCTGCAGCAGGAGCTGGGACAGAGCTGCTGCCACCATCCCCCAGCCCTGTGGAGCCACCAGCATGGTGCCACATCCACTGACACCCTGAGAGCTGTGGTACCTGCTCCCAGTCCCCGTGCCATCACCCCAGCAGCTGGATAACCCCAATTCCCAAGGGTGACCCTGCTGTGTGTGCAGAGCAGCCATGCAGGAACCCCAGCCAGGACCACCACCTAGAGGCTACAGCACCAAGTGAAGCCGAGAAGATTTAGAGCCAAGATGGGCCAAAAAGGGGGTTGGAAATAATTCCCAAGCCCAAATGGAGCAGCACTGGGAGCTGGGAATCTGGACCGCTTCTCCAGCCCAGTGGTGGCCATCACCTCACCTTCAGCACCAGCAGCACCCAGCAAACCTGGGCCTTAGGGTGGCATTTGGGGAGGGAGTTTTGCCAAGAACAGGAGGATGTGGTGCCCTTTTCCTCCTGGGAAAAATTCAGCTCCAATGGAGAATATTTCTGGGAACACACCTGCACAGGGGGATGTGCACAGCCCAGATCAGTGGCACGGGGCTTGGCAGGGACACAGGTGGGACTTTGGGTACATCCACGCCGTGTGTCTGTCCCCACCAACAGCCACATACAGTGAACAGCAGGGAAGTTTTCCTCCTTTCAAAGTGCCCAGATTGTGGCTGGAGGGATTCAGACCAAAGGGGAAGTACAAACCTGTGTCCCCTCACCCCCCTGGACTCCAGAGGTCCAGGGCCAGGGACAGCTCCAGGTCCTCTCCCACCACCACGGGTTGCTGGTCCTGCACTGGTGACTGTCTTTGTGTCCCACAGCCCCACCGGATCATCTTCCAAGAATTTGTGTAATCACTTCCTAAGCCATTATGATTCCTGGGCTCCATTTGGGCAATGAGTTACATGGTTTAATTACTCATTGTGTGAAATATGCTCGTTTTGCATCTGCCACTCTCTAATTTCATTTGGGGCCTCTTTGTTTGCTTTGTGTCCCCACACAAGAGCCACCGACCCCTATTTACTGTCCCTGTGCCGCTGCACCAGGGAATACAAATCCTGCATCCTTTTCCCCCCCGTCTGTCAATTCTTTGCAAGACAAAAAGGGTAATTTATTTAATTGTTGCTGATATTATGTCCTAAAAGTCTCCTTTCCCCTCCAACAGTTAATTACACTTGTTAATTGTTTTAATTATTCCCAGGGTAATGCTGTAGGTATAGAGGAGCATAGGAGTAAACACGGTGCAGGGAAGTCGGGGTTTACTCCAAGATCTCCGTTGATAACCAGGCTGTAACCCCATGGGTGGTGAAACCACAGCAGGGAACGTTTGGCCTGGATTTGGAACTTTCTGTTGGCAGCATGGAAGGATTTATAGGAAGAGAAGGCAGATCCTGCAGGATTGCCCTCGGATGAGGCCTGGAGAGGCAACTCCAGCCTTTCTCTCCTGGCAGAGCCGGCACAAAATGGAACCGTGACTTGGGGAAGTACTTCTGGTCAGTACCTCCAGACAGTGGATTTATATGAAGGAAGAAACCAAACTAAGCAAAATTCCAGCCTGCTGGAAAGCTGAGGCTCAGCCTGAGGCTTAGGGACAGCCCCCTCCAATTCCAGCCGTGTTCCGAGGGGAGCGGCAGCCCCGGATCCATGAAACAGCAAAACTCGTTTGTGGTCCCACAGAGCAGCCTGTGCCAGTGCCCCTGGAGCCAGGGTGAAACCCGAGAGCTGCCGCAATCCAAACCTTCTCCACAGCTCCTTTTATCTTCCTGGGGGGAAAGCAAACAGCGCAGAAGCCGGAACTTTGTGGCTGGGATGCCGCACATCTGGTTTGAGCTCCAAGAAATGCACTTCCACCCCCTCCCCGAATTGTTCATGTTAAACAAACAAAACCCCAGCGATTTTGTGAGATTTTGGCTCTGGGATAACTTTGGAGCAGCTTTTACTGAGAATTCCAGGCTTGTGCTGCACTTTATCCCCAGTGGAAGCAGCACACCTCACTCTCTCTCCGGGAGGGAGGCACTTCCAAAGGGGAGCAGCCCTGCCCTGGAACCCCCTTACTGGGAATGCTGCCAAGAGTGGGAGGGGGGAATGGTCTTGACCACTCTGTGTTTAGGTTTCAATCCAGCATTTTTCCCTGTGTTATTTATGCTTCCTCCCCCGGTTTTAAGAACGTCTGGAATTGTTTAAGATGTGTCCAATTGTATTAAGTTGCCTTTGAGAGCTTTATGGTGTCAATTGGATTCCCACTCTTAGGAACAGAGCTTTCCAATTTGCTGCTTTTCCCTTTTCTTCATCAGCACCAACTTCCTTTCAGTGCTTTCAGGTGTTACCTCAGCCTGAAGTTCACACTAATCCCTGGACATCACTTCCATTTGACTCTGTTCCAGTGATTCCCTGGTTGGTGCTGCAGGAGGAAGGGAGTGTCACTCCTCTGGGATCCTGTCCCCCCAGCCTCTCCCTGTCGTCTTCCACCAGAGGTGGATAAATCAGGGCAGATCATGGAATCATGGAATCACAGAGTGGTTTGGATGGGAAGGGACCTTAGAGCCCATCTCATTCTATCCCCTGCCATGGCAGGGACACTTTTCATGAGACCAGAGTGCTCCAATCCCCATCTAGCCTGGCCTTGGACACTTCCAGGGATGGGGCAGCCACAGCTTCTCTGAAAGCAGATGAAAGATGTGGGTGAAGGGGGTAGGAGCAGTTCTGTGCCTCTCCCCATCCCCTCCTTGACTCACCCTGGCCCCATCCCAATCACACCCCTTCCAAAGCAGAGGACAACGGCCACACGAGTCACCAGTGACATCTGTCCCCTTGTCCATGCTCACTTGTGACCACCTCCAGCTCCTCTGGGCACTGGGACAGTCTCTGGAAGCCACGTTGACATTGTTCTCTCCAAGGACAGAGCTCCTCGAAAGCCGCCCAGGCCGGGCCCGGGGTGTTCCCAGCTCCTGGAGCCCTTCCAGGGCATCAAGTTTCAGAGCAGGGGCTGCCGGCAGCTGCACAGGAAAGGAGCAGCACCACTGAGACAGTCAGAGGGAGGAGCCATCGTTTCCACTGCAGAGATTCAATTTTCTTCCTCCTTCATCAGATTAACACCAGTGTTACTCCATTAACTACCAGGGAGCTGCTCTTGATCTGAAAATCAGACCTGTTGGAGTGTCACAGAATCCCAGACTGGTTTGGGTTGGAAGAGACCTCAAATATCCTCTGGTTCTGCCCCCTGCCATGAGCAGGGACGCCTTCCACTCTCCCAGATTGCCCCAAGCCCCATTCAGCCTGGCCTTGGACACTCCCAGGGATGGGGCAGCCACAGCTTCCCTGGGCCGCCTGTGCCAGGGCCTCACCATCCTCATGGGGAAGAATTTCTTCCTGATATCCAATCTAAATCTATCCTTCATCTTAAAGCCCTTTCCCTTTGTCCTGTCCCTTCATCCCTTCCAAAGGGATGTTCCTCCATCCCTCATTCAAAGCCCTCTCCAGCTCTCTTAGAGCCTCTTCAGGCACTGGAAGGGGGCTCTAAGCTCTCTCCAGAGCTTTTCTTCCCCAGGTGAACACCCCCAGCTCTCCCAGCCTGGCTCCAGAGAGGAGGGGCTTTCTTTTTTTTGTGTACAGTCACTTCACTCAAAGGAGCAAAGGTAGATGTGGGATGAACCTGCAAAATGCTTCCTTTTATGTGCTTGGAGGGGTTGTTTTATTTTATTTTCCCCATTTCCCCTTTTTTTGTTTTTTAATCCTGAGGACCTCACTGTGTTGGCCATTCTCTTTCTTGCTGAGGCAGCAGTGCCTTTTCCCTCTGTGCTGCTGCAGCACGTTGCTGATGGTGGAGACCAAGATGAAGTCTGGAGGTGCCTCCTCTGATTTCCCTGTCCCTCCCAGGACAGTGACCAGTGTTTTCAAAGTGGTTTTCAGTGGGTTTATTGTTCTGAGCAAACAAAGCAAATGCTTGCCCAGTTCTGTTGAAGATTCTGTGAGGACACTGTGTGAGGACACTCTGCTGCTCTGGGAGCCTGCACCAGAAGCTGGATTATGGAATTACAGGAACATTTAGCTTGGAAAAGCCCTCCAAGTCCATTGAGTCCAACTGTTCTTCCAGCACTGGCAAGGCCACCATTGGCCATGTCCCCAAGTGCCACATCCACAGTTAAATTCCCCCAGGGAGGTGACTCCAGCCTGTGCCAGGGCTGGACAACCCTTTTTTCCCTAATATCCAACCTAAACCTCATCTGGTGCAACCAGAGTTTGTCTCCTCTCATCCTGACCAGCTGCCTGGACACCTCACCTTGCCAACACCGCTTAAATCTCTTCCCATGACATCGCCTCAGAACTATCACTATTTTCACACTCAGGAATCTCTTCACCTTTGCACCTTCAAGGTGCCCAGTTGTTATGATGAATAATGATAACCAGATCCACAGCAATCTGTGGATCTTTCCTAAGCAGCATCAGACCCTGTAACACCTGGAACACAGGGAACAGATAGCCAAGGACCTCAGGGAAGGCACTTTCTCCACAAATTCCAAATCAACCTGAAAGTAGGTTGACTTAACAATTTGAAACCTCTTCTTTTCAGACAAAATAAGCCAAGCGTGGGAGCTGCCATGGAGCTGGCTTTGGATTCAGTGTCTAGACACCAGGACAGCCGTGGAGGAGGGTTTGGCACAAACCAGACAATCCATTCAGTTGTGCAACTCTCTCAATACCCCATGGCTCCGAAAAGTTATGAATTTGAGCAAAATGTTCTTGGGCAATTTTCTGTACTTATTTGAAAGAGGAATTTGATTAGAACAATAGTTATAGAATTAAGAACAACTCCCACCCTGGCACTCAGAAAAGAAATAACCAAAACCAAACACTCAGTTGTATGTTCTGTATAACAACCTCTGGACTCAGATGGAGAGACACGACTTGGGATCAGAGTGACCTCATTCCAAAGGGTGTTTGTACCTTGGCAGATGGATGGATCCTGTGCTAAGGAAATATCAACTATATTCAGTGTTTGCTGCTTAAATCACAATGCTTGAGACACTCTGACTGGAGGCTGGAGCCAAAGAGAGATGGTCCCACAGCACCAGGGCTGGGAGAAGGGGCTCCACCTTCCTGCAGGACTGGATTCCTGTTCAAAGCTCTTTTAGAAACCACTGGGATAGGAAATAACACAAATCTAAAATATTTTCAATATGCATTCTCTCCCTGGAGCAGTACAGGTCCTTTGGGATATTTCACCAACTGCTGGCTAAACTCATGGAATCATGGAATCCTGAAGTGATTTGGGTGTGAATCTAGATCATCTAATCCACTCCCTGCTATGGGCAGGGACACCCTCCCCTATCCCAGCTTGCTCCAAGTCCCATCCAGCTTGGCCTTGGACACTTCCAGGGATCCAGGGGCAGGCACAGCTTCTCTGGGCACCCTGTGCCAGAGCCTCCCCACCCCACAGGGAAGGATTCCTTCCCAATATCCCATCTAACCCTGACCTCTGTTCAAAACCATTGCCCTTTGTCCTGTCACTATGTGCCTGTATAAAAGGTCCCTCTTCCTCCTTTTTATAGGCCCCCTTAGGCACTGGAAGGGGCTCCAAGGTCTCCCAGAGCCTTCTCTTTTCCAGGCTGAACACCCCCAGCTCTCCCAGCCTGTCTTTGTAGAGTGGAGATTCAGTGAATCATTTGTAGATGGCAGTCAGGATGACATTTGAACTATTGTTGGATCATGTTCCAACTGGGATGTTCAGTCTCCCAGTTTTACCCACATCTCAGCACACTTCCACCAGGCACAGGGAATTCAGTTACTGCTCCATCAGTTTTCACTGGAGGAGAGACCAGAGCTTGCCCCAGAATCTCTGCTGGATTAAGGGAATACAGTGCCAAGGAAAAGGCCCCTCAGAACTGAGGAAAAGGCCCCTTCCACTGCTGAGGAAGCTGAGCATTTGTACAGAACAGGGGGAGCAGCAGGAATAACAATCCCCAGTGCCTCAGGCCTGGAAAATGAAATCCACATTTAAACATCCTCTAGTGGGCCTGGGGGACTCATCCTGAACCCCACTGCATCCAAGACACTCTCACTGAGGTGCTGTTTGGGGTTTGGACACAAAATATTCCAGCTCTTGGAATTTCCCTTAGCTGGGCTGAGGAACTATTTAATGGGAGAGAGAAGATTTCTGCATTGCAGACATTTTTGTTCTTATTAAATATATCCTGTAATCTATCCTGGATGTGAAGAGACTTTCTATAAAAGCAGGTTTTAGCAGGACTTGATAAAGTTGCACAAAAAAGCTGTAACAACTGGGATTTAACCCCAGTTCACTGGGCTGGTCCAGTTCTTTCCCAGAATAAGGAGGCCTGGATTAGTGGGAAGTCCCACAGCTGAGGCAGAGAGGGGCTTCAGCCCCAGCCAAAAGCCCAAAGCTCTCCAGCTCCATGGGCTCTCCCTCTCCCACTGCAGCTCTCCTGGAATCTGGGAGCTTTCCAGCAGCACAAGCAACAAACCACAATCAGCTTTTGAGGAGTCTTTTTTATTAAGATAAATCCAGCAAAATTCCTAACAGTGGGTACATACAACCAACCTGCCCTTTTTGAAAAGAAATGTTTGTATTTCATTTAAAAACAGGATTACACTTTTATTTATTTATTTTTCTTTTTTTTTTTTTTTTCAAAACTGGCAAAATAAAATTACATTTGGGAAACAACAGATTTCCAGCTCTTAGGTTTTTTCATGAAAATAGCTCACCTTCTTTATAAAAGCAACCCACAGAACCACTGGAATGTTTCACACGGTTATTTGTTTTGAGACCTCCCCACTTTAAGAAACCATACAACACATACAAGGGAAAAATTAAAATCTGAAGTCTGTAAGCATGACTTACACAAAAAGGGACACACTGACAGAAGTCAAAAGCTACCACCACTTATTCTTTCCATGTACCATACAAACTATTACAATCACAAAATTTAAAAACAATGACTTTTTTTTTTTTGTTGTTTTGTTTGTTAGGGATTTAATTCCCAAGTAACCGAGATGAAGATGTTCCATAATTAAATTCATGCTAAAAAAACCTGCATTTATAAAATAGTTGATAAAAATATTCCTCTCTGTTAACAATACAGCATGGAGGTACGGATACCAAATGATGGAGATATAGGGCAGGGTTAACATTACTCGGACTTGGCTTCCTTATCATCAGATGCTTCAGCAGCTGGTGCCTAGAAAAGGGGTTGGGAAAAACAGAAATATTATTGGTAATGATAATTGGATCCCAATCGAACCAGCATCAAAACCAGACCAGTTTGTTAACACAGACATGGACAAGGCTTTGTGTGGATAGACAGGAATGCACAGAAAATATGGATTTAACAATGGGCTGATAATTCTTAAAATAAAAAGTATTAATTAGTGAGGTAATTTTGGAATAAGTGCCTGCAGAGAGGCAGAGGTTTGGAATGTATTTTAATTAGGATCAATGATATGTTAGGGGAAGTTGAAGCCCTCATCATGGGGCAGTGGAAGAATTACACATCAATCACAATCCTGCTCTGTCTGAACTTTGGGGACTCACTTCTCACCTTTCTCTATAAAAATGTGCTTTTACTTTCCAAGTCAACCTATCAAACCTGCAAAGCTCCCTCAAAGCCCCTCTGAAGCACATCAGCCATGCAGTGCTGTAACCAAGCAGCTCCTGATCTTGTTTTAGAGATGAAAGAATAAAGGACCCTTGGCTGGATGGTGACACTGGACCCATGAAGAGACACCACTGTCAGTGACAGAACACAAGGGGCTGGGCTGTGCCACGGGCAAAGAGAGCCCTGAGCAAACACTGCTTCACCATCAGCAAGGAATCTGCTGGGACATCCCTCAGCAGCTGATGGAGCCTGCAGCTGCACCCAGCCAAAGGCACGGAGCTGCTACAGCAAGGACCTGTGAGGAGAGGCTGCAGGTAAGAGACAAGACTGAGTCTACTTTGCAAATCTCTTGCTGAATTGTTTTAAAGAATTGTGTAGAACTCAAAAGCAGATTTCTGGCCCTGCACCAACCCATGCTGAGCAGCAGAGGAACCCAGCAGTCCAGAGGGATGTGCAAAGTCAGGGCTGGAGGGTGCTGGGCCAGCAGACAGCACCTGTGCAAGGGCTCCAGCACAGGGCAGGAAGGAGCTGGAAGGAGAAGGCCATTCCTGCAGCCTCTCCCTGGGAGCTGCCCTGGGCAGGTACCACAGCTGCTCTGTCCTCAGTGTGGCAGTGACCCACCCCCCTCTGGAGCCCAGCAGAGCTCCTGCAGCTGTGCTTCCAGCACATCTGGCTCTGTTCCCAGCTTTAGTGGAGCTAAAGTACCTCATTAGTTTTGGTATCTCCATTTTCAGAGTGGTTTTCTTCTTTAGCATCCTCTTGTTTAGTTTCCTCTTTGCCTTTGGCTCCTTTCTTCCCTTTTGTTGCTGCCTTTTTGTCCTCCTTTTTATCATTTGCTGCTTTTTCTTTCTGTTAAGAAAATAGACAGTGATGTATTAAATCCTGATTTCCACCTGGTACATCAGCATGTTCTTAACTCCAAAACTCTCTGCACAACTCCTTCCACCCCCCAAGCTTCCAGAGATCGAAGTTTCACAGGAGAAATGTTTTCCTTCTGTCTGTCCTGAATGTGCTACAGGGAAGTGCAGAATATAAAAGCAGCCACGGCTGGGGTTAAAAGAATTCTCATTTTAAATAGGCATTCAATTAAATTAGCTAAAAAATGTTGAACTGGCCTGTACTTCTGCCCTGCTGCTGAAAGGCAGCCACAGAGCAAAACCATCATGTGCAAACACCAGAATACTTCAGATGTGCTGTTAATGCCTATTTAGAAAACTGTAACAAAGCTGTAGGCAGAGGACTTTCCCCTTCCCTGCCAGATATATTCCTTGTGATAATAAACTACTTCCATGCCAGAAAAACTGGGGGCTCAACAGCATCACTTTGCTAACCACAAGAGAGTTGCATTTATTATTTAAGTGTAGTTTCTTATATGTGGATCAGGCTAAATCAAAACAAACCCCAAAACTTGATGCTTCTGTAGTAATAATTTTCCATAGGCAAGGTCAGATCCTGACCCAAATACCTGACCCTCATTAGTTTCACTTCCAAAGATGTGCCTCTTGCTGCCAATAAGTAACAGCACTGGCTCAGCCCCTTGCTTGATTAACCTACTTCCCACAGAGGAACCAGAAACCCTGCAAGATCTGCTCACAGCTGACTGAGGATAAATGAAAATTACTGGATATACATTTATCTACTCAGGAGATTTGTCTCAGTGACTACAAGTTACCAAAAGGTTACAAAAAGTTTACTTTCTTACTTCAGTCCCTCAGTTATTAATGCACACAGTTAATTCACCTTAAAAATGAGCTGCTAAGGGCAAACTCAGAGTGTTAAGGGGTAAAATCACCTGATTCTTCAATTATTAAAAATTCACTAAAATTAACAGGAAATCCTCCAATAATGCAGAAAATTTAAGGTGGGGTCAGTACATTCAGTGAGTGAGAGTTTCCTTCCTCTCTAACCTCTCACTCCTCAGTCTGAGGGATTTCATCTCACCTGGAAAACTCTCCTGCAGTGTGATGTCAGGAGCCCCTGTCCTGGGAATACCTGGTATCCTGGTGCTGTTTGGCAGTGAGAATTACAAATGTACTGTGGCACTGCTTATCTGTTCCCTTATCCCACCAAAAAAACCCACAACAAAGTATTAACAGAGCTAAAACCAATTCTCTGTGCTGGAAATGTCCCTCTTCAGAAAGCCCTGGAGGAGAATCCAGGGAAACAGACGTCCATGGCTGAACTGACTGGAGAGAAAGGGTCCCACAGGACAAAACAGGTCCTCAGCTACAGCATTGTGTTCATTTTCCTCAATAATTTTGCTCTAGAGATGGCAACAACAGTTCAAAATTCAGGTCCTGCATTTTAGAAGTGACAAAACTCATTTGCCAGCTCCATGTTTTTCAATATGGCAGAGTTTAACGGGTGGAATCTATTCTGACCCATGGAAACCATTCCATGATCCTGAAGGCTGACAAGTAAAGCACTTGGGGAAGACACAAATTAAAAATTCCTTCACAATTTTTACTCCATCACCCTTTGCACAGGTGTTGATGCAGTCTGAGCAGCTCTGGAGAGCCAAAACCACAGCTCAGGTGTCCTGGCTTCAAGCACCACCTCAGGAGCAGGAGGACAAACGCTTCCCCAGTCCAGCTGGGGGCAGTTCCCCAGGTACAGCTCCCAGGGGATCCCTGCATGATCCCAAAGGGAGACCACAGCACCCAGCTGTGCACTGGGGGCCCAAATGAAGCTTTGGCAGTCCCTTACAGACCTTAACTCTTGCACCCCTGTTTCTCCAACTTTTCACATTCAGTTAAGGCAGCTTTAGTGTTTAAACCCCGCGATGTTTCCATGAAAATAAAAAAGGAAACTTGGTAAAAAACTCAAAAATGTGGATCATCCACTGCTGCCCTGCCCTATGTGCCACCAGCAGCTGGCTCTGCTCTGCCTGGGGCACCAGCCACTAGAGGGAAGTGCAAGCCAGAGTGTCCAGTGCTCCATTCAGCCAGGAATGTGGGCTAGAATTCCAGCTGCAGCCAAGATGGAACGGTTTGCACAGCACTGAGATTACAGGGCTGAGCCCAAAATGACACATGGGGCTCTCTCTCTTTTCCACAGCATCTCTGCTGCTCCACACAGAGGATGAGGAGGGAAACAGTTCCCTCACCTGGAAGTCTGCTGGGCCATAGGTAATTGCAAATTTCTTTTCAAAGGAAAAGGAAAAAGCTCCTGGTTCCCAGCCCATGATCTCCCTCTGCAACCAAAGCGTCTCTCCCGGCTGTGCTTTGCCCACCTCATCATCCCAAACCACAAGGAAAATGTGTGACAGGAACAGGTTAAAAACAATCACTGAAGTTTTGTTGCTGGGGTGTTTATTGGTTTGGTTATTTTTTTAGCTGCAAAATTCTAAGTATTTACAGAAAAATCTAACAAAAAGGCACTGCAAACTGATGGCTGGGAATGCTGCTAAGAAGGGGATGGAAAGAAATCCCTCATGGATTGCAGAACTGCCCCCTTTGAAATTTCAAACTGTTGCTCCAAATTAAAAAAGAGCTTTAAATAGTTTATTTTTAAATTATACTGTCTGACATGCCAATGGTTTTGACATTTCCAAAAATATCCAGCTGAAGGGGTCTCTAGAACTCTGAGTGATTAAAATGTGATAAACTGATAACTAACTGCAGAGAGGGCCTCAGAATGGAAATATAGTAAGAAACTGTAATTAAAAGCACGATTTTCAATGCCTCCTCTAATTGAGTCTCTGATCTCTACTCCAAGCATCATTTTCCCAACAATGCATTATATGAAACTTCAGAATGGCCTTGTAAAGCAGCAGCAAAGCCTCACCACAAGGGACTTCAAATCTGCTCAGTTTACCACATTCCTTCAGTAGAAATTGGATAAAATTATGTCTTCCTCATTCTTTTAGCTCACATAATTCCATCTTAAAACTTTCAAGATAATTATGAATAGGCAAAGTGGTTAGTTGTGGGGGGTTTACTGCTGTAAATACCTCGAGAAGGAAATATAACTTCAGTTCAAGACCCTTACCTTGGGTGCTGCCTTTTTGGGCTTTGGCTCCGGTTTGGGTGGAGCAGGTTTCTGCAAAAAACACAAGAAACGAGTCAGGTGAATACCAGAAATAAATACTTATTTTAATGAGCATTATGTTGGTGGCTTTTGAAAATTATTTGTTAGCTCTGCAAAAAATCAATGGGCAAATTACCAGGCTAAGGAGAGAGCAGGTGATTTACAGAGCCACGAGCATTTGTATGGAGAAATCCTACAGGGAACAAATCCATCCTGAAATCAATATTCCTTCACTTTGGATACTTGTGCCCAGATGGAATGTGCACTAACACAGACCTTGTATCTTGTATGAGAAGGCTGGGATGTGGGGATGTTCAGGGAACAGAAACATGGAAAGGGAATTGTAAATACTGCAAAACTCTAAGCGTGCTTTTCCCAATTCTGGGGGAAAAACCCCAATAGTTTATTTTTTACTCCCCCATCCCAAGTGATAAAATATTAAAGGATAAATACAGATACTCACAGCAGATAGTCTGGCTGACCTTCTCTTTGGCTGCATAAGGAAAGATATGTCAGTAAAATTCAGAGAGCACATAAAGCACAGCTTTCTCGTAACAGCCACCCAAAATAACAGGGCATCAGAAAGCCCCATAGAAATCCTAGGATTTATGAAATTATGGGCATTATGGTGAGGATCTTGATGACTCCCCATCCCTGGAAACGTCCAAGGCCAGGTTGGACAGGGCTTGCAGCAAGCTGGGATGGTGGAAGGTGTCCCTGCCCATGGCAGGGGGCAGAACCAGAGGATACTTGAGGGCTCTTCCAACCCAAAGCATGCTGTGATTCCATGATCCTTGTATGTCCAGCCCAGGGTATTCTGTGACTTCCTACAAGTGCACCTTTGCTCAGCAGGTCTCTGCTGCCGCCAGTTTACACTGCTGACGAGGTCAGGGATGAAGTTTCTTTCCTTGCAGGAGTTGTGAGGCTAAAAGGGACACAGGTTCCCACTAGAATCTGTCCCTGACCTCAGCCCAGGGGAGCTGCTGGACCCCCAGCGCCACCTCAGAGGACAGTGATGGCCCCGAGCACCCCAAAACCAGGCACAGGCCACCCCCAGGGGCTGAACATCCTGAGCTGCGTGGGCTTCCTAATTTCTGCAGAACCCCACGGGAATTCTTGGAGTGGGGACCATACACAACTCCTACCTCCTCCTTTGCCTCGCCTTCAGCTGGAGCCTGCAAGGAAAGCGAGACACTGAGGTGAGAAGGCAACACCATCCCCTGGGACTCCACCTGAGCCCTGAGGGGAGCCGGGGGGGCTCACAGGGCCCCCCACCACCACCCGCAGCAATGGCGGCCTCCCCCCTTCCCCGCCGCCTCACGGACTACAACTCCCACAAAGCCGCGCCGCCGCCGTATCTACGTCATCACGTCGAGTTCGAAAAGTTCCCGCCAATTTCCCCTCACACAACAAGGTCGCCGCGGGCCCCGCAAGGACAATGAGGGATAACCGGGAGCGCGGCGATCGCGCCCGCCCGAAGCGTTTCGACTGGGTCCGGGCCCCCGGCGGCCCCGTCCGGGGCCGTGAGGCGCCTGGACAGGGCCGAAACCTCTCGGGCGGGCACCTCGGTGATTGAGGGGCGACCGCGTCTCCGCCCCGCCCCCCCAGCCCGCGCTGTGAGAGACTGGGGGGGCGCCCCATATTCCCGCTGCCCCAAAGTTCCTGACTACGGTGATAAATCCCTTTTCCCCGCTTTCCTTAAAGGCCAGTTTCAAATTCTGCGCCGCCTAATGGCCCCAAATTACCATTGCACAACCATCTGGTATGACAAGAAGTGGGAGGCAAAAAAAAAAAAAAAGGAGAACAAAGGCAAACGCAGGAGAAAGAGGCGACGTTTAAAGGCGAATCCAGCCGGGAATGGCGCGATGGGGATTAAAACGCTGGCGGAGGTGGGTGGGGGGCCCTGGAGGGGTCGTGGCGCAGGTTTTGGGGGGGTTTTGCTGCCCCGCGTTCTCCACAGGGGCAGCACAGCACTATGGCTGTTTGTAATCCAGCATGGAGACACTGCTGCTCCAGCCTTCTCCTCCTTCCCAAACAAAACAGCCCAAAAGTGAACTCGCCGCGCTGCCCTGCCCGCCCCGAGCCCTCTCCCTCCGCTCCCCGCTCCGCTCTAGGACATACACCAAAAATTAAAAATGCAAAAAAAGAGAAACCAACCAAAAAACCCAAAAAACTCCACACACACACGCGCGCGCGCGCTAAATTTTTTTTTTTACAGCTAAATTTCCGCGATTGCCGCTTTAATCTCTCCCCCTTCGCTCCCCATCTGTCTTCCCTCGTTTTTTAATTATTTTTTTTTCGTACTTACCTTTCTTTTGGGCATAGTTGCACCTTAATAGTTGATTGCAAAACCTAATAGAGATAAGATATCGAAAAATAAATGGAAGCGACGAAAAACTGTTCCGACCGTCCTGCAAAAAAAAAAAAAAAAAAAAAAAAAAAAAAAAA
>VZRH01000398.1:304820-330423 GCA_013397555.1 Urocynchramus pylzowi | reverse complement strand
CCTGGGGGGCTGAGCCGGGCCTGGGGGGGCTGAGCCGGGCCTGAGGGGCTGAGCCGGGTCTGGGGGGCTGAGCCGGGCCTGGGGGGCTGAGACACGACTGAAGGGGCTCAGCGGGGCGTGGGGAGCTGAGCCGGGCCTGGGGGGCTAAGCCGGGTCTGGGGGTGCTGAGCGGGACGGGCGGTTTTAAGGCAGCTGCACTGCAATGTCCCTCAGTGCTGCCACTGCTCAGGTGAAGCCCCCACTCGGAGCCCCCGCTCTGTGCCCTGTGACCTGTGCGTGCCCTGCTCCGCCATGTGCCTGCCACAGTGACACGTAAATCAAGGAAAGCCGGCCTTGCTGAGTTTCCAGATGAGGAAGATCTCTTGGAGTTCCCCACCTGCTCCCATGAAGTCTTTGGAGCAGGGGAGCAGTTTCCACCTCCTGCAGCACGGGATGCAGCAGGGCACGGGCTCTGAGTCACGGTTTGCCTTTTGGCTCCAGTTACTGCCAGGCAGGACTGGGAATGAAGCCTGGATTTCTGATTTCCTGTTCAGAGCGCTGAGCTGATGTCCCTTGCCCATCACACCTTCTCCATTTCACACAGATCCAGACCATCTCCTCTGGCACAAGCACGATCCCTGGCACAGCCTCACCTTACTCACAGGTGGATTCTGGATTAATTTCTCTCAGTGGTTACAAAGCAGCTGTGAGCATGTGGAGCATGTTCTTCCTGACCTTTAGGACGAGAGGGAATTTGCAGATGATTACTGCTGTATCTTTCATTGTGAGATTCTTCTACAGTTCTTTCTTAAAACAGCTTAATTTGACAGCAGTAGGATAGCTCCATCCTTGCCTGTGCTCTAAGGAAAAAGCGAGGGTAACCTTGCCATTACTGGCAGTGTTTTACTGGGAAATCCCAGGATGACTCTGGGATGGCCAATCCCTTGGGCTCCTCTTCAGGGAGCACCTAAAATTTGGTCATTTTGCTTTAGGTTTTGGCCTACATTGAGAAGGATATTTCATAGCTTCCCGAGTGTTTAACAGTGAAAACAAAAACAACACCGTGAATTTTACAGGAGTAGCGTGGGAATAGAAAACATCACACTTTCCCATCAATAAAGCAGAAAATTTACTTTTATGAGTCAAGAAAACCAAGTTGTGTCAACAATACCTGATTCGTGTATTGCTCTTAACTTAATAAATCTCATTTCATGAAGATAAAATGCCTCCTAGAGAGCACTTTTGAGAGTAATGATGATAGCAGCGTTTTTAGGAGGCAGGAGGATGGGGTGCAGCTCGCTCCAGGTGAATCTCACCTCTGAGGAGCTGATTCCAAGTCTCCAAGGAGAGGAGAGCTGGCAGCCAGCCAGGAATGTGACAGGGGAGCCCAAAGTTCAAGTGACCCTCCCTCTCCTGTTCTCCACCTGCACTTTTTCCTTCTTTCTGATAAGCTGGGGTTTCTCCCTCCTGTGTTCCTTGCCATGAATCAGGTTACACCCTGGAGCCAACAGGAATTCCCAGGGTGTTTCTCAAGCAGCTGGGAAGGGGCTGCACAAACACAACTGAAGAAACATTCCTTGAAGAATTTTAATCTCCTGGATTTAACTCAGTTTGTTTTAAACAGATTGAAAAGTACACCATTTATTTTATTAAATTTTGAAATTCCTTGAACCAGGGAATTTTTATGGCGTACCATCATCCTCAATCAATTTTGGTTTATTGCTTTTTCAAACATACTTAAAACTCATGACTGCTTCAAAGATTCAGATTAGTATCATAAGTAATATCAAATTGAGGCATATCCTCCTCAAAACAGTTTTCTTTCCTTTACTATTGGCAAATTAATAAAGCAATTATAGATTACTTAATACTTTTTAATTCAATGTGTTTTTTAAAAAAATTATTTTTTTGTTAGAAAAACTAATAATTTGAAACAGGAAAGCTTGTTTGGAAAACTCATTTCAGAAATACCTCCTTGTTTTTCACTGAGAGCAGAACAAACATCTTGCTTTCATCTTAGCTTGTAGGTGTAAAATTGCAGCTTCCTGTGCTTATCACTGTACATATTTTCCATTTTGTTGTGAACCTGCTATCGGAACAGATAATAAAATATATATGAGGTAATAGTTGGAGTACCACAGGCAAGTGGGAGACAGGTGCTGGATNTAAATCAAGGAAAGCCGGCCTTGCTGAGTTTCCAGATGAGGAAGATCTCTTGGAGTTCCCCACCTGCTCCCATGAAGTCTTTGGAGCAGGGGAGCAGTTTCCACCTCCTGCAGCACGGGATGCAGCAGGGCACGGGCTCTGAGTCACGGTTTGCCTTTTGGCTCCAGTTACTGCCAGGCAGGACTGGGAATGAAGCCTGGATTTCTGATTTCCTGTTCAGAGCGCTGAGCTGATGTCCCTTGCCCATCACACCTTCTCCATTTCACACAGATCCAGACCATCTCCTCTGGCACAAGCACGATCCCTGGCACAGCCTCACCTTACTCACAGGTGGATTCTGGATTAATTTCTCTCAGTGGTTACAAAGCAGCTGTGAGCATGTGGAGCATGTTCTTCCTGACCTTTAGGACGAGAGGGAATTTGCAGATGATTACTGCTGTATCTTTCATTGTGAGATTCTTCTACAGTTCTTTCTTAAAACAGCTTAATTTGACAGCAGTAGGATAGCTCCATCCTTGCCTGTGCTCTAAGGAAAAAGCGAGGGTAACCTTGCCATTACTGGCAGTGTTTTACTGGGAAATCCCAGGATGACTCTGGGATGGCCAATCCCTTGGGCTCCTCTTCAGGGAGCACCTAAAATTTGGTCATTTTGCTTTAGGTTTTGGCCTACATTGAGAAGGATATTTCATAGCTTCCCGAGTGTTTAACAGTGAAAACAAAAACAACACCGTGAATTTTACAGGAGTAGCGTGGGAATAGAAAACATCACACTTTCCCATCAATAAAGCAGAAAATTTACTTTTATGAGTCAAGAAAACCAAGTTGTGTCAACAATACCTGATTCGTGTATTGCTCTTAACTTAATAAATCTCATTTCATGAAGATAAAATGCCTCCTAGAGAGCACTTTTGAGAGTAATGATGATAGCAGCGTTTTTAGGAGGCAGGAGGATGGGGTGCAGCTCGCTCCAGGTGAATCTCACCTCTGAGGAGCTGATTCCAAGTCTCCAAGGAGAGGAGAGCTGGCAGCCAGCCAGGAATGTGACAGGGGAGCCCAAAGTTCAAGTGACCCTCCCTCTCCTGTTCTCCACCTGCACTTTTTCCTTCTTTCTGATAAGCTGGGGTTTCTCCCTCCTGTGTTCCTTGCCATGAATCAGGTTACACCCTGGAGCCAACAGGAATTCCCAGGGTGTTTCTCAAGCAGCTGGGAAGGGGCTGCACAAACACAACTGAAGAAACATTCCTTGAAGAATTTTAATCTCCTGGATTTAACTCAGTTTGTTTTAAACAGATTGAAAAGTACACCATTTATTTTATTAAATTTTGAAATTCCTTGAACCAGGGAATTTTTATGGCGTACCATCATCCTCAATCAATTTTGGTTTATTGCTTTTTCAAACATACTTAAAACTCATGACTGCTTCAAAGATTCAGATTAGTATCATAAGTAATATCAAATTGAGGCATATCCTCCTCAAAACAGTTTTCTTTCCTTTACTATTGGCAAATTAATAAAGCAATTATAGATTACTTAATACTTTTTAATTCAATGTGTTTTTTAAAAAAATTATTTTTTTGTTAGAAAAACTAATAATTTGAAACAGGAAAGCTTGTTTGGAAAACTCATTTCAGAAATACCTCCTTGTTTTTCACTGAGAGCAGAACAAACATCTTGCTTTCATCTTAGCTTGTAGGTGTAAAATTGCAGCTTCCTGTGCTTATCACTGTACATATTTTCCATTTTGTTGTGAACCTGCTATCGGAACAGATAATAAAATATATATGAGGTAATAGTTGGAGTACCACAGGCAAGTGGGAGACAGGTGCTGGATATAAATTTCCTTCAATAACGTGTCACCATGACTATAACCATTAAAAATGTGGGGGATTTAATGGCTTTTTTTGTGTGTGGGAGATACTTTACAATAACCACAGGAATGTGAAGAACTCCACTGGATGGCACCTGTCCTTTGGCATGGGCTGGCACATCACTTGGGCAATACCTTCCACGCTGGAATAGATTTTAAAAGGAAATTGGTAATTCTAAACACCATCTCCCAGAAACAGCCACCCACCCCCGACTTCTTGTGCCCCAGACCGGGGTGAGCAGCCAAGGCACCGGGCTGGCGGTGCTGCCGCTGCGCGGGCACGGCGGGCGGGCCGGGAGCGGGGCACGGCCGTGGCTGCTGGAGGGCAGCCGGTAACGCCGGAGCCATCGGTCCCGGGAGCCGGCCGTGAGGGGAGCGGCCNTATTTATTTATTTAATTAATTTTTAAAAAACCATTTTCCGCCCTTCCGGGCTCGGGCGGTGGCAGCTGCGGAGCGAGGCGGGGCAAACGCTCACGCCGCCTCCCCGCGCCCGCCCTCCCGCCTGAGCCCCAGCCCGCGCCCGAGCCGCCCTCACACACCCACCGCCCGCCCGGCTCCGCATCCCGCCGCTCCCAGCATGGTCATCAAGGTCTACATCGCCTCTTCCTCCGGCTCCACGGCGGTAAGCGGCGTCCGGGGGAAACTTGTACCGGGTGGGGGACGCGGGGGGCGGCCGGGCAGTGTGGGGAGAGGCCGGGGCAGCCGCGGTCCCCTCACGGCGCCCGGCGCTGTGCGGGCGGTGCTGCGGCTGCCGCCGACGGAAAGCGGCATTTCCTCGGTGATCCCGCACCCCTCGCCCTGTTCTGGGAAGGCAGAGCCACCACTATTTGGGATTTTTTTTGTTGTTGTTCTTAAAGTTCAATTCTAAATGTGTCGTCCGTCTTTTGGTTTTGATGAGTTTATTCCTCTTTGATTGTGGCAGGCGTGCGTGGCCGCTGTCCCAGTAGCCTCTGGTTCTTGCCCTGTTGGGAATACTGGATTTCGCTTTTCGTGGCCCCAGTGCGTTATAGGCAGAGCTCGGACTGTGTTTTTCAAGGGGAAAATAAAGGGATACACAGAAATAGCGGGATTTGTGTCTAAGTTCAGGTGTAGCTCTATATCCTCAGGATCATCTGATTTCTCTTTGATCCGTGTGGGAGATGCTCCGAGGCTGAAATCCGGGGGATTTGGTTGCACTTGATACGGATGTGCTGGAGAACTACAAAATGCCAGGGACTCAGAAAATGCCAGCTATTGCAGTTAATGATCAGTGACTTTTACTGCGAGGAGATAAAGAGTCTGAGCTGTAGCTGTATGATGACCTTTTCCTGTCACTGTTCGTGCTTCAGGTCCCCGAACTTTGGGAGGACAGTGATGTACAGAAGATAAAAACAAGCCTTCACTGCATTCTTCTTTTGTGCTTGAGTGTAGCCTCTGGTCTGTGGGCTTCAGCAGATCAAATACCAGTTGGTAAGCTTAGGGTGACGGGCTGCAGATGGCACAGGAGCCTGTGCCTCAGGTGTCCCTGCTGTCCCTCCCTTCCCGGGTCATTTTTAGTAAACTTGATGCCAGAGCTGACAGTGCTGGTGCTGGTGGTAAAAAGCAGAGGATTATTTCATGCTGACCAGGGAAGGTCTTGAAATCCTGAGTAGTTCATTCATAAAAGGGATCCAAAGGGATGTCTGCTGGGTTCCTACAGAATGATCATCTGCAAGGAAAGCAGCAGATTGGAAAAGTAATCCTTTCTTTCTAATGCAGCTGTTAATAGGTTTCAAGTTGACTGCTTCAGTTGCTATAGATTTTTATCAGCGCCCTCTTCATGGCACCTATTGATTTCTGTCTGTCTGGTGATACTGAGCTCTAGGGGTGCAAGCACAGCTCTCAATCCCAATTGTGTTTTTCTGGTTTTAAATTAAGTTTTTAATTATTAGCTTAGTGTTTTCTACAGTGCTGCCTGGTCCTTGTGTGGGTTGTACATGCTACAGAGCTCCAGTCTGACTAACTGCTGCCTTTCAGGCTCCTTTGTGCATCCCTGCCTGTGGAATTTTGAATGTAGCGTTGGTGTAGTCTGTTTTTTGGGGAATTCGAGTGTAATGTGCACATGATTGCCAGTTTTATGACGTGTATATTTATATATATATACACACACACACATACACTCATGCCTGTGTCTAAAGCTGGAGCAGCTCAAGGGATCTTGTGGTAATGAGCAAGACTTGCACATTCTTAGATTCCTGCGTACACCGAGGGTGTTTCTGTTGGCAGGACCAGCCCAGCACCTCACTGGGTGATGTTTTCTTTCCAGTATAAGAATTTTAATCGATGTTTCAACCTAAAGTAAGACAGAGAGGCACCTCTTTGGAGGGAATGGGAAAGAGTTGTTTCTGTGGCTCTTAAAATTGTTAGTGAGATGGGCTTTGCTTGGAGGCACTCAGAGGAGCCTTTCTGGGTGCTGAATCTGAAATAACCCACTCCAGGAATGGAAAATCCTCATCAGAGAAGATTGCTACAGAGAGATGGAACAGAGACAAGGCTGTCTGCAGCAAAGTGACTGAACTGGGTAACATCAGCTTGGGAAGGGCTCTCACTCCTGCTAAGTCATCTTTGTACTGTAGTGACACCCAGCACTGTGTTATTTTGGGTTTTAAAAGGCTAATTTGCCTGAGTAGAAGCAAACCAGAAATGAGTATCAAATCTCTTCCTTCCTGCCCCATTTCTGTAAGCTGAAGAAGCTTTTGTAGGACTGGAAAATGTCTCCCACTGAATGGAAAAAGGTTGAGGTTGCTTCACACCTCACGCCCTGGGGCTGTGAGTCTTGGAGGGTGCCCAAATTTTGTGGTCTATTATTGGCAAAGTCCTGGTTTGCTATATGGTATAATTTGCCACATCACAGTGTATAAAATGTTTCCCCAAGGCACTGTTCTCTATAATGTTTATATTCAGTATGATGTATCTGTGAGGAAAAAAACACTGTGTGAAGCTCGTGTCTAAGCAAAGACATTTTATGAGTGTGTTTCAAGGGATTTCTGGAAAATATGATGATTGACATCTTGTCTGGCCTCCTATTTAAATTTCACTCCATAATGGGATAGTTCCAGCCCCAGTTTCCTGCTGTGTTTGAAAGTCTTGCTGGGGAAATGGCCCCTTGTATTTCATCTTCCTCACCGTGGATGCTGTGCTGGTAAGTTTTGGGCTGGGATGCACGGGGATTGTAATGACAAAGATGAGGTGAGGACGCCCACATGGGAATGTGCCTGTGGAGCTGCTGTCCAGGAGCCCTCCCCTCCCTGCGTGGCAGACAGGAGGAGTGAGCAGTGTCCCTCAGCCTGGGACACTGGTGGAGGCTGCAGACAGAAAAGAGACGCAAACGCCGCGTTCGGGTCTGTGCTGGCTGTCAGAGGGGTTTCACTGCAACCTCCCATTCAAATCCTTCAGGAGGTGAGAGGAGGAGAGGCCTAAGAGTCATTAGACTCTTGCTCCTGGTAGAAAAGGATACAAGGAGGGAAGAAGCTGAATGACACAAATCCAGTGTGGGATTTTCTCCACAAGATTTTGGGGCAAGAGATTGCCCAGCACCAGAATCCCTTTCTTCCTGAAGGCAGCTGGATTGCCCATTTTATTGATCTCATGTGGAAGGGAGCCAGCTGCTTAAATTCTTCTTGGTCTTGTGAGTGTGCATTTGTTGCCAACAACTGCACAGGTCTTGAGTATGGGCTTGAAGAGTATTTGTTCCTCCAACATCACTCTGCAGTTCCAGGAGTATGGCTGAAACTGGAGGCTGTGGCTGTGGAACTGCAGTGCCAGCACTGGATGTGGTGGGCTGGGCTCTGCCCTGTGCCACTGCCAGTGCTGTGGGCTGTGGAAACTGCCACATCAAATCTCTGGTGTCCAGATGCTCTTTGGAGCCAATTACTTCATCTTTGTGATCCGCATCCCACATTTCCATCTCTCCCAGCTCTGCTCTCCTCCCTTGTTTTGATGGCTGTATGAGTGGTTTTCTTTCCTTGCCTCCTGCTGCGACTGCAGACAGGGCAGAAAGAAGAGATGATCTCCTGAGTCAGAGTCCTGTATTACACAGACCTGCTGCTGTTTATGGATGGGTCTAGAGAGGAAAGGAAATTTTATTTTTCATTCACAAAGTTAAGGATGTGGGGGGTTCATATTTTTCTTGTATTGTCTTCTTGCTTGGGAAAGGATCTAGTCTTCTCCCAGGAAATGAAGATGAAAGTGGTCCATGGTCTGGAGAGTGAACATTTGGTTGCAATTACTCTTCTCTTTTCCCAGTAAGGCACCAGAGAACTTGCTGGAGACATATAACCAGTGGCAAGTGCTTCCTGGAGCATGCCAGGGGAGAAGAGCTCTGGAGAAGAGCTGTTGGAAATGATGAGAGCATGTGTAACCACCAGCTCTTGTCCCTGTTCAACAGCTCAGGGCTTTGGGAGGGCTGGTGAGTCTGCTCCATCCTTCAGAAGTTTGAATCCCAGGGAAGTAATACATGGAGAGATGGAGATTGTATAAAAAAATTACATTTTGAATTTAAATCCCCCAAGGGCCTTTTTTCTCAGATGGTCACAAGAAATGCAAATAATGCCACCCTTACAGAGAATGAGCAGTCTGTGTGCTTTGTGTTTGTGCTGTTTGGCTGCTGGGAGGTTTCATGGAGTCAGAGAATCCTTCAGGTTGGGAAACGTCTCAAAGCTCATCGAGTCCAGCGGCGTTGCCGTGGCAGGAGGTGGCTCTGAGGGGAAATGCAGCCACAGCAGGGTGGCTCTGTGCATGCAGCCCTTATCAGCGTGGATCACAAGTGTCCCTTGTTCTGCTGCCACGTTCAGGGCTCCCAGCGTGCTGTCCCAGCCCGGATGTCTGTGGTCACGTTTGTCGCTGCGGAAGCCCCGAGCAGCGGCAGCCGCGTCAGGAGCAGCTCGTGAACTTCCTTGGGCTGCCGGGCAGGGCAGTGCGTGTGGCAAGAAAACACTGATACAAATCTTTGGTAAATAGTCTTCTACTGTGATGCAAGTTTAGGTAAACACACGTATTATGGGGAAATAAACTGCATCTGTAGTTGAAAAACAATCTCAGGGTGTATGTATGATTTTGTGATACTCAGTTCATGCAATTTATGTGCCACGGGTGAAAACTGACTTGTTAAGCTAGGTATTGATTTTTAAACCCCTCTTTTGTGGAAATGTAATACATGGGAAGGACTTTTTTGGATACCCAGTGTTCACCTAACAGAGTTTCTCTCAAGAAAATGGTAGGAGTTGTTCTGAGTTAGAGCTTTTGGGATGGAAGACAAAATCCATAATGCTGCTCAAGCTCGGATGTGTTCCATCTGCCTCCTGGGTTGTTTTTTGTACAGTCATTATTCCAAACTCAAGATAAGTCAAATATTTTTCTTAAAATACTGCATTCAGATTTTTAATGGAGCCAGAGATTAAGTTGGCTGCAGTTGTTGCAATAGTTTTAATATATCAAAATAAAAAACATTCTACTGTGCTTAACTAAAACCAGTTTCTGACAGCAGGAGAAAGATGGAACATTCTACTCCACAGTTAAAGCCAGGAAAAGCTTTTTGCTGAGAATTTTTCTAGGTTGTATATGCAGGTAGGACAGTGTTTATTCTGAGGTGGTGCATCAGGATTATGTCTGTGCTTGGGGAGAAGAGGCAGATTTTGGGGAGAGGCTGGATGCTGTCAGCTTGTGCTGGCTTTCCCTTGAGCCCTGAACCGCAGTACGTTCTAAGACAGGATGCACACGGCGTCATGTCAGGGCTAAGCACTTGTGGGTTTTAAATAAATATTTATAGAGTTGAGCACGGAACTTTCCTTGTCCTGGGGCATTAAAGTTACACACAAAATTCCTGCAGAAGTCAGTGAATTGGCATCTACGTTAACGAGCAGAGGGTGCCAAGACTTGTGTCTCTGCAAGGTTATTCTTACTCCTTCCAGGAAAGGAGGAATTGGGGAAAGGGGAGACAAAGGGAACTACACCAACATTGACAGAATGCAGCTGTTCAAGGTCAAAACAGAATTGAAATATTCCCCTCTATGACAAAAACAAGAGCTATGGATGCATCATTGCCATAGCCAAAGGGAGCTCTCCCTGTTCCTTGTGCTCCCCAGCCTTGGAAGCACCAATCTCAGTTCTTGGCACTGATTGGAGAGCTGGAAACCTGAACCAAATCCACATCTTATATCAATATTCTGCTATTCAGGAATGTTTCTGCTCAAACATGAACATTTGGTGTTAATGCCATTTGTTTAACCCTGGCTGTACGCAGGGGAGCCTTTCAGTTTATGATTAAATTTAAATGCTTTTGTTGGTCAGATATTTAATCGAGCCTGAAAGAGCTTTGATTGTAATGCTTATCTACTGTTGATTGTCCCAGAATAAAAGCCTCCATCCAGGAGCACGTCCTTCCTGGGACAGCACCTCCAACTCAATGTTGAGGCCATTTTCTAACACTGAAAAGGCAGCAGAGTGGGACTGAGCTTTAAAGCACCAGAAAAAAATGTGAAAAGTCAGCATCCAACTGGCCTGACTGAGGTTTGTGCTCTCAGGATACAGCTGAAGTTGTTTTCACATCCTGACTTACAGCTCCTTCCTGGACTTGGTTTCCCCTGTGAGACGTGGATGTGGTGATTTATTTCTTTAATTAAGATCTGAAGTTCAGTTTTTCTGGGGCTGTTTCTGTGCATGAATCAGCCTCTCTAGAAATTCTAAAGGCGCTCGAGTGTAAAATTTTAACTACTACCTGTTCTTTGATTGCTGGAATGTTGGAGAGGAGAGAGGAGCCAGAGGCAGCTGTGGTTTGAAAAAGGATCTCAGGGAAATGTGGGAGCTGCGAGCCATCTCCCAGTGCTGCACAAATGGATGTTATTCTTCACTGGGCTCTCTCCCAGCACGGGCAGAGACAGAGCAGGGAGGAGAATCAGTGCAGTGGCAGAGGAGAAAGCTGTGCCTCACACCTGAGCTACCTGGAGCACAGGAGGGAGGGTGATCCATAATAATATTGAATCCCTGGATTTCTGGAAAGTTTTGGACAGTGTTAGCCAGGTTAAAAAATATTTTTTTTTTTTTTTTAATCTTTGACAATCTGCAAAAATTACCAGGAGAGTTCCATAGAGATCTGTGCTGGACTCTGAGCAAACAGTGCAAGAAGAGCTTGGTGTTGCTGTCCCAGCTGGAAAACTGGGAAGAAACAATGGTTGTCCTGTGCAAGAGCGAGGTTTAAACTCTGCTAAAATACTGTTAAGCAGAGAGGCCTTGGAGCCATACTAGGTAATTCTACAAAAATACCATATTCATAGCCATGAAAAGTAAACAGAATGTCAGGAATGTTTAGGATGGGAAAGGGCAAAAGAAAAAAATAACCACAGTATAAATGTGTGGTGAGTCTGTCTTTAGTAAACTGGAATTGTTGTCTTTAAATGATAAAAGAAAGTGAGAAGAGGGAAGAAAGTAGGGTGAGATGATCACTCTAGGAGGAACAACCAAATAAGGCAGCATTTGTGGATGAGAATGTGGAAGCTGTGGCTGTCCCAACCCTGAAAGTGTCCAAGGCCAGGTTGGGCAGGGCTTGGAGCACCCTGGGACAGTGGAAGGTGTCCCTGCCCATGGCAGGGGGTGGAACTGGATGGTCTGTAAGGTTCCTTCCCACCCAAACCATTCCATGGTTCTGTGAATGCTGCAGTTGAGAAAGAAAGAGCTGAAAAAGTCTGAAATGTGATAACATCACGTCAGGCAAGGGAGAGCAAACAGGAAGGGATTATTAATAATTTTCCCTAATGGAATGACTGAGGGAGAGCAAGTGGAAGTGGCAGGTTCAGAGTAAATGAAATGCTTTGTTTGACAACACAGATTTCAGGGAGGAACTCGCTGCCAGAGGATGTGGTGTACAGCAGAAAGTGCATGGGCTCGGGAAGCAGTGAGACAAATGAAAGGGGAAAAGTCTGTTAAGGGCTATTAAACATGACTACTACACCTCTGACTCAAAACTGTGAGTTACTGGAGCCTGGGAAGAAAGTTGGATGTGGTGTAGCTCTTTGTGCTCAGCCTGATGGCGTGATCTTCTCTGGATCTGTGACCAGCAGAGACAGGAGACTGGGCTAGACAAGTGTTGGATCCAACCCAGTAAAGCTCTCTTCTCTTCTTGAATGAAATTGGCTCTGCTCCCAAAATTATGTGAACAGTTTGCATTAGAAAAATTAGGACCATGTTGTCCAGGAAAATGTTTGGTGGAAAATAAAACATTTTTTTTGTTTTTTTACACACATCTCTTGTGTGTTTGGGATATGTTGGGTTGGTGTCTCAGCATTTCTTACATACAAAACAAGCATTTGGTGATTCCAAGAGCAGCATCATTGTGCAGATGCTAATGCACTTCATGTTTAGCCCATGTTAGGGTAGGTGATCAGACACCTCCCCTGCCTTAGGCATAGATCAAAGTCAACTGGAAAAGCCTGATGGAAACAGCAAACACAAAGCCTCTGGGAAAAATCATGGCAGTTTTCACATAAACCCACGTTTTTATGGGAGTACTTGTTGCCAGGCAGGTTTAAACAGCACATCTGTATTCACCTCATGGGATCAACCTCTGGCTGTGCTTATATCACTGGGAATTCTGCCATGGACTACAGCAGGACAAGATTTGGTTCCTTAGGAAATACTTAATGCTGCTTATCCAAGACATTCCTGTGCACATGTTGCAAATGTATTTGGCCAGAGCAGCAGCTGCAGAACAACTGGCAGAGCAGGAAAAGAGTAGAATAACTCTGTGAATGAATTAAAATATATTCCAAAACATTTTCACTGGATATGGATAGAAATGAAGTTCAAGTGAAGCTGATTTATGGCTAGTAGATGTTTGGTGGTTTTTATTTTCCCTAGGCTAGAAATACAATATATGTGAATAGAAATATAAAGGAGCAGGTTTGCAAATTTCCTTGTTAGTGCCCCAGTAATCCTGATTAAGAACTGGAAATTCCACCCTGTAATGCAGATAAACAAGTCCCTTGGTTCTGGTAGCTCAGTCCATGGAACTTTGTGCCCAAGCAATCTCTTTCCAATTTTCTGTTCCCTTCCATCCCATTAAAGTGTACCAGGAGGTCCCTGTGAGAGCCTCCCTTCACCTGCAGAGGTCTGGGCTTTGTTGTGCATGCTGTGGAAAGATCAAAGTAAATCCATAATGCTAACTTAGGAAATGTTCCCCTCAGGAGTTTACACCTGGATGAACTGAGGAGCTGCTGGACAGACAGCTCCATCTTCCATGGAATGATTTGGGACCCAGGCTGGCAGCTTGGAAGGCTCTGGGAGAGCCATCACCTCCCACTGCCAGCCATAGCATTAGGCTGAGACTGAGGAGCAGCAGGGGAATGAAGCCATTTTGGCTGCTTGCCCAGGCTTGGAGAACTCCATCCTACAGCAAATAAACAGCTGGGGACTTAAACTTTGAAAAAATAAAATGCTGTGTGTATTTATCTTAGTTTCTGATTGGGGTAAGCAGATGCTGGCTTGCACTGAGACAGAAGGAAGCTTGTGGTTTAAGGAAAAAAAAAAAGCAGATACCATGGTGACAAGAGGGATCTGTAAAACTTAAAAAAGACAGTGGGGAGTTGCAAAGTGGCTCCAGGTCGTGGCTCCAAGGCACGGGCAGCATCCAGATGAGTGCTCCTGCTCTGGGGTGAAGGTGGCACTTCCCTGTGGGCTGCAGGGATGCAGTGGGTGAGAGCAGCCTGGTGATGGGAGCAGCCTCGCTGTGTTGGGAAATGCTCCATTTTGTTAATTCCTGAAAGAGTCACTTCAGGATGTCTCCTGAGCAGCCCTGAGAGCAAACCCCCAGCACTGGCCTTCCTGGCTATGGCAGGCAGAGCTTGGCCAACTCCTGTGTTGTTTCAGCTGCCCAAAGTGTTAGAAACTGCACTGTGGCCAGGTCTTGTGAGAACAATTTATCTCTCCCACTTAGAGACATGGTTTTTAGACAATATTTTGTCCAAGTAACATAGAGAAGGATCTGGGGCCTTCAGATGATTCACACTTGAAATGTTACCCAGGGCAATTAATTACTGGGTCAGAAAGCTGCTGCCCATACAGGCTGTGCTCTGCTGAATCTTTCCTCTCCAGGAAGCTTTTTGCATGCTGTTCTGTCTCAAGGCTCTTCTTGCAAAGAGGAGGAAAATTTGTATTTAATCCATAGCTTTTTCTCTTCCTTTGTATTATGATATTTAGGTATTTTAGTTGAAGAATAAAGCTTTGTTCTGTTCAAAAAATTACTTGGTTTAGTTTTAGAACAGCAGTCAGCAAAAAGACTCTTTGTTAACTAAGATCTGTGGTATATGAATTCTTCAAAGATAAAAAGTAATATACATCAGAGGCACCTGGATCCCTGAGGCCATGTTATATTTCTTCTTAAAGTAGTCTTTTATTTAAAGAATAAATGCCTAGCAATATAAAGGCAGTGAAACAGCAATTAATGTTGTAAACTTTTACTCCTGTCAGTTAATTTAGCCTCTGTGTGCTAAACCATACAGGAAATAAACTTTGCTTTTATTGTAAACCACAGGGGCCTCGTGCAGAACTGTCTGTGCTTTTAACTCCTTTCCTAACCTGAGTTCAGCTTGTCTCACAAGCACAACCAAACCTGTTTTCCCTCTGCTGTGCAGGGCTCCTCATCACCAGAAATCCACAGCTTCTGAAAAATAATTACAGGAGCAGCTGTTTCAATAAACCCCCAAACTGCAGCCCTGTGTGTGCTGTCATCTCAGGCTGCTTCCCTGGGGTGTTACTGGAGTGCTGGCTGATGGGGAGGGTGAAGTCCCAGGGGCACTGAGGTGGGACCTGGCAGTTTGTGTCAGTTCTTTAAGGGTGGAGCTGCTGCCAGCATTGCACAGACCCGTCCTGGCATCTCCTTGAAGCTGAAGATGAAGGAGAAATAATTCTTCTGGCTTTCAGAAGGAGGCTGGCTGAAAAAAACAGATTTAGAACCTGACAACAGGGGTGAGGTCCAGACTATCAGGACTTTTCAAAGCTTCCAGAGCAAGCAGTCAGGTGACCAGCAGCACCTTCAGGGCCTTTCCTCTGCTTTTCTCAGCCACATGGTAAATGTTTGAGTATTTAGGAATATATCATGTGTCAGAGAGTTGTCTGCATCTTGTGATACTGAGCCTCACTATCTTGTTGGAGATCAGTCTTCTGTGTGGTAAATTGCTTTACAGTCCGTGTGCAAAGCCTGTCTGTGGGGCTGGGCTGTGGTGTATTGATACTGTTTGTAGAATCAGCCAGAAATGGTCCCTGAAAGTAAATAAGCAGTGGTTTGAAAAAATAATTATTCCTGATGACTAACAGCTCAGGAAAGGGAGCTCTGAGAGGCGAAGAGAAAATTGTTTGAGGAGTCTGTGACAGAGGTAGCTTGGACTTAAGGACTTTTTTTTTCCTTTCCCTGTTTTGTGATTCAGGTAAGAGAGTCCAGTGAGATGCTGAGGCTGTGGAGACCCCAGGAATAGCAGAACAGCTGGCTGATGGGTGGGACTGCTCCCAGGCCCTGCCACTCTCAGCCCTGTGCTGTTCAGGAGTCGTTAGTTTGGTACTGGGCTTTGGGAGGAGTGGATCTGTTTGTTTTTATTTAACCCAGCCCTGAGTTTGGATGCTGTGACAAGGCACATGGAGACATCCAGGGAAACTCAGCCTGCCAAACTCCACGTCTGCTGCAGAAAACAACTGTGTGTAATAAATGAAGAGTTCACATTCTGCTGCTGCTTATGCTTTGTCAGTGCATAACTGAGATAATGGAGCCTGTATTCCACAGTAGGAAGCTTGCTCTCTGTTGGTTTTGGACCAGACAAGCAGTTTTCAGGCTTATAAAAGTCAAATGCCACAAGACTGACTTAGAAAATTGCCAAGGGTCAATTTATTTAGTATTGTAATGGTGGTGTTTTCCTGTGGATGATGACAATTCTGGGTGCTGCAGTGTCAGTGGTGGTTAAAGCTATAGTTTGCCATACATCAGTGTTTCTTTACATCCTCGCCTAAAGGAAAGTACGAGGAAGCCTAGGTTTGGAAGCTTGATTTTGCAAGTTGTGTTTATTCTGGATAACTAAAGTAGTCATTAAAAAAGTAAAAAAAAATCATCCTGATATGTGAATATTTGCATTTGCAAATTCTTCCTGCTGCTGAGTGAAGCAAAAGCCTGCGGCAGGAACGGCCCAAGGCCATGGTTTGATCCCTGCTTTCAGTCCTTACTGCTGCTGGGAGAGGCAGTCCTGCCTCCCCTGGCTCACTTCTTCCCTTTGCTTGCCAGGGCACAAGAATCCCCCTGTCAGCTGTGAGCTGGGCTGGCACCCCAAAGCAGCAGCACTGCTGTGGGACTGGAGGAGATTCCCAGCTCAGAGCTCCATGGAGCCCAGCCAAGGCATAGCCTGGCACCGACCTCTGCTCTCTGACCAGGGCCAGGACCCCAGGGAACGGCTGGAGCTGTGTCAGGGAAGGTTCAGACTGGATGTTACAGGGAGATTCCTCATCCAGAGGGAGGTCAGGCACTAGAACAGAGCTCCAGGGAATGGTCACGGACCCAGAGCCCCAGGACCGCTTGGACAGCGCTCCCAGGCACAGCATGGGATTGTTGGCATGTCCTGTGCAGGGCCAGGAGCTGCACTCAGTGATCCTTGAGGATCTCTTCCAACTCAGGATATCCTGTGAGTCTGTGATTCTGAGAAGTGGTGTCCATGCTCAGGGACAGGCCTTTGGACTTGGTGGAGAAGGCCTCTTTCCATATCCCTGATTTTTGCAGGTTGAGTGTTCCTGGTCCTGGTAAGGAGCTGTGCTCCCTCTCCTGGATAATCCTGCCCGGACCCGGCTGGATGAGGGGAGCTTTGGGGGCAGCCTGTGCAGAGCCCTGCAGGAGGATGGGCAGGCTTTGGATGTAGGAGGGGTCAGGCCATGGGAGTTTGGAGCTGCTGCCAGGCAGTGCCCAGAGACTTCCCGAGACTGGGGCTGCTTCCTGTGCAAAGTTCATCCCTAATCAAACACAGCTCCTGGTGGGGTTGTTTGCAGAGATCACGTGAAGGGAGGGGAGACTCCTGCTGCTGGCCCTGGGCCTGGAGCCCAGCATGAGCAGAGGGAAGAGGAGTCAGGCACTCTCCATGCCTCGGATCAAACCTTCCTTGTCTGAGGGGACAAGTGTCAATCTGACACCTCTCCAGATGTGGGACACCTCCCAGCAGCTGGAAGCTTCAGTTGCATTCACTGTTTTTCTGTGTTCAGGCTCTTGGGGTGTCTACAAAAAGTAGGCAGGGAGGTTTGGTGCCTCTGCTAGTACCAGCTCAAGTGCTGCCAGAACTTCCTTGGACTTTTTGGTTTTAACTTCTCCCTTGCCCAGCTGCTGGGGATCTTGTGTTCCATGTGCATGGAAGTACAGTGTAAAAAGGCTCATTGTCATCCTATGAGCAAACGTCTCTACTTTTTGGTTGATGATGGAATGAGATTTTAAATGTTAAAATCTTGTATTAAAATCCCTGCAAATGGCAGTTTTGGCTGCTTGGGGTTTCTTTGGTTTTGAAATCCAGGCAAATAATCCCATTGGGCATTGCTGTCACTTTTCACAGAACTTTTAAAAAAGGAAAAAAGGAAGGAAAAATCCCAGGGAAACAGAAAGTCAGTCTCTGGATGCACACAGAGTCTGTGTTTGGGGAGGCAGTCTTTGAGCAGGCCATGATTGCTGTGGGGAAGAGCTTTGGCATATCCTGGCTTGTGAATGACTTTGACTTGGCAGCAGTGACCTCTGTAAGCCTTTTACAGAATGAACAGAAGCATCTAAGGAGAGAGTAGAGGGATGTGTCACTTCAGGCTGTGGTGAGAACACAAATCTCCTGACTAAAGGAGGGTGCATCTGATCTGCACAGCCCCCCAGAACACTCCCAGCAGTTTGTGCATCTCTGGTAGGCTTGAGACCGAGCTGGGCTCTTGGAAAAAACAACTGGATGCTGCCAGTGCAGTCAGGAACCTGGACAGGCCAGGAGATGCTGAATGAGCAACTGAAAATGTGTTGGGGAGCAGCCAGGAAGGAGGAAAGTGGAAGGAGAGTGCACAGAGTGCACGGTGTCACCCTTCTTTTCATGGAATCATGCAATATCCTGAGTTGGAAGGGACCCACAAGGATCAAGTCCAACTCCTGGGTGTGCACAGACACCCCAACAATCCCACCCTGTGCGTCCCTGGGAGCATTGTCCAAACACTCCTGGAGCTCTGGCAGCCTTGGGGCTGTGACCATTCCCTGGAGAGCCCTGTCAGTGCCCCACACCTTTTCCTTGCAGCCAAAAATCCAGGAAGATTTACTTCTGAATTTGATGCTTCAGTAGGAAAAGAGATGGGGTTTCAGCTGACAGAAGCATTTTCATGCACTGGAACGAGATGTGAAGTTTATTAAATGGTACTTTTAACCATGGGCTTCAGGTGTTGTTGATAAGATGTTCTCTGTTAGAATCCTGGTTACACCACAATAGTCCTTGACAGGCAGGTGCTAAAGGATGAATGGATTCACCCCACTCACCTTCCCAGTGCTTGGGTATCATTTATTAAAAGCAGAATTTGCCTTAAGCTGTGATAATAATGTTGATCCTTAAGGTGCCTTCATGGAAAGCAGACCTAAAACACATTAAAAAGTCATCAGGGCTTCGTTAGGCAGTGCTGCTGCTGCTGCTGCTGCTGCTGTGTGCCAGAAGCTGGGCAGATATAAATGAGGAAATGTTACTTGTTCTCCTGCTTGACTAATGGGTAGAGGAATCTGCTTTTGGCCACTGCAGGAGGAAAGCAGCTGAACAGACACTGGATGTTGCAGCAAGACAGTTCTGACTTATCTGTAGCTTTTTAGAATCTTGTTAGAATTTGACTGTAGTCAAGGTGTGGTGGAGTTGGCTGTACTGTGTGTCTAACATCAAATTAGTGACACTGAAAAACTTTGCTGGAACACTGAACTCAAACCCTCCTTGCTGCAGCAAGAGAGAAAATGTTTCTTATTTTTTCTTAACTAATTCCTTGAACTCCAACAACAAGTTGGCAGTGTGGCACTTAGGAACCTGCTCAGCTGTGCTGGGCTGTGCCAACCAGAGGGGCCAGCCCGGTGTTGCTGGCTGAACTTCCAAAGCAGCCCAGGGGAACTAAATGCCAAATCCCCCTGGGATTTTATTCTCTTTGCAGTCTGTGTCAGAGTAAATAAAAGTGAGTGGGAGTTGGGTCTCTAAGCACCCTTGGCTCCTTTGAGAATCCTGATTCCCCAGGATTTTAGCACATGGAGGTCACGATAACTTTCTTTCTTGGTTCTTCTGGTAGGAAAAAACTTGTTGCATGCACAAGGATCTTTGGATTTGGATGTTGTTGGTGTGGGATTTAACACGTTTTTAGGCCTTGGGTTATTGAATGAATGCAGTTACAATGGCATTATAATCCATGAGAGAAGCTTTTATTTTTGTTCTCATGAATCAGCTTTTTCATTTATGTAACTTTCTATGGTTTCTGGAGCAAGTTGTGGTCTCGTTTTGGGAAGTGCAGACTTTGTCCTTTGTTCCAGCTATATTTTTGGCTTATGTTCCAAAATCTGGTCTGTGGGGTGGTACCTTATGCCAGGCTAAAGCCCTGTTGCAGACAGCCCATGTGTGCTGCCAGACGTGATGTAACCTCCAGGTTAAATTGCAAAACCCTTTTGGTAGCCTGGATTTTCCCCCAGCCTCGCTCTTGAGTGGTGGTCACTTTGCATCCTTTCACCTTTCCTTGCTTTGAAAAGGTGTCTTCCAAAGCCACATGTGAGCAGCAGGAATGTGGTGGTTGCTCTCAGTGGGAGCTGGAGCCCGTTTCCTCCTGCCCCAGGTCTTGGGCTGGTGATGCTGACACAGCCCAGGGTCAGTGGGTGCCTGGTGGTAAAAACCATTTCCAAATAAACCAATTTTAAGCTGTTGGGGTCTAACCACATCAAACCAGCACTGCTGTGCAGGATTCATGTGGATATTGCCGTGGGCTTTCCCAAAGGACCCTGCAGGGAGAGAGTCAGGACATATGGAGTCCATCTGGACAGTGCTGAATTTCTGGAAAATGAAAAAAAAGAGCAGCACAAGTCCAGTGTGAACTTTTCCAGCCTCCTGTGTTTGATTTAGGTCCCGTAAGTTCCTGGTGGTTTTGCTGTGTCTGTCCTCAGCCTCGTTCCCTCCAGACCAGAATCCATCGGGAGAGACAACGATGGCACCGCTCGTGTAATGCTCTGCTTAAAATAGCCAGAACAAAGAAGTGCTTTGAGTTCTGTGATGATAATTACCCAGATCTAAAAATAAGCAGATGTTCTACCAGGCAGGGAGAAATAAGAATGAGACAGGAATTGCTGGGAGACACCTGGCAAAGCTCTGATCAAGCCAGGTCGTTGCTGGAGTTGCCTGCAAGTTTCCCACCCTCTGACCACATTTACAGTGGCACCACCAGAACTGGCACATTGGATTTTTAAGCTAATATGGGGGTGGGGGGGAAATGGCTTATTCATACAAATAAAACCAACAAAACCACTCTAGACAAAAAAATATCTTCTGGAATATTAGAGTAAAAGCAAGGAAAACTGTGATGGAGGCCAGGACTGAGGCTGCTCAGAAGGGAGCTCTGCTGCCATGTGCTGGGGTGGGGAACGAGCTTAGGGGGCCGACAGGAATCTGTGACATTTAAATCCATGGCTGAGCTGCTGGGCTGTTTAACTCCTACAAATTAGGTTGTAGTGGGAGGAGAAATTCTAAGCATTTTGCAGCTCATTTGCAAGGATGAGCTTCTCTATTAGGGACTCTGGGTGAGAAAGGCAAGGTCATTTGAGAAATTAGGTGAGACAGATAAAAACCAAACCAAAACCCCCAATAGTTTTTACTCTAATTCCAAAAAGTGGCAGTGGATTGTGGCAGTGTGGCCCCAGCGCAGTCCAGGTGACCCAGTGACAAGTCAGTTTGTCATGGCAGCACTTGGCATTCCTCATGCTGCCCATTCCTCTCAGAAAATCACTTCCTGGGGGTTTCCACCTTGCTGCTGCTGGCTGCCAGTGGAGTTTGCTCAACATTTCTTGCACTGCACTCTTCCCCATCACTGCTTACATTTCAGCTTATCCATCTTCAGGAGACTCTGAAGCTTCTGGAGAACTGATGGCTACAAGTCTGGCCACAAGCAGTAGCATCACCTGGAGTTTGGAGTTTACCTTCCTGCACGAAGCAGCTGCTTCTGGGATTTAAAGATTTGCTCCCACTAAGGATGAAGCAGCATCTTTAAAACCATCATTGGCATACAATACAACTGCTTTAAAGCTATAGTTGCTTTTGATTATCTGGAACCCCAAAGGCTGGAATTGGAATTGGAAATGGAAAAAAAAATCCCCTTTTAAATGTGATGTTGTCTTGAAAGTGAATTGAGAAATATGTAAGATCAAAGGTAAGATCTGCTCTAAGGTGTTGCTTCTCTGTTGTCCTGGTGCTGGATCCCAGCTGTGAGCTTGGGAGAGACAGCTCAGGACACACCTGCAGCAGGAGCTGGAGAGATTCACAGAACTGTGGAATTGTTATGGTTGAAAAGACCTTTGAGATCATCAAGTTCAACCATAAACCCAGCCCCATGTTCATCACTAAATCTCGTCCTCAAGTGCCACATCCACACGTTTTTTGAACACTTCCAGGGAATGGTGACTCCACCACTTCTCTGGGCAGCCTGTTCTAATGCTTCATAACCATTTCCATGAAAAACTTTCTCCTGATTCCTAATCTAAACCTTCCCTGGTGCAGCTTGAGGCCATTCCTTTCGTCCTGCTGTTATAACCCATGATATAACGATGGCTTGGAACATCATAAGAAATCCCTTTATAATTCTTTTAAATCCTCACAGTAAAGCATGAGCTATTTAATCCCATCACTGGGAAAGAAATAAATAAAATCTATGTTTTTGCCCTGCGTGGAGGTTGGAACACAGGAGCCACAGAAGTGGGGAGAAGCCCCCTGCCAAGGGCCAGGATGGCAGAGCCACAGTCAGCAAGTTTGTTGTTGGATCAGAACAGCAGCACTCAGACTGGAAACTTAATTTGAGTTCCAGTGGTACATAAATAGATTTCCAAAACATGTCTATTGTCCAAACAGGGATTTATTTATAAACTGAAAAAATAACAAGACTGAAAAAAAACCAACCCAACCCCTTCTTGGCCAGCAGTGTGGACTGGACTGTGCTGTGTGTGTGTGCCTGCGTACACCAAATGAGATAGACCCTTCTGTGAAGTTCAGTTCCAAAAAGTGTTTAAAATTAGTGTTTCCCTGCAGTGGGGTGGTACTGGGAGAAGTTGGCTCTTGAACAGCCAGTCCTGGCTGGAGCTGAGGCTGGAATGCTGCCTGCTCACTGGACCAGGGTTCTGCAGCATCATCCCTGCCTCCTTTCTGCTTATTATCTTTTAGCTGAGTTCTTTTTTTTAAATTTTTTTTCAATGAGTAAAGATTTGAAGAGAATCTAAAATGTTGCAGCATTTTCTGGAAAGTTTATTCCCACTTTGGGGTTAAAATTTTATTTTTGATGGATTGATTTGTTGGCAAACATCACCTGCTTTTAGTCTTGGCAGCCTTGATGTAGTTTCTGTTGTGTTACTGACATCACTGATGGGAGTTAGATTAAGAACAGTAAATTGAATTTCTGATGTGTACTCAAGTGAGGGGCGATACTTGTTCACAATTCTACACTCATTTTTATAATGTTATTTTGTGCCCATGCTCCGTTGAAAGCTTAATGTTTCCTGATTGGTTTGTAACTGGAAGAGAAGGGAATCTTTGATACCCAGTGGATTTTGTAGCACAAGATCACAGTGTGTGGTGAGACTTTGCTTAACCACCAATAACTTGCCATAAAGCTGTTTCTGTCTTGGGACCAGACCCTGAGATCCAAAACAAAGAGAAAATAGATTTATTTCATTAAATGTTCCTTTCAGTATTATCTTGGGAACATCAGCAAGACGTAAAATATCTCCACTCACCTTAGGAATTGTTTTTCTCCCAAGTGTGTGTCGAGGCAGGATGTGTTTCTGTTTCTGGGGTTGGGTGAAGCCAGACAGGCTGTTCCAAGGGCATCTTTGTTCCCAGGCAGGGCACTGGGGACTCCAGAGGATGCAGCCCTTCCTCCTGCCGTCCTGCCTTCACCTGCTCCCACCCTTCTCCTTCCATCCCTCTGTCTCCATCCCACAGGGATTTTCCCCAGATCTCTATCCATCCATTTAGCTCATTCCCTCCACTCCTGCCCCCAGCCTCTTCCCTTCCTTACAGCTGTCTGTCCATCCCTATCTTTCATTTCTCTGTTCCTGTGCTCTGTGTCTCCATAAATGCTCCTGCCCCTCCAGGGCCCTGCTGGGCTCCCCAGCTCCTGCGCTCACCCCGGCCACGTCCCGGCTCTGCTGCTGCTCTGGGCCCTGCACAAAGTGTCAGGAGCACTCGGAATAAACAGGGATTTTCGTGTTTGCCAACTGCAGTGAGCTGCCCTTCACGGGCCGGAACGGCTTCGGACATGACAGCTGTTTACACAGCCGAGGTGCGGGCTCTGGGAAGGCGCTGGCCGCTCTCCACCCTGCCCAGGCAGCTGGGGGAGCTTTGTGGGAGGCGAGTGCTGCGTGTTGACAGGCGCATCCTGCTCCTCGCTCCTTCCCAAACATGGGCAGCAGGAACCATCTTCCAGGCTCTGTCCCGAGGAGGAGAACGTGTGCCCTTTCAAGTAAGACAAAACACCCTGAAGCAGCAGCAGACGTCTCCTGCTCTATTTTCGGCCCTTCCCTCCCAGCGCTATTCCACTGCCTGAGATTAATGGAAGTTTTCTAAATAAAATCCCATAAAATAACAGGATCTGGCAGCTTGGTGTCCCTGCTGCCCAGCAGTTGGTGCCCTGTTTCTCTGGAGCTTTTACTGCTCTTGTGTAAGTGCTCACCACCGTGGCCGGGGGATTTGTCTGAGGAGCTGGGAGAAAACGTGTGGGATTTTAACGATAAAAACATTGCTGCTTAATCTTCCAACTTTTTTTGTCTGGCCAGAAAACAAGGGTTCCAGACTAATACTCCTTATGCATCAACACCATCCTTGCTTTTCTGCAGAGTTCTCTAGAAACTTACTTGTGAATTACTTATCCCTTGACTACAGATGGCCTGAGAGCAACAGGGACCAAACTTGATGCTTGCCCTACAATGGTGCCTTTTATAGCAGAAAAAAATACATTTCCAGCTTTGCCAGCTCTTCAAAACCAAGCAGAGAGGGTGGTGATCACCCTTTGGAGCCACAATCAGCAGTTTGGGATGTGGTTGTACCTCCTGGAGCTGAAAAAACAACCCAGAGACTGTACCACTGTGAGATGCTGGGAGGGTGTGAGGATGTGTGTGTGGCTAAAACAATCTAATAGTCAAAAAGATTAAAAAAAATGAAGTGACTTCTCAGGGGATCAAAATGCTGATTCCTGTCCAACTCAGAGCCCTTGTTTTAGGTGGCAGAGTGTACAGGTTAATGGTAAAGTGGGTAAAAGCTTGGTTTTCTCTAATTCCTTAATAATTCTGGGGCATCTCAAAGTGTGTTCTCATTAAGCAATGGATTTTGAACAAGTTAAGGACCTGAGAGTAATAAAAACTATTTGGATCTGAAATTCAGAGATTGTAGGACATGGTTAATTAAACATGAAACTGGTTCAAGGAAAAATATTTACATTTACTACCAGGTTGTACTGACCAAAGAATTTACAGTTCCAAAGACCTTTTCCTTATTTTGGCCCTACAGAACAGTTCATGAAGGGAACTGAAAAAAAACCTCCCTTTTTTTCCCCTCTGAGCAATAGAGCACAACAGAGAAAAGCTTCCCCTTCTGCTGCTGTTAGAGGCAGGCAAGGAAACTACTTTCACCCAGAGCTTTGAGTTTGCTGAGAATGTTTCTATGTAGCCTCTACACAAGTTATTTCCTCGGGGCTGTATTAACTCCTCCAGTTTGATATTTTTAGCCATGATGAGAATTAGCAATATCCTTGTGTTTCAGGGTGCTCGCACAGCGAGTCCAGCGGCTCCTGTGCTGACGTGGTCGGAGGAAATACAGTGGCTTCTCAGCAGGCAGCTTCTCTGCTGGAGCGGGGAGCACATTTCCCCCTGTCGGGAGAGCAGGATCGGTCCCTCTGAGCTGGATGCGCCCCTCCCGAGCTCTGCTTGGACCTGCCATGGCTAGAGCAGCTCCAGAGCGAGTCAGGGAGTGCTTGAAGATTCCCTTTAGGATGTGCCGGGCTCTGTTCCCCAGCCCACATCCTTCAGGGCAGCGCTCTCCTCGTACTCCCTGCTGCTCCTGGCGCTCCCGGCGCGGCCGGGTGTCCGTGGGTGCGGGCCGGGTGTCCGTGGGTGCGGGCCGGGTGCCCGTGGGTGCGGGCCGGGTGTCCGTGGGTGCGGGCCGGGTGCCCGTGGGTGCGGGCCGGGTGTCCGTGGGTGCGGTGCTGGGTGCCCGTGGGTGCGGGCCGGGTGCCCGTGGGTGCGGGGCTGGGTGCCCGTGGGTGCGGGCCGGGTGCCCGTGGGTGCGGGGCCGGGTGCCCGTGGGGGCAGTGCTGGGTGTCCGTGGGTGCGGGCCTGGGGT
>VZRH01000398.1:293692-304748 GCA_013397555.1 Urocynchramus pylzowi | reverse complement strand
GCCCGTGGGTGCGGGCCGGGTGCCCGTGGGTGCGGTGCTGGGCGCCCGTGGGTGCGGGCCGGGTGCCCGTGGGTGCGGGGCTGGGTGCCCGTGGGTGCGGGCCGGGTGCCCGTGGGTGCGGGGCTGTGCAGCCGGGGCACGGGCTCCATATTTGGCTCCGGGCTGGCTGTCCCTGACCCCGGCAGCTCCGGGTTTGCCTGTGGCCGTATATGGAGAGGCTGCTCCGGGAGCTGCGGCTGACCTGAGTTAGCACCAGCAACATCTGTGTGAAACGCTGCTCCTGCGGCACCAGCTCATTAGGGTAAAGCCAGGCCTTGGACTGGCTTTGCAGTAAAGGGGGTAATTTGAAGAAAACAAATTTCCCATTAAATTCCATTTTGTGAATTGTTTGCTAGGATGTGCATGGTTATAATCTCCTTTGTGGTGGTGAAGTCATGCAGAGGGAGAGCAGAGTGTAAGCAGAACATCTCTCTGTCAAGAAGTCAGTAATTCATAATGACAATAATAAAAACCTCCTTCCCTGTGCAGAGCCAGCACCGTGCTTGCAGCACAGATCCTGCTTTTCCCTTGGATGTTGTGTGAGTGCACAAGGACGGGTGGCATCAGGTGTGGCACCTAACCCTGACACGAGTTAGGATGGGGATGTGGGGTCACAGCTCTCCACAGACTGTGCCTGCCCTGCAGACACCAGGACACAGCGAGAGAGGGGTTTCTGTGCAAAGAATGCTTGGTGAGGTCTCTTTTGTCACCAAGGTGGACAAAAGCCTGGACTCTGAGAAGGAATGGGGAGGTTCAGCCTGTGTTTCCAAGGGCACAGGGAAGCAGTTTGTACCTCAAATGTGCCTCCAGCAAACTCCACTGCACCTGAAAAAACAACGTTCCCCTGAGTTAAATGTAAAATCTGGCCAGCACAAGGGCGCTGCTCACACCTCTGATTTTGGGTGGGCACTTTCACAACTCTCACATTTGTGTAGGGACAGCATCTTTAAGCTTCAGCCTGTTCAGTTTTGTAGGAGCCAAGTCAAGGTTCAGCTCTGACTCTTCAGGAGATACTTTTTGGTTCTAAGAAATTTCTTACCACTCCCATTTTCAACCTGATTTTCACCCCGTGGTTTCTGCATCGAACCCCAGAGCAGCATCAAAAATTATTTCACTGATTTTGTTTACCTTCTCTCTCTTCCTCCTTCTTTTGTGACAGATTAAAAAGCAGCAGCAAGATGTCTTAGGCTTCTTGGAAGCCAACAAAATTGAATTTGAGGAGAAGGACATCGCAGCTAACGAGGAGAACCGGAAATGGATGCGGGAGAACGTCCCCGAGGATAGCCGGCCAGCGAGCGGGAACCCCCTGCCCCCCCGGCTCTTCAACGACAGCCGCTACCTCGGGGTGAGGGCTGCTGCAGCTCTGCCGTGCTCATCCCCTCACTCCAGCCTCCTGTGCTCATCCCCTCACTCCCGCTCTGCTGTGCTCATCCCCTCACTCCAGCCTCCTGTGCTCATCCCCTCACCCCAGCCTCCTGTGCTCATCCCTCACTCCAGCCTCCTGTGCTCATCCCCTCACTCCAGCCTCCTGTGCTCATCCCCTCACCACCTCCAGCCTCCTGTGCTCATCCCACTCCTCTTCCTCACTGCCACTGCCTGTGCTTCACTGCAGTGAGCAGCAAGGCAGGGCTTGCCCAGCTGCAGTTGCCCAAACTGGGTCAGCTGTAGGAGGTGTTAGACATTTCCCCCCATCTTGGGCTTTTAGTAATAATTGATTCTTGAGTTTTCTAGTCACACCATAGGAAAGATTAAAATGTAGATGTCTTAATTTGGATCCTACCTTGCAGTACATACATAATTTTCTTTTCCTGTGGGTTTTTTCCCTTCTTATGGCTCTGAAAGTTGCCAGGTATTTTTAATTCTTATTTTCCCCACTATTGTGAACTAACACCTCAAAGAAATCTGGCCCTTTTACACCAAGCTTATGTTCTGTAGCAAGTTCAGAGATCTGTTCTGCCTGTGTGGGGTTTGCCAGTACCTGTGAATCGCAGATCATATGAATTGATGTCTGCCATGATCATAAATCAGTTTTCTGATCCTTCTTGGGATGAGCTCTGTGTGCTGAAGGCTGCTGTGGTTCACTAACTCCAGTGCCCTGGACAGATTAAAACTTGTGTTGCAAACAAAAATCCTGCTGTAATTATTTTAATGCTTGATCAAAAGTAAGTTGCCCTGCAGTACTTGTACTCAGCAGGCCATGCTTGAATGGTTATTAGATTAACTGTTAGTTTTATTTTTAAAACTTAATATCTTCTGAACAGAGCTCACAGTGTGCATTCCTCTGGTCTTTTTGAAGTCTGTTTCTGACCTGCATAGTCTGTAAGTCAAGACCTGCCAGTTCTAGACCTTTGTGAGACAAATCTGTGCCTACTGAAAGAAATTATTCTCAATGTGCCAAGAATTTTTCTTGCTTGTAATAGAAGCAGAACTTGAAATAATATCCACAATGAACTGTTGTGCTACTTGGCTCTCAAAATTTTACTGACTGGTTATGACATGGAAAGAGGTTGGTTTGGAGTGACAGACATAAGGATCAGTAATTATCTGAGAAGGGGTTGGTTACAAGGTTCTTGCTTGCTATGGTTTTATTTCATCCCAAAATTTTGGTTGATGCTATGTTGAACTTTTGAAATTTGGTCAGTTTCTGTTGCTGGATTCAAGTTGCTACAGTTCAGCTTTCAGGAAAGTAAAAGTTAATTCTGTGCCCAGAATTTGAACCTCTTTCTGTCTTTATCTGATGCCTCTCAAGCATGAAGTGCCCTGTTTGTTCCATCTGATGCAGCACAACTGGCAGAGCAAAGAGCAAATTGGCCTTCCTGGCCCGTGCACAGCAGAGAGGCTGGAGCTGGAGATGCTGTGTGGGCTGGCATGAGCCCTGCTCCTCAAGCCCAGGAATTCCTGTCCTGGGAGATGCTGCAGAGCAGGCTCATGGCCTGTGCACCAGCAAGATAAACAATCCCTTTGTTATCAAGCAGCCCCAGTCCTGTCAACAGAAGGGCTTCAGGGAGGATTTACTGTAATCACACACGTTTTTATCCAACCAGCACGCGAATGCTGCGTGTGCAAATGGAGCAATAATTTGATATCCCTGAAGTCCAGGCAGCTGGAATCTTCTGGTCCCTGTACTTTGTTCTGTTCTAGCTGCAGCAGCCTCTCCTTAGAGCTGCTCCCTCAGCTGCTGTTCCTCAGGCTTTTGCCAGACAGTCAGGAATCCAGAGCAGTGTGCCCTAAACAGCTCTCCCTGACTCCGGCCTGAGTCTGAGCTGCTGCCTGCCTTGGTCTTCCCAGCCAGGGCTCCTGCTCCAAACATTGCCCAGGAAAGGTGGAGGAGGCTGGTAATGTTGCAGCAGTTAAAAATAGAGAGCAGGAAAGGCATTGGACTGATCCCTGCTGAGTTCAGAAGTCAGATTGAGGGAATTGTGTGGTAACTTGGACAACAGTGAGCTTGCACAAAACTTCTGGGTTCCTTTAGTTGGGGTTTGGCAACTGGTATTTCTTTTTATTTATTTATTTATTACCTTAATTTTCCTGGGAAGTGGCTGTGTGTGTTTAGGGCATTTGTAGTGCACTGTGAGTGAACAGTGCCACCCTATTGCCTTCACTTGCACAGACTAATCCTTAGTGGGAAATATGATGGGAAAGGTGCACTCTGAGTGTAAAAGTTCCAGTTGAACTTGTGGCAGATGTAAGAGCTGGAGTCCACAGTTCCACAATTGCCATCCCTATCAGGAATCAGCAATGACATCTGGGAACGTTGGGGTTTCTGATGACAAGGTCCAGGCTCAGCTGCTTCTGTTGCTGGAATGTCCACACCAGACCAGTGACAACACCTGCCTTGTGTGGAGTCTGTCCCTTTGGGAGAGGCTGGAGCAGCTCACAGCAACATCTCGTTGGGACATAGAATGAATTCCCAGCTTGTCCCTTTCCAGCCTGACCAGTTTGTGTGCTGCTAGTGCTAATGCCACGTACCTGAGCTGACAGTGGATTTTGCATTTGGCCAGAGGAAGCAGTTTGCTTGGTGTGGGTTGGGTGACACCCTAAACTGAGTTGAGATTATTTCTGACAGTTCACTCCTCTGTCTTGTATTCCCCCTCCCTCCTGCCACGGTGAAGGACTACGATGCTTTCTTCGAGGCGCGGGAGAACAACGCCGTGTACGCGTTCCTGGGCCTGACTGCACCTCCTGGCTCAAAGGTAGGTGAGCACCTCCTCATAGGGAGCCTGTGGCTTTCACCTCCTCCTCCTCTGCTCAGAATAGGATCTGCCACGTGTGCTGTCCTTGCCCCCATCAATCTCCCTGGAAGATACTCAGTCTCCAGAGGCTCTCAGGCTTCAGTTTCAAAAGAGTAGTTAATATTTGCACTGAAGAATTCATAAGAAACCTAGATGAAAAAAAATTATCCCAAAATCAAAGAATATTTTCAATTCAGTAAAAAGATTTAATTTATGTGAAATTTTGATGAGATTTTTCTACTAGAAAATCCCTTGAAACGAGAGCCACTGTTTCTGAAATAACATGGTCTTGCTTCAGAGTAATTTTTTCCTCTGGCTTATTATCCAAAGCTTATTTTCCTTTGCCAATTACGAACTGGGCTGCTGCTTTGTGGATGCAATGGGCTGGAATTCTCCTTTTGATTTTGATAGGATAAGACAAGCCTGCTTTATACGTTTCACTTGACAGCAGCAGGATCCTCCAGGTCACTTCCAGCTTTCCTGTTCCAATGGATAAACACGCTGCTCCCTTTCAGCTTTCCTTATGTACGAGTCGAAGGTCGTGCTGTGCACATCACTAAGAGACCTAATTTTAAAGGTGGATGGTGACCCATGAGCAGGGAGCACTGCACATTGTGGGGCACACTGAAGCAGTTTTGGGAGCCAGATTTCCAGCAGTAGCTCCACTGGGAATGGTGTGATGAGGAAAAACTGCCTCGTGCAGAGCTGCCCAGGGCAGAGCCTGGGATATGCACCCCAGCGTTACCCGCTGCCGGCATCAGACCAGCTGCACACAGCGCCACGGTCCTGGTGAAGTTCCTTGGAACATCTGCACTTCACTGCTCAGCAGAGTGTGCAGGATGGAGCCAAGGAACCAGGAAACAATCCTGAGACTGTGGGATGCAGGGAAGCTTGTGCCTTTCCCCTGGGAAGTGCAGTGGTACCAGAGAGTAGCTGCTGCCATAACAAATCAGGTCACCTGTCTCAGTAATGTTGGGAATGTCACTGCTTCCCAGACCTGCTGGCTGGCAGGAGCAGCCAGCATGGCTGTCAGGAGCTCTGTTTCTGTCCTAAGGGATGCTCCAGTTCTGTCCTCACCTAAGGAAAAGGTGAATTTTAAACAGAAGGGATAGAACACAGCTGAATTTCCATGTTGTGTTGGGCTGATGATGGTAAATAATCTTTGCAGCAGTGACCTTGTACCCCCAGCATCCTGCTCTGGGGCTGACTTTGGGAATCTCTCCCACAATTAGGATGTCCAGTCAAATCGGTTGCAGGCTGCTGAGGAGGGTACACAGATTTGTAGGTGCTGAAATTGATGTTTCCAGCATAGCTGTGTGCAGCTTGGATATAATGCTATAGGGAATGACACAGCAACTGCAGAAAATGGCAGGAGGCTGGGAGAGGCCTTGGCAGGAAACCTCCATTCGATGCCATCAGGAGAGATTTGGGAAGTTACTTGACTCTAAACACAAAGGTTTGATATTAATGCTAAACAGGACTGGCTCAGAGGTGAGCATGGTAAATTCAAGTAACTATTTTCTGAGCCCTGGTGGTTTGGTTTGTCCTTTGGATCTACAAACTCTGGAAAAGGCTGGCCTTTAGTTTTTCTTAAACATCTCTACTTCAAGCAATATTGGGTGAATTTTAAAGAGAGGGTTTTGTGAGTTAAAAGCTATGTTTAATTATTTCTTTATTAAGGATTTAAGGACTGAGAGGATGCTCAGTGAGGGGCCTTGAGGGAGGAATAAGGAAAAGTATGAAAGAGGGACAGTGTCAAGCCTGGAAAACTGAGCCTCTCCCAGATAATTTGCAGGCCTATGCCCAAGGAAATGGAGTTTGACCTCCAAGAAAAATAGGTTAGCAGGTTACTTGTACCAACCTTCCTGGGCATGAGGGAAATACCAGAAATCCTCTCCATCTTTCCAGTTCCTCTTCTGAAGAAATGTACTTTGTGTTGAAAAAAAAAGCAACAACCAGTGAGCTGTCACCATTGCAGTGCCCTGGGCTGGTTAAGGAAGTTGTTACAAAGCCCTGTAAAAGGGAACCTTCTCCTCTTTCTTACCATTCAAAGAACCACTTGTCTTTCAGAGAACATCAGACATGCTGCTTTTTCCCAGGCTTTGTAGCTCTTTCTGATCTTCCTTTCATTGCTCACCTGCCTTTTGTGCCGCGGATGGCCGGGATGTCCTCGCGCGAGGCCTGAGGGTGCACGGTGACATCCAAGCCCTGGTGACATCCCAGCCCTGCTCTCTGACCTGTGACAGGCCAGCAGAGCAGAGCACGGGCCAGGAGCACGGCAGCTCCAAGCCAGGCTCTTCCCACGCCCTGAGTTCAAAGGCAGGATGAGGGCAGTCAGCCAGGACAACCAGAGTGAGCCACCACGTCCAAGATGTGGACATACGCGTGGGACTTCCTGCCCTGCAGGCTGGGGTCACCCACTGTGTCTCCTCCTAAAAAAATCATACAGACTTCTTGGAAATTCCCCTCTTAGTCCTTTCTCCTCATGTGTTTTGTTTGTTTAGCAATGCTGGGTCATGGTAACAATGATATTGAATCTGTTATCTTGAGTATTTCTGTGCAGTCACAAAAGCAAATGGCTCCAACGCATCTTGGCAGATGTTGAACTTTGTCCTTTCAAATAAACCAGGCTGTCCCCACTGAGGAGCTGCACTGAGGGCACTGAGACTTCATTTCTCGTTCATCTCCTTGTAGGTCATGGTGCTGCTAGCAGGTAATTAAATTAATCTGCAGTCAAAAGTACACTTGGAGAAACCAAAAGGAAATTCGTTTTGCTTTTCTTCTGTTATCATACTGTTCCCATTTGTGATCACCTTACAAAGCCTGAAAGTAGATTGAAAAATGCAGGTTATTGTTTTATAGTGTTCCTGTGGAAACATACTGAGAAACTACTAACGTGTAACTCTTTTTTGCTGTTTCAGGAAGCTGAAGCACTGGCCAAGCAGCAAGCATGAATTTCAACTGCCTTAAATGTCTGTAAAGGGAATTTCCACAGCTTTTTATAAAATAGTCCAACTGTCTTTGCTTCAAGAAATGTAGATGTGATTTCTAACATTTGATTGGTGCTTGCAGCATTCACTGTCCATAACACAAATTGAACACAGGATGGAAATGGGAATTTCAGGGTAGGGAGCAGGAGTGGGTTCTGATGGAAGCTGAAGCAATCAGACATGAATGAGTTACATTTAGTTTAAACTGTCCTGGCAATTCATCCATTTTGTGTAAACTTAAAGAAACTATTTTAGTACTAAAAATGCGGATGGGTTTTACCTAGAGATCCAACTATTTAAACTATGGAAAACAGCATCTAAAACCTCGTCAGATACTAATCTAGTGCCTGAGTTGCCTCAAAAATGTTACTGAGTTACACAGTAAATTTTCAGTGTCTTTCCTGGTTTCAGATGAATTTGTAGATGGTACTGTGTAGTTTAACCATTGTAGTCACTTTGGAAAGTTGTGTTTGTCTTCTGTAGAATGGATATTTAAGGTTTGTATTGTTACACAGTTGTACAGGTGATAAAACCCCCCAACAAACCCCATGTATTTCTCATTTAAGTGATCTGTGTGGGCTCTTTGGACAAAAAGGGCAATGGACACAGGTCCCTCACAGCTGCCTAAGCACGAGCGGTGACACATCTGGGGCAAGATTCAATGTTGCAAACAAGCCAAAACAGCCAGAAATGGCCTTTCCTTACCTGTGTAAGGGTGAAAGCCTTTAATGTATTTCTCTACAAAAATACCAGTTCACACTGCTTAGAGCATTAAACATCTCACTGCATGTTCAAGTAGCCATTAGGTTCATATAGTATTTTTTCAAATGAGGAAATAAATGTTTGAATAGCAAAAGTTATTGTAATTAAGCAAGACTTCTTTTTTTTTTAAGGTTTAAAAACTTCATTTCCATTCTTCTTGCCATATCATAAAGCTATTACAGGAATTGCAAATCTCTCAGTGTCTTGTGTGGGTGAATTTACCACGTGCAATATTAACCTGTGTGTTCTCCCAGTGCTCATGAGGGAGCCTGTAATTCCTGGCCATATTTTAATTCCTGATTTATCATTTTGGGAGCCTGGGAAACAGTTGGAAGCTTGTGCTTACAAAAGCAGCACAGCATCACAAGGCAGAGGGATGGCTGGATGCTGCCTTAACTTAAAGATTAACACACACACAACTGTGCTTTTTTATTAACACTTTTTGTCAGGAATTACTGCAATTCTGTGAAATTTAAGATCTTTTGGGGATGGAATTTTGGTTATGTTTTAAATCCAGCATCAGATTTTTGTTGTTCACTATGATTTCATCTTTCTGAACAAGGTTGTTTTTATTTCATAATATTGGCCAAATCTTTCTCTGTGTCTAAATTCCTGCTCAAGTTTTTGGGAACTGTGGAATACTAAGTGAAGTGTGGTGAGGAGAGTGGGATCTGACACACAAGTCTGTACCCACACCAGTTTGCTGTGCTTCCTGTGCAAGTTTGGTGAATTACAGCCATTATTTTGGAGAGGCTGTAATTAAAAGTAGCTGCCAAATTCTGTCAGTTCAGCGACCCAAAACATTCTGAAACGAGGTCAATCCCTGTCTCAACGGTCAAGAAAATTGCCAAGTTTAAGAAAGCAAAGTCACTGCCCTCGTCTGTCCCCCCCTTGCCATATGGGAGCATTCAAACTGTATCAGCATTCCTAAGGCAGCTCTGGTGAGCCAGGCTGAATTATTCCTTTGTCCGGGGAACAAGGCACCAACACAAACTGAAAATACCCCAAATCTCTTTGTTGTGTGTGTAAAACTTGAGTTTTTGATGCAGATCTCTTGCATGACTTTAGGAGTGCCAGGAATCTGTTACCTCTGTGCTGGTTTCTGTTTCCATGGGTGCAAGAACTGAATTTGTTCTTTTCTTTCTTATTTTTTTCCTATGTAGAAAGCAGGCATTGAGGATTTAACCTGTATGTTAACCATTCCTGTATCATTCCAATAAAGTTGGTTTAGAACACTTTCTCACTCCATGACTTGTTTGCGTGTTTTGTTCACAGTTTGAAGTTTGAAGCTGAAAGAAGTGAAATTTTCAGATGAAAATACTGCTTTTTAAAAGTTCAGGATTTATACAAGGTGAACATCAGGATCTGCTGCTGAGGGTGAAGTCTGCTGGGTTGGATCTCTCACCTGTTGCAGCTAATGGGATTTAATTACTAAATGGGATTTAATTTACGATATACCTACCCAAAACACTGTGTCATGGTTTGGGTTATTTCCCTTGTTATCCTGCTTTCCCACTCCTTCCCCAGGGCAGGGACAGGTCGGAAGTGGCTGCTCCCACACTCAGAGCTCACCCAGCCCTCCCCTGCTCGTTTACAAACTGTAATTAATTAGCTTTATGCTGCTCCCAGCAGGGAGCTGTGCTGTTTTATATTTGTGTTGCCACAGGGCAGTGCAGGGTAAATTTTAAACTAAAACTTCACTTACACCTTTCCCTGTTTGCTGGGTAGATCAGCATGTACCTCCTTCCTGCTTCACGTGCTGAAGTTCTGCACCACCTGCAAGACCTGCAGAGTTACAAAAATTACATTCTCTGCCTCTGACCTGCCCTGGGATTTGCCCAAATTCCAGACTTCAGTTCACATCCTCTGGAGGAAACCAATAACCTCATCTTTTTCAGAGTGGTTGGTAATTTGTACAGAATCAGCTTCTGTGTGAGCAGCTAAAGCACAGCCAAGCACCATCAGGCACAGGGGATTATTGCTTGTCCCTCACACCTGTCCTTCTGTAATGTCTAAGAACTGGTCCCCAGGATGGGAAAGAGCCATGAATGCCATTTCTAAGTTGTAGTGAATCCCATTTACTCCCTCTATGTATCCACTCCACTTGTGCCACTCAGAAAAATCACTGCTTTCCTTTGTTATTTTTATTAAAAAGTCCTAAAAACCCAGTTGTTACTCATTAATGGAAAATTCAATGGAAATAAGTTTCCAAAAATCTTTAGAAACCAAGCTAGACATGTGCATGCAATGTGTGACAACTTTCCCTACACCAGATCGCTCAGATCCTAATCCCATGGCACAAATAAATCATTCCCAAGTCATTACCTTTTATTGAGTTTCCTGTGGAAATATTCTGTGACTTACCCAATTCAAGGATCTTGGTAGAATGTTTTAGATTGAAAGGTTCATTATGACAGTTTTGAAGTTTATTTTTAAAAATTTTGGACTGTATTGGTGAACTTGCAGAAATGGAAAAGAATTTTAAAAGTTTAGGTGACAAAGTAGAAATTGCTGCATTACTACAGGTAAGCACAAAAGTAAGTACTGAGTATGCAAAATACATATATTTAGTGGAAAACACACATATTTAGTACAAAATATATGTGTTGTATTCATGAAGTATCAGACTTGTTAGTATAGGACCCATATATATCTTGTAACATGAATATACAGTAATTAATTATGTCTATTATTGTACATATGTATATATAAATATTTATATACATACACAGTATAACAATATGTAATTCTCATATACTATAATTCCTTATAGCAATTCCTTCTCTTGCAGATTGGTTTATTGAAGATACCATCAGGAACCTGGCCATTTCTTCATTTTAATTTGCTCACTATTTCAAAATCCTTAATAAAAGGAAACCAGCACATCATTAATCCAGTGTCGGCAGCACTATAAATCCCATGTGGCCTCAGTTCTTTCGTGAACCTTTCTAGCAGGCAGAGCGGGTTATTTTGCTGTACCCGGAGGGAAGTGGATCGCACACACACTTTGCAGCCAGGACCTGCCCAAGCCCC
>VZRH01000398.1:220679-293660 GCA_013397555.1 Urocynchramus pylzowi | reverse complement strand
CCCCCGCGCCGCTCTGTGAGGGGCCCCATGGCGCCCGGGCCCCGCCGCGCCGCCGCCGCGCGCCGTTGCTGCGGCAACCAGCGGCCACTCAGCGGCCGAGGCGAGCTCATCCCGCCTTGCTATTGGGTGGTACAGCTGTCAGTCAGCACTAAACCCCGCCCCTCTTTTATTTAAGCCGCGCCGTCTGAGCATGCGGTGGGGTTTTTGTGTGAGGGCTTCCTCTGGGGTTGCGCGGGGTTCGAGTGAAATTCCCTTTGGAATGGGAAATAAAGGGCCTGCAGCCGCTGTGTTGAGGAGAAAAACCCTAACATAAAACCTTTCAAGCCAGTCAATATCTCTGTCGTGTTCATGTGCATGCAAAGTACCCAGCCTGTGCTAAAGAAGGGACTTTGTTACATGCAGCCATAGTTCATATAATAACATTCAGCGTGGTAGCATTTGTTTTCTCCATATACGACTGATACTATAAGAGTAGTTTTTTATTCTTTTTCAATGTATATTCACCTCTAAATTCTGACATCCTTGCTGTTTATCCTAACTGCAGTCTGTGCTTCTGAACTAACTTTGGTTCTATCTCGTTCTGATTTTATTTTTGTAAATAAAAGAGAATTTCTTTTTGGTGAGATCTGATTGAGTGAATACATTGATTTCCTTGGATATTGATGCATTTACCACCTGAATCCCAGACTGGTTGGGGTTGGAAGGGATGGTAAAGCTCATCTCATTCCACCACACCATGGGCAGGGACAAGTTCCATGGATCAGGTTGCTGGGTATGAAATGGAAGTCGATTGGCTTTTAATCACTCCACACAAATTACCTGACCTGATTTCTTCCTCTCTCTCTGTTACTTTTGTGTCTTGTTGAAACAGCTGCACAAAAATTCCAGCTGCAGCTGGCACTAATTGCAAGCTTGGCCGAGCTTTAAAACTGCTTGGAATTTGATCTGCCCTGGTTCCTGCCTGCAAAGGCTGTGGGCAGTGACCCTGCTGGAGTCCTAGCCACACCTTCTCTGCAGAAATTGCTCATGTAATGTGATTAAAAATCAGGTAATTTTGAACAGCTTTTAAACATTAAATGAGTTTTATATAAATTTGATGGGAGTAAAAATAGCTTTCATTTTGCCTCCATAAAAACCTGAAGTTTTTCATGAAATACAGGAGAAAATGAGGGAAGAGAGATAGTTTTACAGACTTCATTGAACCTACATGGCCAGAATTACTCCAAACCTAATTTCTAAGGCACAACATGATTTCCTGCTGACAGGGGGCAGGGTTAGATTGAATATTCGAAAGCAATTCTTCCCTGTGAGGGTGGGGAGGCCCTGGCACAGATTGCCAAGGGAAGCTGTGGCTGCCCCATCCCTGGAAGCGTCCAAGGCCAGGTTGGGCAGGGCTTGGAGCAACCTGGGATGGTGGAAGGTGTCCCTGCCCATGGCATGTATGATAATTTGTGTCTTGCTCCTGTCATTAAACTGTGTCTTTTTAGAACCTTTTGTCTCATACGGCCATGAGATTAAGCTTCTGCTTCATTGGGAGTTTTTTAAATTCTGAGAAAAAGGAAATTTAGAAAAGTCACCAACAGAAAACTCTACAGACTGTCTGTGGCTGGATCCTGTGCTGAGGGGAGGGCTCAGTGCATGAGCTTGGCTTCAGCTCGGAGAGGACACCTAAAACCACCATGGGAGCACCTGGGACGTGCCAGAAGTAATTTTTTAACCCCTAAAGAGCAGGTTTGGTCAACAAGCAACACGATTGTGCAGAGCTGTCCGTTGGCTACTGCTTTCAGGTTGGCACATCGTCCTCTTTCCATGTCACAGACACAGGGTATTTCAGCAAAATCCGGGTGAAAGGAAGTTACCAACTTCCTCCCCATCAGTGGCACATCACCAGACTCTAAATTTAGCTGCGTGTCTCCAAAGGGGAAGTGGTGTAAGTCCACAAATCAGCTGAGCAGCACCGAGCTCCTGCCAGTGGAAGTGTTGGTGGAATTGGGTTCCGATTTCGCTCTGCCCGGCGCAGCCCTGACCCTCTGCTCCTTCCCCGTGCCCTGTTCTGGCTGTCAGCAGCTCCTCAGCATCACACCATGGTCAGAAACATCTCAATTCATTTTCCAACATCCTCTTTTAGATGTAGCCCTCTCTTTGTGTTCAAAACCCGCTCCCTCTCCCAGCGGGATCACTTCTGTTTTATGAGTTAGAAATGCTGGGGAGTTGCATCATGAGTGCGTCAGGCTTTTTCTGCACAGCCAGCAGTGAGGAAAGGGTGTGTAACCATCTGCCCCCTCCCACAGCTCTAGCAGGACAGCTCTGGGCTCGGGGAAATCCACATTGAACCTGACTGGGCTTGGTAAGTTGGGCTTTTTGTGCCTTTTTCTTTTCCTTATGCTTTGTTCCAGAACACAGGAATCACTTATTTTATTTGGAGGAGACCAGTTTTTCCAAGATTACCATGTTTTACCTCTTCATGAGCACTTTCAAAGCAATAAACCAAAATTTATCAGCAGGTAAGGAGCTGGGTACCCTGAGGTCCTACAGACCAGGGTAAGGACCTGGTTACCCATGTCCTACAAGGCACAGAGCATTCCAAATTCCATGGATCTTCAGCAAGATTTAGACTGCCAATTCTTCTTTCTTTGGAGATTGGTTTATCAAGTCCCATAAGTGCTTAAGAAAGTGCTGCCCTGCTTTTTGCATATGTAAATGACTCTGTAGATAACCAGGTCTGCTGCCTTTCCTGCCTGCTTTGGCCTGGAAATTCCAGTGTTCCTTTCAGCTTTGGGGAGGGAACTGTGTCACAAAAATAAAAACCCCCACAAAAATAAAAAAAAACAAACAGTTGTGCTGTGCCAGTGTGTAAATTTTGGGGGAAAGGTGAAAATTTCCACCTCTCAACTGAACTTTTAGAATATCTCCTAGAAGGAGCACTGGGATTGAAAAGTGACCCAGTATAATGAGTTTCAAATATACCAGGGTGTAGGGGCATGGTGAAAAGTGTTGAGCCACAAGCACACTTTGGGTCTGTGGATACTTCAGTTATGCAGAGATTTAAAGGATATTTGAAGAACTGAATGATTTTCTTATGTTCATGGTTCCCATTCCTCCATAAGAGCAGTGGTTCAGGTCAGACTCTTAAGGTGAAGATTCCCATTGATTTTAACAGTAATTGGAAAGGGATGATAAGGAATCATTAAGTGTAGTAAATTATTTTGAGACACTTATCTTTTTACTATTATCACTATTGGGGAAGGCAAATTATTTATATCTTTTAAGTTCATCATTAAGAGGGACTCTGAATATATTTGATCTGCATTTTGAATACAGTTTTATTGTATCTGCAGAACTCTCAGTTTCTTTTGAAGCTCCTTGGCACCTCAAAGGAGTGCTCAAGTCAGAAATACCTGTAAATATAAATATAGTCTTTATGTCCTTTCTATGTCACCTCTTTAACTCTTGGAAATGGTTGTCTTGTAATGGAGAATATTGATTAATTACTGATGGCATTGATACAGACAAGTAAAATGATTTTGCTGATTTTTACAGCTCATAAAGTACAATCTGTCTCAAGTAGCTACGATGCAGAAGAGACCTGGGAGCAGAAGAGATGTTACAGATGAAGCAGCTGATTAAAGCCCTTCCTGTATCTTCAGAATGATTTTTGTGGACATGGTAAAGTGGAAAAGCATGCAGTTTAATGTTTGCTAAAAATAAATGCTTGAGAGGGAAAGAAAACTCATTGTCTTTGTGAGAAGTGCATTGTTCATTAGTAATAATAACAACAATAATAACATAATTATTCTCTAATAGCTGTTGAATAACACTCGTTGTTGTATTGTGCCTGTCTTTTTGTCCCAGGGCTCCATGGAACTCTGGTGATCCCTGTTGCTCACACTTGTCACCATGCTGGCAGAAGGCATCCTAACGAGGTTCATCTGTAAAGAAAGCTGTCATCAAGATAAGCCTCGCAAATCTCCCTCATCCCAAAAGGCTAAAGAGGGAATCTGGAGACAGAAACTTGTAGACATCCCAAAAATTAAAGGCTTTGCTGATGGATGTGAGAAGCGGGAGGAGCTCTTTGCCAGAAGCAGCCAAGTGGAAGCCGGGAGCAGCCCCCGATGGGGATCCATAGAAGAGGAGCCTGCAAAAGATCAGGAAATGCTGGTTAAAGGAGCTGCATCCCCAGCTTTACATATCCCCAAGAGAGGAGGGAGCCTAGACCACGTGGATTTGTACAGATCCTGGCCATGCAACAGCATTTACCAGAACTACCCTGACCTGCAGATCGGGGGGGACCGTGTGGGGGGCCACACGTGTGACTCGGGTTGTGTCCTGGACCATGTGGGTGATGAGCTCCCCGACGGCCCCGTCCTGCTCTCCATAGATATTCCCCTGGGCCAGTCCCCTCTGTGTGAGCATCCTGAAAAGCCCAGTGGGATGTCCCTGCCTGGAGATGAAGCTGGAGAAAGGAGCCTCCTGCTCAGTGAGGAGCCCCTTTCCAACTCCACGCTCAACAAGTACATGGAAGCCAAAGTGGCAGAGCTCTACAAACAGTTTTTTGAAGAAAGCCTGGCCAGATGTGGTTCCATAACAAACCTCCTGACCTGCAGCTGGATAAGGAACAGCCTGGACCAGATAAGTGTTCAGATCTCCCAGGAGCAGAACATAGAAACCTCCAAAGCCAGAGGAGCCCTTTTGCACTCGTTGGCTTTGTTCAGCTCCCGCAACGCTCCCAACAGGAACAGCTCCGAGTTCAGCACTCCAAACCTCCAGATCTCCAACACAGGGGGTGCAAAATGGAGCTGCAGGATGGAATTCACATCCTGACTGAGCTGCTCAGCTCAGGAGAGGGATGGGATTCAGGTATGAGTGATTCACTCCAAGGATTAGGTTGGGAAATGGAAACATTTGCACACTACATTTGTTCTAATTAATATTTTAAGTCTTAAACCCCTTCGGTAGCAGAGCAAGTAAAGGTCGCTGTTTTCTGTTTTCTAATGGAGAATTTGAAATTAATTTCTATCCAAAATACTGGTTAATCATATTTTTATAATATATATATAGAATCATAGAACTGTTGAAGTTGGAAATGACCACTAAGATCAAGTCCAACCATCAATCCAGCACCACTAAATCATGTCCTCAAGTGCCACATCCACACATAAAAGCATTAATTTTCTGCAAAATCAGCAAGCAAAGATGACTGCAGCATCCCTGAAAAAATAGTGCAAGATTCCTTCATCTTCATTTGGAAATTTAAATGCAGATTTTCATATGGAAATACTGCTGTTTAGCACTCAAACACATTTTCTCCCTTTGCTCTTGCTTCTCAGCAAATATTTCAGCTGGAAATTATTCATTATGTCACCACTGTAAAATGATAGATGAGTTGGACTGTTACCTGCTCTGCAGAAGTTTTTTTTTCTAAGAAAGTTTTTTGTTGGTGCTTTTGCTTGTGGTTGGGGTTTTTTTGTTTGTTTGTTTGTTTGAATCTGTATTTCTTGGGCATTTCTTAAAATCATCTGTGAACTCAAAGAAAATATCAGCAGGACTGAGAAGAAGCTGCTCCTGATGGAAAAGTGATCTGACTGGGCAATGAAAGGACTTCTCTCTCTTTATTAAAATGACAGGGAAAGATAATTCCTGATAAGAAAATAAATTAATAAAATCAGACTTATACACATCCAAGATATAACTGGTCATTGCCTGATCCAAAATACCCTCTGACCTTGGTGCAAGGAATATTAGCAATACTGAATCTCATCCTTGCTTTCTAGGAGCATGAGAGGAAAAGGATGATTTGCTTCCCTATGCATTGCCCTAATTCCATGTGTGTCACATTAATCTCCTTCTCAGCATTCAAAATCAGGCCAGGAGTCCTTTGGAAGAGGCCAAATGACTTCATTAAATTCCAGAGGAGTGCAGGGTGGGCAGAGCTCTCCGGATTTCCTCGGTGGAGGTGCAGAGAACAATTTAACTGAGGCTGAGAGGGGAAATATTCCAGAGGGCAGCAGCAGCCAAAGGTTTTGCAATTATCCGTAGCAAGAAGCTCTCTGTGCCATTTGTGCTGCCTTGCCCCAGCCCTTGCTTCCCCCTGGGATCTATTTATAGTTCAGGCCAAAGTCTGGAAAGAAGTTAATTGCACGAGGTTCTTCCTCAGGAAATGAGGAAGTCGGAGGTTAAACCTGAGCTCCAGACTCCGGTGGCTTTCTGTCCTTCCCAGCGCTGAGGAATGCGTTGGAGGAGCCCCTCTCTGCTCTGCTGCTCTCCTCAGCCCCAGGGATTAAAGCCAATGGATCAGCAGCAGCTGCCTCAGTGGGAGAATCCCTGATGGATCTGCGGCTCCAGCTCCACGACAGAAATGGAGTGGCAGAGGAGAAAACACATAAATAATGAGAGTTTGGCAAAACCTGAGGTTCCTGGGAAGTTGTGTTCATCCCATCCCTTCTTAGGACTGGTTTTAGAGCTTGTTTTTGAATTAATTTTATTAAATATGTGGAGAATTTTAGCTGGGATGAAAATAAAACCACATAACAGCAGTGCTTTGAGGAAGATAGGTAATTTAGACCGTCCCAATGACATGTGTTTTCACAGCACAAATGAGGTGCAGGTAAATGCACATTTTAATGTAAAGCACATTGTATTTTGTTATTGATTTTATGTAGTTTTGCCCATGGAAAAATATTGTCCATGTGCTTTCCCCCCCAGCATTTCTTAAACTGATTTAGTCCACAATTTAAGTAACTTCTCAAAATTTCTCTCTGTAAGATGAAAGATGTTTTAAGGCCAAAATGTGTTAATTTCTAAAAAGATTAGACAAATACATTTATTAATAACTTAAATGCTATTTTAACTCAATTTTTTTTTTAATTGACATGTTGTAATCCATGACCTGCTTTGGATTTATTTATATTTGGAAGATGCTAAGTCCCATTATGAGTTTGAATAAAACTCCATCAGCTGCACTGGAGCTGTGCCATTTTCACTAGGAGGAAGAATGCCTCAGTGAACTCAAATTCCTTGGGGAAAATCCCTGGAAAGGTGCTTTTCCAGCCTGCTGAAGGGCAGCAGCTGGATTCCATTACAAAGAAAAGCAGTGCCATATTTTACAGGGCAGACATCCATGGCCAGATTCTGCCTGGAGCTGATTTTTATCCACACGCTAGAAAATCTGATGTTGGAGGAGAAATGCTGGCAGGGAATTTTTACCTTCACATCCAACACTCATTCTGTGTTCCCACAGAGGAATATTCACCAGGTCCTGGGACTCAGACCCTGTAGAAAACTGGACTCTTTAGTTAAATTTCCCCAATTAATCCTGCAGTCAGGATGTTCCCCAGCCTGCCTCAGGTGTGGGAATGAATTAAGCCCCTCTAGAAGATGACTTCATCAACCTGGAGGATAATTAAGATTTGTACACATTAACAATTTTTCTGAGATTTATTAAATAGTCAAATGGTGATATCTAGTGGTGGTTTCCTTTAATACCTTCCAGGTCAGGATTTCCAGAGCTTTACAACCATTTTGCAATGAAATCTCAAAGTCCGTTTTTCTTTGGAGGGAGGATTATTTCCCATAAAAAGGATGCCCACGTGTGGAGAACAACAACTTCCATCAATTAATGTTCTATTCCAGTTAAAATCAAGAAAGATTTAAAACCTGGAAAGCCAAACCCTTCCCTTTGGGACTAAAAATTCTGACTGACAGTCAGAAAAACCTCAAACACTTCATATTTTTCATTCATCTCTCTTTTAATCAGGAAAAAGCCATTTCCTTATTAAACAAATGAAACTAAATCTGAGTGGCTTTTTTCACCCAAAATGTAAACTATTAATCTACTTTTAGTGGGCTGAAATCTACTTTTTAGCAGCATGTTCTTTCTTGCTCTCCACTAGTTTATACATGGCATGGCAAAACTGATTTTTTTCTCTCTGTTTTGTTCCTGTTTTAAATACAGATTTCAAAAATCCAGATATATGATTCTAATTACCCTAATTTTTTTTTTCTTTACCAGAATATCCTCATCTTTTAATCTTTGCCTGCTTTTCCTTTGAGTTCATTTATTTGTGATAATCCCATAAATCTGCTGGGAATATAAATCACTTGTGAGGGTCAGTGGCCGTGTGGTAAATGAGTGCCCAGGTGCTCATGAAGCTTCCACTCCCACATCCACCCTCCTGGCTCCCTTCTGGGGGAAATAAAAGGGTTTAGTGTGGAGCTGTGAATCCCAGGAGGTTGAAGAGCTGCCTTTTCCTGTCCTGCTCCATGTAGGGGTTGTAGAGATTCCCCTTCACTTGTGGGCTGTGCTCTTGGGAAGACAAAAAATCTGGACAAATATTTGATATACTGGAGCAAAGTGGGGGCAGATTTGTGTGTGGAGCTGAATTATTGAAACTTGTTGGGAATTCTGTGTGATCTGTGTCCATCAAGGCTTTGTTTTCCTCAGGATGTTTGTTTGGGGCTCTCTTTGGAGGAGAAAATTTGTTGCTATTTTCACAACCTTTTAAACTGCAATGCCTTGGGAACAATGTGGTATCTCACCACTTTTCCTGGGGCTTTCTTTGGTGGTGTTTCTGAAAGAAATGTGAGCGAGGAGCTGAGGAACTTCCCCTGGAGAAGGAAAACTGCAGGACCCTGAGGAGCTGGGGCTAAAACCAGCCCCAGAAGAAGAGCTGGGACTCGCAGGGGTTTTCTGTGTCCCACCTCTGCTGCTCCTCCTTGAGGGTAAGTGGGAACAGCATCTTTCCTAAATGTGGCTCTGGTTGGGTAAAGCTGAAATATGGGCTCTGTGATCTGTGGAACTGGATGATTTTTGAGGTCCCTTCCAACCCAAACCAGTCTGTCATTCCATGATTTTTTTATCCTTTCTCCCTTTCTCCTCACTCTGGTGCAGGAAGGGTTTTCCTGCCTCTCCTGTGTTGGGACACAGAGGCTTTGCTTTCCTGGGCTCTGGTTTGCTATTTAGGGATCCTTGATCCTCCTCAAAAAAGTTTCTAATTTTGTGCAATAATACAATTTCTTAATCTGCTGTGTTGCTGTTTTTTTGTTCTCATTCCCCCTCTGTAGTGATTATACACTTCTGCTTTCCATTGCCAAATTTCTAAGACCCATGGACTATTTATTCCCTTTCTTTGTAGCTCAACTGTACAAAGTAGATATTTCAGTAATTAATTGCTCATCTGAGAGGTAACTAAAGTTAACAAAGATGAGTGAGAGAACACTCAGACCTGCTGTCACTTTTTTTTTTTTAAGCTGTGTTGGTTCTTTGTTTCAAATGAGTGAGATTTATGAACGTAATGGAATAGGGAACAGAACTGCAAACAAATTTCTTGAAAATCTTGTTTTGAAGTTTTAAACCACCAGATTTTGTTCCTCTTTTCTGGTAGTTGAATTAAAAAAAACCCTTTCCTGGAATAGAAAGCAAAAACATTCATGTTAAATTTATACAGAGTGTGAAATGCTGTGTGTGGATATTGGTGCTGGTGTTTGCACAGCTCCCTTTCCCTTTGCTGCCCAGCTCTGCTCCAGCTCAGCCATCAAACAGCAAGGACAGGTCACTGATCACAGGCAAATGGCTTGGGGACAGTTTTATTGAATATTTTTATATAACAAAAAACATCCTTGGAAATAGCCACCTGCTTATGTTTATTCCACTAAGAGAAACAAAAGGCTGCATCCAGCAGGTAAAAAAACTTCAGGGAAAGGGTGGATTTCTCCTGACAATGTGTGGGACCAGGGTGTGGTGTCCTGGGGGCAGCCAATAAATGGGAACTGATCTCCACCCTGAGGTGAAATCCATGAATTAAATATCCCAGATCTCACTAGTAAGGAGGCAGAATGTGCTCACACTTCTGCTGAGATGTATTCTTTTTAACTTGTTCCTTATCAATATTCCAGCTGCTCAGTATAACTGTTCAAATTCTCCTTAAACCCAGATTTTTGACTGGAATCACTGATGTTGTATTAAACCTCAGCCTGCCTGGGCTCTGGGTGCCCATGAGGCTCCCCACTCCCTGCAGCCCCAAGTTAATTCTCAGTGTCCCTGTGGCTTGTGATGTGCTGACAGATCCCACGTGGTAGCTCGGGGTTTTCCAGGGTTCCCTGTTCCTGCTGCCCCCAAATAGCTGTGAGTGGGATCCTTCCCAGAAGGGGAAGTAGGATGAGTGCCTTGGAGGTTTTTAGGGTAAGCTTAAAAATAATAATAATAAAAAAAAGGTTTACTTCTAAAAAGGGAAAAGGAAAAAAAAAAAAAGGTGGTAGCACTAAAACATCTCCTGTGTGCTCCCAAATGTCTGTCCCAGAGGTCAGCATAGAGCACTGAAGGGTTTCCCTAGGGAAAGCCAAGAGCTCCCTCAGGGATAATCCACCATGGTATTTGTGGGGCTGCCTGTGGTCAGGAGGGCCAGGAGCTGGGTGTTCCCTGGGGAAAAGCATGCAGAAATGTCATGTTTTCATTGCAAGAGCCTGAATTTTGATATCACAAATATCACATCCCACGATAAGTCTGTTCTTCTCCCAGTCTTCCCCATTCCACCAGAAGCAAGGTACCTGTCAGCCCAATTGTGGGGATCAAAATCCAGCCTGGAGACTGAAAAATGTAAGGAAGAGCATTACATTAGGGGAGAAATGAAAGCCTGTCCATAAACATTGGATCAAATGGAGCTCACATGAAAAAGTGGATCAATAATATCAATAGCCATTACCAGGGGAACAGCACGAATTCTGCTATCATAGAACTTTGGAAAAACATTTTGTCTTTTGCTTTTGGCTTATTTGTAGGTAATACATAATGAACCTGGGGGTCTTAGAGGTCTTTTCCAGCCATAATGGTTTTATAAGGCAGCTTTCTTTGAAAAATGTAGCATATTTTAAAATTATCCTCCCTGTTGACCGTCCTCAAATTCTGTCCCAGCTCTGTTGTTTTTTTTTTCTGGTTCCATTATTAAATAAATATAGATTTTGCACACAAAAACAGTTTCCAGGATGCTGTTGAACTCCCCACTGCAAGGCTTTTTCCCCCTCCTAGATGCAAACATTTCAATTTTGGCTTAAGGAAAGTGTAGGTGAGCATTAACTTTTTGCCTTTTTTTTTTTTTTTGCAAGAATAGCAAAAGACAAAATGGATCATTTGGGGATGGAGGGGAATGGGAGGTTGGCAGAACTCCTTTTCCATGCTGCCAAATGGAACAAGTCCTCAAACTCTTAACTTTAACACCCAATATTTCAACAGAAAGAGGAAAATATGATGGCTTGGGATGTGAGCCCAGGCTCAGAGCTGCTTCCATTGCTCTTCCTCTGGCTAAATAATTCCTTAATTACTTCTTAATTGCTGTCAAGAGCACTGTTCTCCCTTCTTCAGAGTAATAAGTGATTTCTTGTTAGATATTAGGAAGAAATTCCTCCCTGTGAGGATGGTGTGGCCCTGGCACAGGTTTTCCAGAGAAGCTGAGGCTGCCCTGGAAAGTGTCCAAGGGATGGAGTTTGGAGCAACCTGGGGTAGTGGGAGGTGTCCCAAAGATGGGGGATTGGAATGAGATGAGCTTTAGGGTCCCTTCCAACCCAAACCATTGTCTGATTGTACGAAATTCAAGTGAACCCTGGTAAAGCAGAAAGAAGTTGCTCCTCTAGGGTGTCACTGCATCCCTCCTGTCTTCCAAAATGTCTCCTCCTCTTGCTTTACAAAGGGATGAGGAGCAGGGAGCTCACGTGGTGCTGAGGCCCTGGATCTGTGTCCTGGGTCCCCCCAGCTCAGAAGTGGGTCACCAGCCTGTCACTGGCACTCCACTTTGGTGTCACTTAGGCAGCTGAAGGGAGCAAATAGGCCATTGATCTGTCTGGCATCAGCCCTGGGCCCCTGATTTTAATTGCCAGTGTTCTTCGGGCTAAATTTGTGCCTCTTGAAACATAAACCTCAGTGAAGCTTCACAATGGAGGAATTTGACCCAATACATTTTTTTTCTCCACTGTTTTATTAAAATCTGTTAAACACTGTTGCAACTACCTTTATTTTTCCATTTTTTCCAACGATTCTGAGCAACTCACTTTTTGATGCTGTTTTCCAGAGAGATGAAGATAACTTTTCCTGTTAATCTTTTTTTATAGGAAGCTTTAAGCAATTGTAGAGCCTTATTTGTCTCATACTAGTGCCCTCCGTTCCTGCATCTCTGTATTTAGCCCAACAAGCTGGGTGGTTTGCTTGTTTTACCAAATGCAAACAGATTTCCAATAATGTTTGTGTTGCATTCTTCGTGTGGGCACTGCAGAAATCCAGGGAAGCCCCCTGTGAGATGGAGCTGTTTGGGGATGGGGTTTCATATGGGATGTGGGTCTGTTCTAACAGCAGTGAAGGTTATTTTTTTCCCTCCAAGACATATTTATCCCTTCCCTCCAAGGTTTGTGAGGGACTGGGAACCAAAACACATCAAGAGTTGGGAACTAAAATAAGAGTTGGGACTAAAATGTGAGTTGTGCCATTGGTCTTAGGGCACATGAGGCATTTCCTCAACGAAGCATCTACAGGAGGAGACCCTATTTGGGCACGTGGCACCAAAAAGCACCACTCTGCAGTGGGATCTCTCAGCTGGAAGCTGATGGACAGGGAGGGAATCCCGCCTGAGGTGGAACATTTGCTCCTCCCTTTGCAGCCTCCCCCATGAGCGCCTCCAGCAGCTCTTCCAACCACTCACCCACCACAGCAGGAGCAGCTGCGGCTTCCAGGGACATGGAGAGCCAGGGGGACAGAGCTGCAGCTGTCCTGGCTGGCTCCTGGCTCTCCTGCATCCTCCAAGCCCCCCAGGTGGGAGCCCTGCTGGAGGATGCAGCTCTGGAGAACATCAGCTGGGCCGCCGAGGAAGCCCAGGGCAACGACTCCTCGGAGCACGCCTTCTTCTCTCTGGATTATCAGCACGTCCAGGTCCCCTTTGAAATCACACTCTGGATCATGCTGGCATCCTTGGCCAAAATAGGTGAGGCCTCCTGAGAGGATGAGGAGGGATGGGGAATCTCTGTGGAGGTGGTGTGGCCTTTCCTCCATCTCTGCTCTGGTTTGGAGCCTGAGGTAACGTGCCAAACCCTCGGAATTGGCACGCCGTGTGCCAGAGACACTGCACAGGTGGAAAACAAGGTGCATTTTAGGCTGGAAATGGTGGGTTTCCATCTAGAAATTCACACCTGGGAGTGCTGTTGCTGTTAGGAGGAAAAATACCGGGTTTCCAGGAGGAGGAATTTGATTTAACTGCAGGACACACCGAGGTGTGTGTTCACCTTGATTTCCTTGCCAGTCACGCTCTGTGCAGGTGGTCCACTGACATCTACATCTTAAAATGAAGATTCCTTATTCTTCTAAAAGTGCCCTGTGTCTGGTCAAGGAATAATTCCATCTATGCCCAGGGTGTTACACAGCCTAAAATAAAATCTCTGTGCATTGATTGTTTGTGCAAGGTCATCTAAGCAAGATTTAAGTTATGCAAAGTATCTGATCTTTTTATATTTTCCTCTGACAAACTGGGTGCAAGAAAGTGAAAATTATATACAAATATTTTTCTCCAGGAATTTTCTTCAATTCTGTTAAATTACTGCTCTAAAAGTTATTTTACACCATTTTTTATTGTATTTCTTTTTCTCAGAATGGAGAAGTCTCTAAGGTTGGGTTTGATCAGAATTTCTCAGATGGAAAGGGTCTTTTTGTCTGACTAATTTCATGCTACATAATGAGACCCTAATTCTAGTCACATGCATGAAGACATAATAATGATCAGAGATTTTTCAAAATTATTATTCTTGTTCTAATTAGGTTTGTTTCAATGACTTTCTCTTTTAATAACTCGCCTTGTACTTCTGGTGGTTTTTCTAATATTAGGCATTGCACAAGACAGGCTTGATTGGACATTTTTTAACTTTTTAGCTTTAAATGCTAATGGTTAAATACTGTTAAAAGTGGACCTGTTTATAATTAATGAGAAGGCTTTTTGTGATTTTTTTAAATATATAGAATCTGTATAGTGTTTAAAATTAGAAGTTACTATTTCTGTTAGTGCTGAAGATGGGCTGCTGACTAGGTTACATAATTAATAATTCCAAATACTGTTTTATTTATGCAGATTATTACTTTTTGTTTATTACCTCAATATATCTCTTTAACCTTATGCTGTGATGAAATGAGGTCTGAACAGACAGTAATTTGAGAAAGTTTGGTATTTTCAGTAACTAAGATTTTCTAACCAATTTCTGAACAATTTCATCCTCACTGTGTGAATTTATTTATGCTACTCCTGCTGGCAGTGGGAGTGTGGGGACCTTCTGAGGGCTTGGGCTGGTGAGATAACAGCAGTTTTATCCTTCTGTGCCCTGCAGGGTTCCATCTCTACAACAAGCTGCCTTCCGTCGTTCCCGAAAGCTGTTTGTTGATATTTGTGGGACTCATCATGGGGGGAATCATCTACGGATTAAATGATAGGTCACCACCAGTGATGGACAGTGACATCTTTTTCCTCTACCTCCTGCCCCCCATCGTGCTGGACGCCGGCTACTTCATGCCCAGCCGCCCCTTTTTCGAGAACATCGGCACCATCCTGCTCTACGCGGTGGTGGGAACCATCTGGAACGTGTTTGGGATCGGATTTTCCCTGTATGGGATCTGCCAGGTGAAAGCCTTCCAGCTGCAGGACGTGTCCCTACTGCACAACCTCCTGTTTGGCAGCCTCATCGCCGCCGTGGACCCTGTGGCCGTGCTGGCTGTCTTCGAGGAGATCCACGTCAACGAGAAGCTGCACATCCTGGTTTTTGGGGAGTCGCTCCTCAACGATGCCGTGACCGTGGTAAGGACCAGCCTGAGCTGGGGTATTTAAACTGCTGAGTGATGGGATGGAAGATCTGCAGAAAAGGAGGCTCAGGAAAGACTTTATTTCCCTCTACAGCTCCTTGAGATGAGGTCATAGCCAGTGGGGGTTGGTCTTTTCTCCCAGGGAACAAGTGGCAGGATGAGAGGAAATGGTCTCAAGTGCCACCAGGAGAGGCTTAGATTGGCTATCGGGGAAAATTTCTTCATGGAAAAGGCAGTCAAGCATTGGCAGAGGCTGCCCAGGGAAGTGGTGGAGTCACAAATCCTGCAAGTGTTTAAAAACCGTGTGGATATGGCACTTGGGAACATTGTTTAGTGGTGAACATGGCAGTGCTGAGTTATTGGTTGGACTTGATGATTTTGGAGGGTTTTTTCAACCTCAATGATTCTGTGATTTGTTGAGGGAAAAGTCATCAACAACCCCTTCTAGCAGAGGACTCCTGGTCCAGTTCCCTGGCCTGAGGTCCTGGGCAGCATTCAGGTGAACCTAGAAGTTTTTGTGTTTCTCTTTGACTCCGTGTCTGGGGACACAAATGTCCATGAGGGCCACAGCAGTCCCCTGGTGGGAGCCAGACCTCCTGGCAGGAGGTGATGCCGCACTGGCAGAAATCCCAGCAGTGTATTTGCTGTCATGACCATGTCTGGTGAACATCCAGTTAACAGCTCTTTCCCTCTTTCCTTCCCCCACCCCCAAGGTGCTCTACAAGCTCTTTCGCTCTTTCTGTGAGATGCCGACCATCAAAAGCGTGGATGTTTTTGCTGGAGTTGGAAAATTCTTTGTGGTTGGGCTGGGAGGAGTTTTAGTGGGGCTGAGTTTTGGGTTCACTGCTGCCTTCACCACGCGCTTCACCAAGGACATCCGTGTCATCGAGCCCCTCTTCGTCTTCCTCTACAGCTACCTGTCCTACCTCACTGCAGAGATGTTCCACCTCTCCGGGATCGTGGCGTAAGTGAGGCCCCCAGCTCCTCTCTTCAGGAAAACTTCTGGCCTATATTCACTGAAAAGTACCCAAAGACATTTTAAAATTTGGAAATCTGTGTATGACGAGGAGCAGGGCCCTCTCCAAGTGTCACTCTGTTTCCCAAATTGCATATCGATGCCTGATGATGGATTTATGTAGGTTATTGAGGAATGTTTGTTTGAGTTCCATGGTTTTTGTTTGGAAAGGCTGGATGTTCCAACAGTGAGATGTCTGGTAGGTTTGGCAGAGCCAGAAGAAGTTTCTTAGCTAATTTTGCTATTTTCCATGTGGCCTAGTCAAAACCAACATGGGAAGAGTTACAAGGAGAATTTAGTCAGTTCCTTGGAAAGGTTTGATCTTGGTTTGCAGCATGTCTGTTCTCACATCCCCTTCCCCATCTGCATGTCCTGCCTGGCAGCTGTTGGTGTGACAGAGCAGCAAGTGTGGGACAGGAACTGAAGCCTGAAATATTCCTGCTTTTTGGGAGCAGAGGATTCTAACGGGAACCTCTGCTTTGGAGATTCTGACTTGGCTCCAGAAGCTCAGACACAGCTCATGTCTGGCCTCGGGTGTCAACCAACACCTCTGTCTCCAGTAACATCGGGAATCTGCTGGCCAATTTCAGCCAAAGTTGTCAGAGATAATTCAGTTCATTTAATTTTCTTTTACCTGGGTAGATCTTTTAATAAAATGAATAATTTTGGGCCAGATCCTTCATATTTAAGAGACTAATTAAGCTTTGTGCTTACCTTGTTGAACATCTCACTGTCAGAGCAGGTGCTGAGACAAAAATAGCCAGAAAGACCCCAATGTTCACCAAAATCTCACCTTGGAAAGCAGAGGGAGAGGAAAACCAGAGGGATCCAGCCCTCCTGTATTCTGTGGGCTGGTATCTATTGAGTGTGGTTCTCCTACCCAAACTGAGTCAGCTGGTGCTGAGGATCACAAACATTTACTATTCCCCCAAAGACACCAAAATGCACCTACCCTGCATCAGTGGCTGCAGTGTCAACAACTGTGCAGCTGATGAGAATGAAGATAAAAAGAAAATAAAAAAGTGAGGTGGGCTCCCAGCTCAGCACAGAAGTATCTGGGAGATCTATTTTAAAACTAATGATGTTGCTTTGGATATAAACCATTCCTGCATCTTGCAGATTTTGTTTCCTTGGCTGGTTAATAGGAGCAATATTTGAGTGTTACTGAAAACAATTCCAGCTCTGGGAATAGGTAGGAAAAGCCTATTTATAGGAGTGCAAGACAGAACAGTGAAATAAATATGCTGCATAATCATCGTGGAGCAGAAAACATTCAATCCTAATGGTGTCTCCTTCTATCAATCACAATCTGCAGTACCCATTATGGAACCCATTTGCTGTTCTTTTGAATAATGCATTTTTTTCTAAAGCAAAACAATGGCAAAGGCAGCTGATTCCTGCACTGTGCCCTTCTAATTGCCAAATTATAAATGCCTGTCTTATAGATCTGGAGTTCAAACAATTCATTCTGTTGTGGCCAGGGAATACTGTATTATAAGAAGCAGCTTTTGGCAGTTTGTTTCTTTGAAAAATAATTTGATTGCCAAAAAAGTCAATTCTACATATTCCAAAGAAATATAAAAAAAAATCTAAATACGGCTCAGTCTGTGAAACTGTTCTGCAAATGGGTTTTAGTTTGATTTTTTCCTTTCTTATTCTCTTTTGTTTCCTGCCCCTTGTCTTGGTGGCAATGTCCATTATTAGCCAGGACAAGACAAGTTTATTCTCCTTCTGTGATGCTGCTATGATCCCATGTCCGTTCTCCAATAAGCATTCCCCCAAACCACAGCTCTGGAAGTTACTTGCCCATAAATACTTGGATTTCTTAGTTTTAACTGTAACTATATTCCCCACTATTTATTGAGGCAGACACAGANGCTATGATCCCATGTCCGTTCTCCAATAAGCATTCCCCCAAACCACAGCTCTGGAAGTTACTTGCCCATAAATACTTGGATTTCTTAGTTTTAACTGTAACTATATTCCCCACTTTTTATTGAGGCAGACACAAAAATGGAAGAATTTTTTTTTTTTTTTTTTTTTTTTTCAGTCTGTGGTTCAGTCCCTGTTGCTCTTTCTGGCAAAGCAGGTCAGATCTGAAAAGGATAAATCAAAACAGACCTGTATTAGAATATTTTTATGTACTGGTATATTTTCTTAGGAGATGAAAGATGTGAACTAAAACATTTGGTGAAAAAGGGACTTGAATTTTGGTCTCCTGCTGCTGGATAACAGAGGATCCCATACCTCAGCAAAAGCATTGTGACTTTCCTGGTTCTGACCTTTCCTAGCCTCTGCTTTTGCCACAAATCCACTCCCTAAAACCCAGTTTTAAATACAAACAGACCCAAATGTTTATGCCTTTAAAATAATGCAAAATGTTAGTGAAATTCTGGGGTTAAACAGGGTATTTTCAGTGCAAAGCAATAATTGCCTGGCTGTTCTCTGAGCAGCTTCAGTTGATAGTTCTGGGTGAGCCATCACCTCTCTCAACACCTTTTTTTGGGTCACTTACCTGTCCTGGTCACACCCAGAGCCAGGGACAAGCCAAGGATCTGCTTCTCTGTTGGCTTTTCTGTGATCCAACATCATGATGTTCCCTGTGGAAGTGGCTTTCAGTGCAATAAAAATATGGATGGCCTTACCAAGCAGCACTGGAAGATGCTTCAGATCTTGGAAATTTAAAGCCCTTTTTCTATTCCTGCTGCAATATTTAGAACAAAAATGTTTTGGTCCAGATTAAAATATGAAAAACGGAGCTTCAGCACTTTGAGCGCTCAATTGTTTTGACCTCCTAGGATTGCTGGCCTGAAAATGTATTGATTTTTGACCTCCTAGGATTGCTGGCCTGAAAATACATTGATTTGAAAAGCTGATGAATTAGGCTAACACCATGTTCCCTGGAACTTGAAGAACCAATTATCCATGAAAAATTGCCAGGCAATTGCAAGGTCAGAGTTTGGCAAAGTTAAAGAAGTGGAAACTGTGTGTGGGGATGGGAGGAGTTGGGTGTTAGTTGGAGGTGTTGCTTTGTGCTCTGATAAAATGCAACAGGTGATGAATTAAAATCCAGATTTGGACAGTTTGGGCAACCTATGAAGTATTTTATTGTCCTAGTGGTCCTGATACTTTTGGCCTGATGTAGGAAGTGACTCATCCCTCAGTGAAATGTCTGCAAACACCCAAGACTTGATGAAACCCACTTTTTTTCATAACTGATGTGTTGATTTTCTGTGTTAAAGTAGAAAAACATACTGTTTCTTTTCTGTTGTTTATTTTTCACTTCCTCAGCATCATTTCCTGTGCCATGGGCATGAAGCGTTACGTGGAGGCCAACATCTCCCTCAAGTCCCACACCACAGTCAAGTACTTCATGAAGATGTGGAGCAGTGTGAGCGACACCCTCATCTTCATCTTCCTCGGAGTTTCCACCATCGGAGAAAACCACGAGTGGAACTGGCCCTACATTTGCTTCACGGTTATTTTCTGTCTCATTTGGAGGGCACTTGGTAGGGGAAATTGTAGATCTTGGTTTTTCATGTATGTTGTTGTTTATGGGAGTGAGGATTAGACGAGAGGGTGCTCTGCCCCTCCGTCATCCTTTCCTGCTCGCTCTGCAGTGTGATCATTCCAGATGGGAATGCTAGGACTGGACTGGGACATCCCAGCCAATGCTTCCTGCTCCTCCATCCCACTCAATTCCAAATCTTGCATTTTGCTGCAGTTCCCTGCTCTGTGCACTCACTGGTGCTGGACAGAAGCTCTCATGAGATCTATTTTATCAACGTTCCTTTTTTGCCATGGTCTTCCTTTACCCTCCTTCATGGCCACTTCTATTTCAGTGTTTTTTAGTCCCTTGGTATTCTCCCAACAGGAGGGAATTTGTAGGTACACACCTTGGGGTGAGAGATCCATGAAAATCCTCTGAATTTAAGGGATTTAATTCATAACAAGCTGGTGTACAGCAGCATCCTTCACTGGGAAGCTGGAGAAACATTCCAGTAGCTGTCCTGGGTAGAAAAAATTTGGAACCTAAACTGTGAGGATGCACCTGCTCCTACTCAAGAATTTCAGGTCAGGGTTGAAAGTGGCAGAACTGGGGAATCACTGAGGTTGGCAGGGGTGTCTGGAGATCATCTGCTCCAAACCCCTGCCCGAGCAGGGTCGGGCAGGCAAGACTGTGTCCAGATGGCTTTTGGTTATCTCCATGGATGGAGAGTCTGCAGCATCCCTGGAAAACCTGTCAGGGTGTGTGGCCAGCCTCACAGCAATAAAGAGACCAAGGCTTGGTGATAATGAGGAGCAAGGCAGGAAAATACTCTCCTGATAACTGATCTCTGTAGTTTATTCAGCCACAATTACAATGCAAACCCAAGTCCTGGTTCCAGAATTCCCTGGGATCCCATTTTCATGCATTGAAAATGACGAGAAAAAATAGATGTGCTTTGTTTCTGTTCTCCTCAGTTGCATCTTGTGCTGATTCCGTGCTGGGAGAGGCTGGACCTCCATTCCTCTTACGGTGTTTGGCACCTAATGAGTGCAGAGTGCCTCAGTTATGGGTATTTTTATATCTTAACAATATTTGTGAAAATAACAGCACACATTTTTGGCAAAGAATTTGAGAGCTTAAAAGCATTCAACGGGATTTATGTTTACAAACCAGTAAGTCAAGCAGTGAGCTCAAATTTGACAGACACTTCAAGAAATTGTTTAAATAGGTTAGGCCATGATTAGCAAGGCAGAGCAGAATGGGGTTTATTAGCTCTTAGGACATGCCACAGTTTGTTTTAATAACTGTGCACCATACTTGGAAATGTGCTCATTAGTCAGTTTTTTGTACATTCAAGTGTTTTATTTCCATTAAGTGGTTTCTCTCTTAAATTATTTGCTCAGATGAAAGGAGTTCTCAGCGAGTTTGATTTTTTTTTTAGTTAAAAAATTCTTCATTGCAAGATATAAGAACATAACAATGCTAAAAAGCACCCCAAAAATCCTCCCTAAGCACAGCCCTTCTGAGAGCAGCTTAAATTATGCAGCACATTATTAGGGAAGGGCTCAGGCTGCAGCCACCCTTTTCCAGTCAAAATCTCCCTGGAATTAAATAAGAACTCACACACCAGGGCTGGAGATTGTCTGAGTGGTCCTGACCAGGATGTTCCTGTCCTGCAGCACCTTCCTGGGGAGCTGGCAGGGTGAGAACTGGGAAGGGGCTGCACCAAGCCAGACTGGGAAACTCCTGCCTTGGAGATGGTGGTTGAGGTTAGACCTTGGCCTGCTCAGAGCCATCCAGCAGCTCTGGATTAATTAATAATTAATTAATAATGGGATAGTAGGGAAAATTTCTTCATGGAAAGAGTTGCCAAACATTGGAATGGGCTACCCAGGGCAGTGGTGGAGACAACAGCCCTGGAGGTGTTCAAAAAAAGTGTGGGTGTGGCACTTGGGGAAATGGGTTAGTGGTGGCCTTGGCAGTGCTGGAGGAATGGTTGGACTTGATGATCTTGGAGGGCTTTTCCAATCTTAACAATTCCAGGATTCTGGAGGTGCTCGAGGCACTGATCCAGAAAAGGGAGGTGCCCTCACATTTCCTTGCAGGAATTGGGTATTTTTGGGTGGGCAATGCTGGGATTGGTGTGTAAACTGTACCCCAGTCCTTCATAGAACACTCTCAGTGCTTTAAATGTTTGAGAAACTATTCTGCTGAAACCTGGGGAATTCCTTTGGTATGAGGAAGATCATCTAAAAAGGAAAGTAGAGCCCTTGCATGGCAGCACTGGGGCTCTGCTGATATCCAAGCCCTGGGGAGAATTCCTCCTGCTCTTTCCCAAGGTACCTGCAGGAGAAAATACATTCTGCTCAGAATGATTAATTGTATGTCATCTCTAGGAGCAAACTGGCCTTGAATTAGTTTAGGGAATGCTAATAATAATTTATGAGGAAGGATTAAATTAAGACAAAGGCCAGGATATCAGCTCAAGTAAATTTTGTTCCTTTAATTGATGATCGCTGCCTGAGCTGTAGAGTAGGGGTGGATATGATCTGAGGGAGGCTTTGTTTTATTTATTTTTTAAGTTGCAAAGAACCTTGACACTCAAGTGCTTCCTGTCTACTGGTCTGGGCACCAGTTCTGCAGAGCTCCAGAGATGGGGAAGGTGCCACAAGGTTCTGTTAACTGACTTCCCTATTCCCAAACATCCCCAGCTTTTTGTTTTCTTCACACTCCTCCAATGTACAGTAAAAGTTCAGCTATTTTTAGCTGGAGGTGTGTGGGAAGATGTTTGATATGTACATAATAAATGCACTGTTTTTATTTCTTTTACAAACACCCTCTTGAAAAGCAACAGTGCTGAGGCTCCAGCTAATTCCTAACAAAAGTCAGTGACAGGAGGTGCCATCAGTTCTCAAATGGCTGTTAATCTTTGGGAAATGGGATGTTTATCACGTCCATTGGGATTAAAATCACGGCCTACTGATTTAAGGCCTGACTTTTTGTACCTTTCTGCATCTGTTTGTGCATTTGCAGATGGCTGTAAATCACAGCAATTGCTGTGTCACCTCACAGTGGCCTTCAATTTGTACTGTATAAATCTGAGGGAAAGAAATAACATTAACATAGGTGGAATATAGCTACTTATCCAAGCTACTGCTTGGAAACTTTGGCAAATACGAGGGCAATCTGTGGCTAAGTTGTTGCTGATGATTTGCCTCAAAAGCATTTGTAACCTCAGCAATTCAGTAATTTGTTATCACCAATTAGAATAAATCAATTAATATTTCAGGACTGTAGCCAGTCAATATTTGTAATCTCTCGAATTAGAAATATGTTGGGGATTAAGTTTTATCTGCACAAAGCAAATTTCAACCTGTTGGATCAGACTGGAAGAAAAATTCTCCAGTGGCATATTAGGAATATATCCCCATGTGCCCTGGCTAGTTCCTTGTAGTTGGTATTTACCAATTCTGTGATGTTTTACTGGAAAATGTAAGATTGTGAGTTTTCTCTAATTGTTCAATTTGACTGATGTGCCTCAATCTACCTTCCTGCTTTTCAGGGGTTCTTGTGCTGACCTTCTTTGTGAACAGATTTCACGTGAACACCATCACCAGTAAGGACCAGTTCATCATTGCCTATGGGGGGCTCCGAGGGGCCATTTGCTTCTCTTTGGTTTTCCTGCTGCCTGATTTCCACAGGAAAAAGCTCTTCATTGCAGCAACAACTGTTGTCATCCTCTTCACCGTGTTCGTGCAGGTAAAGCCAGGATTGGGCACAGATTCGGGATTAGGTCCCCTCCAGGAGTCTGGTGGAGAAGGTTCCTCTCCCTCATGCTGGGGCTGTAACTTCTGGTGCTCCAACACTGAGTTTTAAGGAATTGTGGTGCTCTAGAGCTCGGGAGGAGCAGCAGCTCTCAGCATTGCTGTGACATCTAGTGGTAAAACCATTCCTGCAGCTTTCTGTGGGATCAGGGTCTTGGATGTCTCCCTGCTCTTCTCTGACCAGCAGCAAGTCTCTGAGGGCTTCTCTAAAATACAGCTCTTAGTTCATCTGGCAAACACAAGCCACATTTGAAGGAGGATCTGGTGGAAAAATTGGGGTTGTCTGGTGCTGGAGTGAGCAAGGCTGATGTCCACCTGCTGCTTATCCCAAAAAGTAAAGAATGGGTCTCCACAGGACTAAAGTGAGTGAGATGTGGAGGTTTGGAAAGGATCTCATGTAGAAAAACTCCCTGTGAGCTCCTGGTCAAGGGCATGAGGTCCATGTGGAGCTGCTGACCAGGAGCAGAGGAGTTTCTGGGCCTTTGGGAGATGGTGGCTCGTGGTGGCAGCTGCCAAGTGGCCCAGTGGCTGAGCATCACCCTCAGACCAAATTCCTTCTGCTTTTCCTGACTGAACCCCTCAGGTGGGTGTCGAGCACTGGGGCAATGTGGAGGGTTGGGGTTGATTTTGCTTCCCCACGTCCACCTAAATCCTCATCCTGAGCTGGAGAAGTGGTGGAGGATGGACCAGAGCGTGTTGTGCCAATGGGATGGGGCTGGGAGCCACAGGGCAGTGGGACTGGGCACAGCCTCAGCCTGAAAGGAGAGAGCAGGGGCTAGGCCAGAGGGGGGATGTGCTTAGGTGGAGCTTGACAAGTTTTAAGATGCAAATGTGGGTGAGAAATTGAAAAGCCCCGGTCCCCAGGCACGTCCACTCTTGAGCCTCACACAAAGGTTGTTCTAAGGCAGCAGCTCCAGGCTTGGGGAAATCCTTCCCGGGCTGGGAAAAGGGCTTTTGTGTAACCTCAAAGCTCAGCTGGTGATGTCATCCCCGTGCAAAAGGGAGAGAGTTAAACAGGGTCCCCGTGTCGCCAGGGAGACCCCTCTGACCTGCAGCCATTCAGGAACGGTGTGTCTGCAGAGGGGCTCTGCTGGGCTCCTGCAGTGCCACCAGAACAGGGGCAGGGAAAAACCAGGAAAATGATTTAAAACATGAGGCAGAATGATATTGCTGGAGCTCAGCACAGAAAAAGGTGGGTAAATGTAACAAAACCTTCAAAAAACTGGGTTTGCAAATCAAGTTTGTGGTGCTGCTGCCAGACACATCGATGGATGCATTATTGGGGAGGAAATATTTTTACCATCCCAGTGTCTTTTGTGGTCACTTTGTGTGGAAAGGGCAAGAGAAATATTGGCTGTGAAACAACTTAAGTGCATAGTGGACATTTTTGTTCTTGTTTTAGGTAAAATGTTTTCTCTATATTCACAGTGATCTCAATATAGACTTGTTGGGGAGTGGCTGTGTTAAAACAGGACAGAAACCAAGGCAGAGGTGATTTGGGCCCTTTTAGGCTGGTTTGGGCCATCTTGTCAGAGCTCAAACCCTTCACATCCTCTGATTCCCTTGGAAATCCTGCCCCTGCTGGCTGGAAACCTCGTGCCACAGAGGAATGACCACCCTGGGAGCAGCTGGGCTCGGCACACCCATGGCTCTATCAGAGCATTCCACAAGCCAGGAAACTCCTCTCTTTTGGCCTTCCTAACCCAGTTGCATAAGGCTCTTCCCACAACAAGCCTGGTTAATCATTTTGAGGAGGTTGACTGAGCCATTGTCAGTCCTCAGTGCTTCCAAGCAGGCTGGCTATGTGCCACGTAGACCAGGAAGTTCTCCAGGGAGCTCTCTGGGCTTGTCTGGAATGTCACAACCCCCCCCTCCATTGTTCTGTCTCTTGGTGTGGTTTTAAAATCAAATACTCTTGGAAGTTCACTCTCTCAACTCACTGGCCCCTTACCTCTGCCATGAAATTCTGAGCAAATGTAATAATTGTGAAGGGGGGAGGTTGTTTGATGCCTGCACTGTCCCACTGGATTTCTGGAGGTGGAAAACGTTGTGTGAGCTGTGACGGAGCTGTCAGACACTCCCTGGGATGAGTTCTCCCTGGTGGGTGGAGGAGCAGCACAGGGGACCTGCAGGTGTGCTGTGAAATGATGTGTTGCCTGGAACGACACATGGGATTCCCATAACAGTCCCAAATGCTGCTTTAAAATGGAAACAACTGTGGCTGATTATCCAGGAAGGCAAGAGGCCAAATTGCACAGTCTCTGCTTAATTTCTGTAATATCTGTTATTCTGGAATTTGTGAGTTCTGTGTTATTGACTCTGAATAGCGACGCTTTTTTTTATTGCTATTAGCTATTAAAATGACACATTAATTGTTTCTGCAATTAAAAATGTGCTCAACTCTCCTCTGTGCCAGCATTTGTGACATTCAGAAGTCATAAACATCAACTACTCCATCTTCTTTGCTGTAAACATGTCCTAGAAAAGTAATTTCATGCGGAAGCCGGACTAGGAAACACACCACAGCAGCATTTTAGTTCTCTCACGGGGCTTAAAGGATATTAAAACTTTTCCTTGACCCTTCCCACCAGGTGGATGCTTTGATTAGGAAACTTAGCCACTGGCTGGCCATCCAAGATTGCTGGAGTAATGGTGTGTGACACACAGTGCTTAAGGAGTGAGCAGACAATTGCTGGTGGAGGCTCCGTGCTGAGAAATCTCAAGGATTATCCCCATTTCAGGCATTTGAACTTGGATTGTTTCAAGCCCTTTTCCATCTGGGAGGCCACAAGCAGCAGCAAACCACAGGCTTGACCTTGGAATTATTGGTTGGCTTTTTGTGGTTTCAGAGAGGCTGGAGGAGGCAAGCAGAGGTTTCTTCCTCCCGTCCTGAAGCCTCTGTGTTAGTTCCTCTCCATTGACAGGTTCCTACCAGGAGCAAACAAAGTGTTTGGGGTACACCTGGGAGAACAATTTCTAGTCCTGGTGAAGCTTTGCAGGTGTTATCCTGCCAGAAAAGCCGGGCAGGTGAGGGAGGCTGCTCAAACACCAGAACAGGGTCGCTGTGGCTCAGCCCCACGCCGCTGGCTTTTGTTCCAGTGCAGGAAAATCAGGTGTGAGGGAAGGCTGATTTCTGTGTTGGTGGTTACTCTGCAGGGGATGACCATCCGTCCCCTCGTTGACCTGTTGGCTGTCAAGAGGAAAAGGGAGAGTGCTCCCACTGTGGGAGAGCAGATCCACATTCGGGTGAGTGGAGCATCCATCTACACGTGGCCAGAGCTTTCTGGTATCTCCTGCAATGTGTGTGTCTCCAGGGACCCTGCAGATCTGCAGTTTTACCCAAATCCTCTGCAGGTCAGCCCCCTTCCATGTTGGAAGTCCTGTTCAGTTTCCTAACCATGGTTATTTTTGCACTGGAAGAGCAGCCAACAATCAGGCTGATATAACATAAGGTAGTGCACAAACATGAGAGAAAAAGATGATTTCTTGCCCAAAACTTTAAGCTCTGACCTAACTCAAATTTATCTGGTCTCTGGAAGGAGAGAAAGAAAGAAAATGAGGCTTGGTTGCTTTCAGGATTAGGAACTTCCATGTGTTCTCCAGTCCCATCACCACCATTGGTTCGGATTTTTTTTGCAAAAATGAGGAAAGAGAGGATAAGGTTGTGGCTATATTGGAGGGAACCTCTGAAGTTCACCACCCCTGGAATTATTCAAGGCCAGGTTGGGTGGGGATTAGAGCCAGCTGGGATAGTGGAGGTGTCTCTGCCTGTGGCAGGGGCTGGAATGAGATGAGATGAGATGTAAGGTCCCATCCAACCCAAACCATTCTGTGATTCTATGTCCGTAACTCAAATGTGGGAATTCATTCCCCTTGTTCTCACCACCCAAATGTTGGTATTTGTAGTCATAGAGGGCTTCAGGGAGAGGCTCAGCTCCATGAGATCAGCTGCTCTCCCACTCAGCTGAGCCTTTGCATTTGCATCTGCATCCAATGGAGAATTAATATATTTCTGAATCTAATTGTTCAATCCCAGCCGTGTTTCCGTGGGTATGGCTCCTTCAGGAATATTATTGTCATTGTTTCTTTAGCAATAAAGCCATTGGGGCTGAGGACATTTGTAAAACCTGTTTGGCATCCTCACAATGGGGTTGGACTGCAGGGCTTTGTCTGAGGTTAACACAACAGCTCAGGAGGCTGAGGAGCCTTTTCCAGTTGTGAACAGAGAAGACTTTGTTCTTTTGTTAGGGTGTGAATGGTAAATCATCTCAGAAATGTGTTTATTAGGAGGTGTGAGCTGAAAATGGCCACGCACCAATTAAGTTGAGAAGGTAAAAATGCATAGTTGGAAATCAGGGATGCAGAAGCAGCTTTCTTCTCAAATTTATTTTGCCATCTGGATAGTTGGGATATTCTTGCTCGTAGGAGTGATGATCAGAGTGTGTGAGTGTAATTCCAAATTATCAGAATAGTTTGGGTTGGACCTTAAAACTCATCTCATTCCACCCCTTGCCATGGGCAGGGACATCTTCCCTTATCCCAGGTTGCTCCAAGCCCTGTCCAACCCGGCCTGGGACATTCCCAGGGATGGGACACTTCAGTGCTTCCCTCCAAAGTTGTGTTTGTGGAACTCACAGCTGCCAACAGCCATGTGAGGGCACTAAACCCACACCAGGCTGCAGGGCTGAGACAGCTGCTCTGAAACTTTTCTGTCTCTGACCCCCCAAAAAGGTAGTTTAAAAAAAAAATTAGAGCTGTAGAAAGTTCCAGGGTCATTGGTATGTGAGTGTGGAGGGCAGCAGAGCAGAGCCCTCACCCAGTTTGGAGATGCCATTAAGAGGGAGGGCAGTTTGAGAGATTACAGGGATTTAACTTTGAGGTGGAAAACCCAACCAGGCTGGGATTTTTAATATAATTTTAAACAATAATAATGTATCTATATAAAATATGATATGATGATTTTATTTAGTGGAAAGCGTCTGGGGGAAGGCAGTATTTATTATTCAAGATTAACATTTATGTGTTACCTACATTTATATCCTGAAGACACTGATTTCCTGAGACAAATTGTCCTCAAAAACCCCAAAATGAGCCTTTCCTGCTGGTCAAGGCCCAGAGGGAGCCATCAGCCCTCCTGTACCAATCACAGAGAGCAGATTCATGGCCCTCTGCTTTATTCTCTGCTTGCCCACACCTGAAAGCAAACCACTCATTGTACTCCAGCACCAATGGATGAGTGGATGGAGAATTATCCCAGTGCCTTCTCTCCTTTTTCCCAGCTCCATGCCCTGAGCTGGAAGCATCCCCTGTTGTGTGTGTGGCTTTTGCTGTTTGCTGGCTGGGTTCATCGCGTGTGCAACCGGCGTAGAGCGAAATCCTCTCTCCTCTTTAGTTCTTGGATCATTTGCTGGCTGGCATTGAAGATATATCTGGACACTGGGGACAGTATTACTGGAAAGACAAGTAAGGATTTGCCAAAATACAGCTGTGTACACGTGTAGCAAAAAAAGGAGGGTGGTTTCTATTCCCAAAGTTTCTGCTGTGGGCAGCTGGGCCTTGTTCATCCTCGTGGCACGAGGGAGGTGACAGAGGGGCAGCTTTTCCTTGTCCAAGGGGACACCAGGTTTTCAGGGCACTTCCCTGCTTGCAGACACCTCTTTTGCATCACCCTAAAAAGATCCTTTCTCCTCTCCTGTTGTGTTTGTCCCTTCTTGCCCAAAGAAATCTGCTGGAAGTGCCATGGCCGTGACACACAGCCTGTCCCAGGCTGTGCACAGTTAACATCAAAGAGCTGAGTTTGCAGCACTGCTTGTTGTGGACTGAAATTACAGAGGATCTCTACAGATTTCTGAAGCAAAATGTTAAATTTTCATTAAATTCTGTGAGTTTGTACTTTTTAAAATTAAAAAAAATGCATCAGGATTAAAAAAAATATATCATAAATATACTAAAAAGACTATCAACCAGGTTTAATTCCTTGGTGGTCCAGAAACAGATGCAGCTGGTAGAGATTTTTTAGGAATGCCCATGCTTGGAAGTGCCACTAGAGGGTATGGGAGACACTGCTGCTGAGGAGCATCCTGGCTCCTTGTGAGCAGATCTTAGAGAGACTGATGATCTCAGAGGTCTTTTCCCACCTAAATTATTCAACGATTTGAGCAGAAAAGAAGGAAATGGCTCAAGAGGGAATCTGGAAGTGTTGAAATCTGTGGCTACTACAGATGTAGCACTTCTAGAAGAGTTCATGATATATCTAGCCCTTTTGGGGAGTTTTTATTTTAATTAGTGAAGTTTTAATGTTTTTCATGTACTGTAATGCAGAAATAAATAGGGACTGACCTCTTGGACCATCAGTTTCTGAGGAATTGTTAATGGGATATAATGGAATTTAATGGAATATGGGGCACTCGTGGGCTATGACCCTGCTGCCTTGCTCAGGTCTGTTGGTGCTGGGGACTCAGGGGAGAGGCTAAACCCATCTAATTTTGTTCTCCAACAGACTGGAATATTTCAACAGCAAATACCTGCAGAAGATCCTGCTCAGGGAGTACGACCAGCCCAAGTCCAGCATCGTGCTGCTCTACGAGAAGCTGGAGCGCAAGCACGCCATCGAGCTGGCCCAGGCTGGGCAGCTGGGCCACGGCCTAGCCCACCCCTCCTTCCTGTGAGCAAACACCAGCTCAAACTCAGCAGCTGGGGGCTAAAAATGATGGGATGGACGAGCATCACCTGGCACTGATGGTGGCACATGGAGGGCCACCTGTATCCCCACGAGTTACAGGGAAATGGTGCCTTGAGGAAGAGGCTCCTGCCCAATTTTGGATGGGTTTGCTCTGTTAAATGTTCTGAATGGCCACTTCAGACCTCACAGATGGTTCTGCTTTGCCACAGCTCCCCGTGGCTCTTTTATCCACCAGGGAGCATATGGACAGCCCAGCTCTGATGCAAATGCCAAATTCCAAATGCAGAGATGAGCTGTTGGCCATGTTGGGATCCCAGAGGGGCACTGAGATTTGGGGATGCACTTCTTGTGCATCTTCCAAAATAAGGTGTTCTGCTTTTCTTTGCAGCAGCAGTGACAGGACTGTCATAACAGACCAAAAAATGGAGGACACTCCAAATCCTGATGTCCTGGACAACATGCAGGAAATATTGGCGAGGAACCTGTACCGGATCAGGAGGACGGTATAACTTTTCCCTCCATCCATATTTTAATGTCCAATAACACAAATTTCCTCGGTTATCCGAACAGCCCGAGCAGATGTTATGAATATTCCCATAATTACCCAGGATGTCTCTTTGTGAGGAGAGAATAGTTGGCTGTGTGGAGCCAGATCCAGTTTCCAAGTCAGTGGCACATTTCTGTTTGCTGCCTGACAGCTTTTGAAAGGTTCACCCAGTCAGCCTGTAATTTCATGGAATATTTTCGGCATCGGTACCCGGCAGGGAAAAGGAGAAAGGAGGAGCACGTGGAACTTCAGGCACTGGGTTAGCAGATCCAGCAGCAGCTCTAGGGCAGAGCAGGGATGGGGTTGTCCTCATGGTACATTTTTCCCCATGGATGAGAGCTGTGAGTGGGAATTAATCTGCAGAGCTTTTGAATCCACCCAGCAGTTTTGCCATGGAACTGGTACCAGTGGTTAAAGGGCATAAACCCCACTTGCTGTTTACAGAGTCATGGATCATGGCTGGGGTTTCACACAGCACCTGGAATTGCTGTTTGTAGGGAGACGTAGCCATAAAACCCACCTAAGCCTTTGTTTTATGGATTACACACAAAATAGAGAGTCCTCAGGGGTGGGGCTGATGTGGGCAGCTCAGCACAGAGGGATCAGCTTCCCCCTCCTGTCCCTTTGCTGAGCTGAGGGAAACAATGGGATAAGGCTGGGAAGAAACCTGTGGACATGGTGGAGGGATGAAGATGAAGGCACAGCTCCAGTTTGAGCTTAGTCCTGCATTAATCCAGCCTAACCCCTTGTAGAGACAGCATTATCCCAGCTCCCACTGGTGTTGGTGGGAGATTTCAGCTTGGCTGGGTGGTGGCTTTTGAAGGAGGAATTATGGTTCCCATTGTCTGCATGATTTCTAGGGAAGGTGGGGTTAATACAAAACATTGGGGGCTGAAGCTGTGAAGGCACCTCGAGCAGAGTCACTGCACTTGTTCTGTCACCTGCATGCCAGGTGTAACTCAGACTTGTCATTCAGGGATTTCTTGGGTGACTCCACATAAAAAAAACCAAAGTTTGGAGTCCCATCTCCCTTCTGTGGCTCTTTCCATCCCCACCTCTCCTAAATCAGCGTATGGGCAGGATGGCTGCGGGGGGAGGAAGATCCTGGAGGAGGGCAGGGATGCTCCCGTGTCCAGCAGCCTCCGTGTGTCCCTGCAGGGCCCGGCGTACAACAGGCACACCCTGCCCGGGGACAGCGAGCCCGCGGAGCAGGCCAAGGAGATCCTGATCCTGCGGCACAAGAGCCTGCTGGTGGAGGTGGGCGGGAGCGACACCTGCAGCTCCAGGAAGGAGGTGAGAGGGAGCCCTGTGGGCAGGACCAGGCACGGGCTGCTTCCCCACAGCCCGCTTATCCCTGATGGTGTTTCCTTCCAAAGACAAATCTCGTTATTTTAACTATAAAAAGGGTCTCAAGCCCAAATCATATTCCAGTGAATAGGATAAATACCAGGGGAAAAACTCACCAACTCAGTTCCTGGCAAAGCAAGGAGCCGTCCCAAGCACAGCCCTGTTCAGTGCTTTGTGAACAGAGACTTCCACCCGTGCTGGGAAAGTTCTTTACTGAGCAAATGTCACTGACTGGGCTTCACTCTGTAGATCCTGAGGTCTGCTTTTCCCATGTTTTATTTTCTGGGAGATTTCATCAAAGACAGGAATTTGTCTCCCTCATTGTCAGTGGTCCAGAGTGTAAATATTTGAAACTGCTCAGTGTTTTTTCCCCCCAACTCTTTTGAAAGGACAGAAGCATTTTTGTAATCTTTCATATGATGATTCTGGGGGCGAGTTCTTTGTTTTTAAACACATCTAGTTCTGGGCATGCTTGAAAGAAGTAAAATAGAAGGAAGTTTTGCTTACCAGATTCCTGTGAGAAACAAAATTTTTTCCAGTTTACTGCTTGCATAGCTCTGTGTTGGTTTATGTTCTGAATCGGAGGAGAAACAGGGTTAAAACAACGTCTGTGCCTGGTGAGGGCTTTTGCTCTTTGGAGATTGGTGAGAGAAGCTGGGCCAACATTTAGCTATGGAAAAAAAAAAAAAAGGTTTCCAGGAATGATGCATGAGGAGCAGGCTTAGTTTTTTTCAGTTCCTCCCATCCTCTGTAACTCTTTAGAGGAAAAGCATTTAACCCTTGTCACATTTTGCTCCCAGATGCCCAGGTCAGCAGCAGTACAGAATCACAGAACATCCAGAGTTAGAAGGAATCCTTGAGGATCACTGAGCCATCTCCTGGCCCTGCACAGGACAGCCCCATGAATCCCACTCTGTGTCTGAAAGTGTTGTCCAAACACTCTCTGAGCTCTGGCAGGGTTGCTGGTTGCAGTAATTGCTGAGCCATCCCTAAATTTCACTCACTTCTCCAAATTTTAGGTTTTGATGGCTTGAGCTGGAGCACTGTGCAAATGTGAGCTGTGATCTCTAATCTGAGCAGCCAAGCTCCATCAGTGATGAGAACAAAATGACCTTTTAGAAAGAAATAAATTACCCTTCCCTATTTAGATAGTAATTTTCCATGACAGCACAAGAACTTGGGAGTGCTGTGGACTTTTTTCCACTCCAATTTCCTTGTGGAAGTGCCAATCATGGAGGAGCCCACCGAGAGCGGCAGCGCCGCACCAAACGCTGCTGGTGCTCAGCCCTTCCTTCCCAGAAAGGTGTTCTGGCTCTTGCAAACAACTTAAAAGATTTAATTTGATCATTTACATGCTGATTGGTACTTACAATTCAGAATAGATAGGCAAGAACATGGCATGTTCCTGTAGAACATTTGGTATAATTAAACTTCAAAAGAGCAACATCAAACTCCGGCTGATTTTGAGCACGACGTTCCCTACTTTAAGGATATTTGATTGTTAACCCTTGTGCTCCTGCTTTCCCCTTCTCTGCTGCATTAGGTGGGAAATTCAGGAGCTTTGGGAAAGCTGTTTCTGCTGTTCCTTTGAGTGCCTGCAGCTGGGCTTTGGGGGAACAGAATATTTTTTGGGGAAGTGCAAAAGCAGTAGGGTTCACTCTGTGTCTTTACTGACTCATGGATGATGGAAAATGCCCTCTGAGGATGGGAAATGCCCTGTGCATTTTGGAAAATGCCAGTTTGATGCTGAATACTGACAGTTGTGTCATTGGAACCATGTGTTGGTGCTGCTCATACCCCTTCACTGCAGCCACCTTGGCTTTGTGCCAGGCCAAGAGAAGCAGATGTAAATCCCAGAATAGTTGGGGTTGGAAGGGACCTTAAAGATCAGCCAGTTCCAACCCCCTGCCATGGGCAGAGACACCTTCCACTAGATCAAGATGTCCTGTCCAGCCTGGGAGATGATAGTAAATACTGGGAGCTGATCCCAGTGACACCTGTAAGGGTGGCTCTAACCCATGAACCATCCCTCAGTGCCCAAAAGGACAAGCCAGGCCTGTTTTGTGTCACCAGCAGTTTTCCTGCTAATTTTTAAGAACAGCTGCCTCATTTATTGTGAGTAGAAATAAAATGATGCCCCTAAGTGATGGGCTAATGCTCTAACAGCCCTGAAATATTAACACCGTATTAATTTTATATATATAATATTATATAATATTAAAGAGGGTGGGTGAATGCTGTTACTTTGTGCTGTAGGAGGACAGATTGCAGAATTTGTCAGCAGAAAGAAGGAACACTGTGCTAAAAAGTAGATTTTAGCCTATTATAAGCAGCTCAATACTTACCAGCTTTTGGGAAAAATTAGCTACTCGTGTTTCTTCCATTTTTTTTTCCTGATTAAAAAAAGCTATTAATGAAAAATGTCAGTAGTGTTAGAGATTTTTGTGATTGTCAGATATTCCATCTTTCGTAGTCCCATAGGGAAGGGTTTGGCCTTCCAGTTTTTGAGTCAGCAAGAAAAACTTGGATGCTGTTGCTCCCCACGTTTTTCTATTCTACATCTCACCACGAGATGGAAGCATTACAACTGTGTTTGCAGCCCCAACAGGAAATCCAGGGACGGGAAATAAACTTCCAGCGAAGGGCCATTGAAACCCCTGTGGTGCTGGTGAAACTCCTGCAATTCCATTGCCAGTCTTGGAAAAAAAGCTTTGGTGATACCTTGAGCGTTAGGAGCTGAGGGAATAATTAAAAAATCCCTTCGGTTCAGTAGAAACCCTGTTTTTTTTTCTGTTTGGTGACTGTCTGTTTTTCTTTTTTAGTGAAGCTGCTGAGAGCTTTGCTGTTAAACATGAAGCTGTTGTTAACTCAGTTAAATATTTTATTTATCATATTTTATTAGGGGCTGGTTGGTCTTTTCCCCCTAAACAAAATCAGGGATCTGTGGGAGAACATCCTCATGTGGGTTGGTGGCTTCAGCAGGCTGGGAAGGAGCCCAGTTCATCTTGGCTGCTGGACAATCCATCTCCTTGCAGAGGAGAAGGCAGTGCCCTCCCCAGGATGGACACAGGTCTGTGGCCAACACCAGGCTCCAGCCAGGAGGGGTTGGGATTGGAGAGGGATGAAGTTCCTTCCACCCCAGACCGTTCTGTGGCTCTGAGCCACCTCCCTTGGGTGGCTTTAGGTGCCTTAGGGGTCTCCTGCACTGTAGGTGCTTTTACAGTATGGAGAGGGGGCTCTTGGAGCCTCCTCCTCCTCCTCCAAGGAGAGTTTGGAGAGCAAACAGGGAGAAGCAGCAAGAAAAGAACAATCTTCCTTCCTCCAGAGCAGGTTAAATGATTTACACCAGGCAGAAGGACCTTGGCAGGAGAACGAGGTGACTTCAGCTCTGAACCACAGCCCAGAGGATTAACTCCAAGACTATCTATTTCCAGCAGAAAGTTCGCCTTCCTCCGCCTAAGGACAAAATTCCTGCCGAAGGCTGCTGCTTCCTGGAGCTGTGCATCGTTGCTGGCTTCCAGCGCCGGCTGCTTTTGGGGCTTGCCTTATTTTAGGCAGGGATCCAGCCCAGCCTGAGCTGGCAGGGCAGATTCTGAGACCCAGGACAGCTTTTATTTACCACGGAGCACCCAGAAAATCCTTGCACCTGTAGCCAGGCAACTTGGTCCTCTTTTCTCCTGCCAAAACAGGAGTGCACTCCCCCAGAAGGAGCTTATTTGGAGCTGCCTGTGAGCCATGTGCGTAAATGACACAGTGCCTTTGGTAATTATGTCAGAGCCCTTTCATGGAGCATGCTCTGAGAATCGTTCAATGCCCCTGGGAATGGCTTTCCAGGGAGCCGGGCGCTGCTGCTGGAGCCGGGAAGGCATTGTTATTAAAATGGTCAATAAAAGTGAGAACAAGGGATGGAGGGCAGCGGTCCTCGTTAGGGGAGGGAGGAGAACGAACCGAAACAAAACAGAAAACCGGGCTGGGAGGTGTCCAGAGTTATTTTGGCAGTCTGGGTTTCTGGACCGAGGTGCCAAATCACAGCTGCGTGAGAGACTTATTCCCAGTTTGCAGAGGCACCGAACAATCCAGGCAGCATTGTGCTACCTGATTTTTATTTTTTTCATTCCTATTTTTTTTTGTCCTGGAGGGTGGAGATTAGCACTGGAGTGAAAGGACAGGGAGCTCGTTAGTGCCAGCTCGTTACCTGCCTCCTTGGCCTGCAGCCAACGTGGGGAACAGCCAAGGTGAGAAACATCCATATCCTGGGGACAGCTTTGCCTTCTGCACTCCCTGCCCCATTCTTCCAGCTCCAGGGCTGCTCCTTCCCATCCTCTCTGCTGAACCATTCCTGGGGAGCTCAGACCTCTTCCAGAACTCAAAACATAATTGCTGTATTGTGCAATTTTAATTCTTTAAGCCTCTGACACTGGCTCAGTTTTATTTCTGAATTCTTGACGCTCCATAAAGAGCTTGCAGTGTTCAGAGAAGCTGTGAATGCCCCATCCCTGGAAGAGTTTTAGGCCAATTTGGATGGAACAACTTGGTCCTGTGAGAGGTATCCCCACCCACAGCAGAGGGATTGGAATGGGGTGATCTTTGAGGTTCCTTCCAATCCAGGCCATTCCATGTTTCTATGTTGTAGCAAATCACCATCTGCAAATACTTCCTGCCATCTCTTCAGTCTATTTTTACCAATACTTTTTTTGTTGTTGTTGTTTATTTTTACGTGGCAAAAGTGAAACGAAGGGGAGTGCAATCCTTAGGGATTGCAGATTATTGATTTATGAGGCAGGAGTGTCAGGAACAGATCTCACAAGGCACTGAAGTCCTTCTCTCCCTCAGTCCCAGAAGGAAGACTCGTGCTCGGCGCAGGGCGAGGCCACCCCGCAGCCCAAGCTCTGCCGCTCCTTCACCGGTAAGCTGGGGAGCTGGGGGTCATTCCCTGTCCTCCCCTGCCCTCCCTCCTCCCCATGGAATGGCCCAGCAGGTGACAGGGAGGTTGTGGGACAAAGTGGGGGTCCTTAAATGAGCCTCAGGGGTGAGCAAGAAGAGCCGAAAGCCTTCCCAGCCCTGGTGTCCCCTCTCAGCTCAGCCTGAGGTTGGTGTGAATGGTTTGGGCTCTTTCAAAGCCATCTAATCCAACCCCTCTGCCACAAACAGGGACATCTCCAACTAGGTTAGGTTGCCTCATCCAACCTGGGATGTAGCTGTTTTAATCCACACTTTACCAGGAATACTTCAGTAATGTTGTTCCTGAGGAAAACCATGACTGTAAGCAGAGAAAAGTGATAAAAGCCATTATTTCTGGGTAAATTTTTTTTTCCCACCCTAAGGAAAACACGAGCACCATGGCCCCTGACATACAGTGGTGTCAGAACAGGAGGAGATTGTAACTCTTCTGTCGTGGTTGCATGTTCATCCCCGTCAAACAATCCCATAATGTGACAACGTGACATTCCAGGTGCTCCAGCAGGACATCTGTGTTTTTCAGAGCTCAATACTTTTAGTCACCAATGTGAATTTTTGCTCTGCAAAGCTGCAGGTGTGGACTGACAAAAGAATGGTGATATTGATCCAAATACTTTATGTATTTTGAAGTGTAAACCTGGATTTAAATTACCTTTTTTGGCTTTTACTTCCATGGAAAAACTGATCTTTGTCTCCTGTTTTGTAATTGGGAAGTGGAGTGGAACAGCTCATCCCCAAAGAGCACATGGCCACCTCAGTGTTCCTTCATTCCTGCTGAACCACAAAGAAGAAGGGTGTTCCTCGCGGCGTTCCCTCGCGGCGTTCCCTCGCGGCGTTCCCTCGCGGCGTTCCCTCGCGGCGTTCCCTCGCGGCGTTCCTCTTGGTGTTCCTCATGGTGTTTCTCTTCCCACAGTGGGGAACACGGAGAAGGTTCGGGAAGTGAAGGAGAGCCGGTCCAAGTCCGTGTGTGCCATCCCACCGCCCCAGCCCAGCGGCACGGGGGCGAAGGAGCTGACTCTGGAGATGTACAAACACAAGGGATGCTCTGGCTCCCCACGAGGGGTCTGACTCCTTCAGGGAGGGCTGCTGGACGTGTAGATAATGTAAATAAGATGCACCTTGGGAAGGATGGCGTGGCCAGGGCGGAATATCCGGAGTGGTTTGCACGGAAGGTTGCTCTTGTTGCCCAGTGTTGAGTTTTCTGTGGGAACTGAGGGAAAAAGATGCCCAGATGAGCATCAGCAATGCCAGGGAATGGCTGAGGGGGCGTTTCTAAGGAATTTCTAGGAAAAATGAGCCTGTTCAGTCTGGGAAAATTGCTGAAACTGTCTAGAACTGCAAGGAAGTATGTTTTAATAAGGTGAGATATGAGATCTTCTCATTAGTTTTCAGGGATAGGCTAAACAGCAGGGAGCATTTGGATTATAGGTTGGGAAAAACTTGATAATCTCAAAAAAGGTTGTATTAGGGGATGAAGGAAAGAGCAGAAACAGCAACAGATTTCTTCTTCTCCTCAGGAACTGGTGGATCCTGGCTATGAACATTAATCTCATGAAGCCCAAAGTTAAATGACATAGTTAAGTAAGGGATTGTATCTTATCTGAGGGATTGTCCCACACCCAGCCACAATTCTGCTAATGAAAAATTATTGCAGCTGAGTTAAAAGGGAGAGATATGTTCTTACTGGTTTTTGAAAATTTATGTAAGGAATGATTCACCTCAAAGTTAAAATGAGGAGGCTCCAAACCCAGTGGTGATAGCAGGAGATGAGGGTGACAGCCCTTAAATAGATGGAAAAGGTTTCTGACGTGGTTGGTTGGTCACATTAATCCTGTAAAGATATTTTGGGATGATCTGTGCTGCCATAGCTGGGAGCTGTGGGTTTAGAGGGGTTTGAAAGTGCCAAGAGGGTGACCCAAACCCTGGCTGCTTCTCCCAGGAAAGGTGTGAGCCCTTTGCACAGCACATGAAGGAAAACTCCAGGGGTAGGACCTGAGGAAGACAGGTAGTCCCAGCTTTGGGTAATTTTCTTTGAAACTCCAGGTAAGTTCAAGCCTTTGAATTCTTGTCCTTACTGAACTTGACAGGACAAGTTTTAGTTTTGTGTTGACATTTTTCTTTCTCTTCTCCTTCCTCTGATCTAAGAGTGTTTAATCTGAACGAGTGGCTCTTTTTGAAACAGCATTAAAAGAAACTGTAGAAATTCATAGACTCCTCCCCATGATATTTTTGGGCTCACAGAACCAGTCTCCTGTGTGCAGAAATACTCACTTAGGAGACCCCTGCATGGTACATTGGGGCTTTCATTTTAAAATAAGGGCACAAATTTGTGTGAATTTGCTTTGCAATGATCCAAGATCTCATTTTCTTCTGGAAAAAAAAACCCTTTATGGTGTCCTGGCATAAGATGAGGTGGTTCACGTTGACTTGAAGGTCACTCCATCACTGGAAATTCACTTAATTGCAAAGGAAAAGTTGAGCTTTGAGCAATAGATGTGTGTTTTAAATGTGTATATATGTACATATGGATTGATTTTAATATAGGCTCATTGTCATCTTCCATTTATTACAGTTTTGGTTTGTTTCCTTGTTTAATCCATGTGCATGGGAGCCATGTGGGTTTGGCTGTACTTGGTTTAGAAAACAGCCCATCTTTAAGTATATTGTAATATATGATACAATCTAAGTCATTTATGAATATGTTGAAGCATTCTACATTTCAATTTCAATCTAACTCACTGTGTTATGGGATCATCTCTGAATTATTCTCTCCTTGCATCTTCAGCATGCTGCTGGTGACATCATCAGGAGCTGGGGACACTCAGGGGTGTCTCTGGTTGTCATTCCAGGCAGATCCTGTTGGAACAGCAGCTCCTTCAACCCTTGGCCAGTGATCCCAGATCTTGAGTGTGGAAAGCAATTGTAACGAGGAAATAAAATTGGTGTTGTTGTTCATTGGTGAAAGCCATTGCATACAAAGGAGAGAAAATACTGAACCTGAAGGTCCTCAGCTCTCTGGGGTTGGAATGTCCCTGTTCACCTGCAGTTTTATGTCCTCAGTGTTTTAAATTTCTCCTTAAATTCTGCACAGTAAATAGTGTCATAGGAAGATTTACTAAGGTGAGTTATTTTTATTCTATAGTGGGAGAACAAATAGGAAATTAAATCAATTTGCTTGTCTAGGAGTTTTTAATCAAGGATAGAAGCTGTGATTGACTAATTCTTGCTTGGATTTTGTTTGAATTTTTTTGGCTCTTTTGTTTTGGTTTTATGCTTTTGCATCTGACCTGTGTTATTTTTTTCTGAAATACCTGGGTGGCTGTACCATCTTTGTCTTGCAGCCATCCTTGTCATCTTTGTACAGCATCCATCATTTTTCTGAGCATCAGGCACTCAAATAAGGAACTTTTTCCAATTGAGACTCCCATCAGTTCTTTGCAATATCCTTATGGGTTATCAAGGACCTTATTAAATGGTGGCTGTTTTGGCAGGGGTAGGTTTCTTTGCAATGCTGTTGTAGGCAACAGAAGTGGTTGGAACAATGCCAGAAAATTGAATGGAAATTATATCTGATGTGGAAAAAGAGGTTAAAAAAATTTTTCTTGCATTTTTTTTGAAATGCTACATTTTCATCTCAATTCAGCAAGAGGGACATTTCTATGCCAGGATCTCCCAGGATCTTCTGGCACTGCCAGAGGTTGCTGGCTCCAGGTGTGCAGTGGCTGCAGAGGCTGCTCCAGCCCAGCCCCACATTCCCATCTCAGGCATGGGATCCTTCGTGGATCCCAGCCCATCATTCCCTTCCAGCCCCACTTGGGGTGCTGGGTCCATCAGTACCTCTCTGCTGCATGAACAATTTGCTTGATCTGCAGAGAAGAAAATATTCCCTGCAGGACATTTTTTCCCAGTGAGTCACTCTGCCCTAAATTTAACCTTCTGGATACTGTGGATTTTTTCTTAAAATTTCTTTGCAAAATATAATAGCCTGGCTAAAGCTTTTATGAAGTATTTTTCCAGTCACTTAGTAGCCAAGCCCTCTGACTAGTTTGTATTTCAGCCCAGAATACCTTTGATAATCTTTGCCAGTATCCAGTGTTGGTGGTCTTAAAATTCTACAACCGAGTGGAAAACTGTTAAGTGCTCAGGCTTCAGAGCATGCCTAATTAATTCTTTCCAGGGTTTTAGTCCTTTAAAAAGTGTTAAAAACACGGATTCAGTGTATCATTGAATATTGCATGGTTCTGTGGAAATAAATTGCATCAGTTTGATTCCTTTAGGAGTTCAGAGAGTTTTTGCTCTGTGCTTACTCTGGAAGTTTACAGGAGTCTCTGGAAAGTTCAGGTTAAAATGGGCAAAAGTTGTTAATGAGGGGGAGGAGCTCGATGGCAAAGCGAGAGCTCAAAAACCACATCAGAAAACTCTTTGCAAAGACATCAATCAGCTGCATTTGAAAATCAGGCAAAATCTCCCCTGTACTCGCAACTCCAAAAGCATTTCCTCATGTGAACTTTAGTATTTTTATTTTGAGCAGAAAACCACACTTGTGTTTATTTTATTTCATGACTGCTTAAAGAGATTATAATGACTTAATCCTGGAAAGGGCTGGCAGTGCTGGAGAAGCAGGTGAGGCAAATTTGAGCTTTTTTCTCTACTGACATCAGGTCCTGGAGGGGATTCAGCCTCAGCAGAACCATTAAGGATCTTTCAACATCCAGGCTTATGTGCTTCTTCCAAGAGACGTGGAGACGGGAGAGATGAAAAAGGAGCATGTGATGGAGATGAACTGGAGATTATCATTTTAATGCAGAATTAAAGGGGCAAATGTCAACATGGGTATCTATTGCTGCCCCTCCCAGCACAGCTCAGACTGGGGGGTTGCTCTTTGTGAAACCATTGGGGACGTTGGTGGCTGTTCCAAGGTGAAGCTGGCAGGGCTGGGGTGCTCTTGTTGTGGTCTGGTTGGCTTTGCTGTCCTTGGTGTCTTCTTGTTCAGAGGTTTGGGGAGAAAAGAGTGAAAGAAGAGCCTTGAGAGAGATTCACTGACCTGCCTAAGGAAACACCACATGGGACACCTTTAGGAGCAAGGCAGATCATAGAACCATGGAATCATTTACTTTGGAAAAGTCCTTTAAAACCATGGAGCCCAACCATTCCCCCAGCACTGCCAAGGCCACCACTGACCCGTGTTTCCAAGTGCCACAGGCAGAGAGCTTTTAAATCCCTCCAGGGATGGGGACTCCTCCCCTGCCCTGAACAGCCTGTTCCAGGATTTCACCACCCAGGATTGTCAGTGAGGAAAGGTCTGCAGATCTCCAAAGGGACTCAGTGAAATCTCAAAAGGCTGCCCTGGAAAATCATCTCTATCAAATTTTGAGAAATCCTCTGCTTTCTGCATGAGAGAATGAAAATATGTTGATCTATCTACATAAAATGTAAATTTTTCTGTGAGCATGGATCAAACTACAGGAAATAACAACACAGACTGTGCTGATGGAGTCTTTGATCAATTCAAAGGTAAAACACCCAATTCTGTGAAAAATCTGATCTGACTTTCCCCAGCTTCTTGCTAGAATATGTATGTTTTGGAGAGTCACAATTTTGGTTTGAAAGCTTAAGGGAAAACAAAACAAAAAAATCCTCAGGGTTTTTTAGGAAAAATTAGGAATTAATAAAATTAGGAATTAATAAAATGCTCAGGATACAAGTTTCCTTTTCAACCACTGAAGTCCTGGAGCTGCCCATGGTGGCACTATCATTTGACCTCTGTGGATAAGTGGATGCTGAAGGCAGGTCTCTGCTGGCACCAGGAGAGGCAAGGGAAGGAAGGAAGGGCTGTTTTCCTTGGGAGATAAATGGTATTTGTGTCTGCCTTTGTATGGAATGTGGTGCTGGATGGTTAATTCACCCCCCTGGCTTTGGTGTGGCATTCCAGAGATCCCAACATGGGCTCAAGGGACAAACATCATCAATACCACTTTCTACAAGCTGTGGGAGAGACCACATGGTCTCATTGCCCAGGAATTTTTTGGATCCTGAAGGTGATGAGGACGTGCTTGGGGCTGTGGCAAGGAGTCATAGAATCCTCCTGGAGTCACAGGATGGTCTGGGTTGGAAGGGACCTTAAAGATGATCCAGTTCCAAACCCTGCCATGGGCAAGGACACCTTCCACTGGACCAGGTTGCTCCAAGCCCTGTCCAACATGTCTTTGAAAAGAAACACCTGTCAGGAGTGGGATTTCAGTGTGTGGAGAGACATTTCAACCTTGGGAACTCAATTCCTATTCCACAGCCTGGGAATTTGGAGGGTGTTTGACTGGGCACAAGGTATCCTGTGAAGAGCCAAGGCTGGGCACCAGCAATGTTCTGCCTCAGCCACACAGAGTTTTCTGCCAGTGGGACCCAGAATTCCAGAGGACACTTCCAAATGGCAAACAGCACTAACTGGGGATGTGCAGTAGCACAAAACCAGCAGTGCCAAATACAGCTGGCTCAAAACACACCCAGAAATGTGGAAGTGTGCATCAATCCCTTTTTTAAAACAGAAATACACAAGTGCCCACTTTGCATTTTAATTTTATGTAATTGCAGAGTGAGCTACAAAAAAAAAATCCTCACTCCTGGTGTGCAAATCCTTGTTTTCACCCAGCTCCTCTGAGAGTTGCCAAAGCTCCTGTCAGTTGTGTCCAGCTTTGAGGAGGAGATCACAAGAAGAGATGGCAGCCAGTTGTCATTGTCACTTCAGACAGGTGTAGCCAGGATTGTGTGGTAGTTAAATGGCTGATTGGAATTGCACTAATTGATTATTTAGGTGATAGATAAATTGTATGGAATTGCACTAATTGATTATTTAGGTGATAGATAAATTGTACTTTGTATTTAATCAGCCATTTTATGTTCACTACAAAGAGCAGCAGTGAAGCACCAGTGGCTGGGAGATGGGTGTGCTATTGCTGTTCAAAACTATGGGAAAAGAGTGAACATGCTGGGATGAGGTGAGAAAGGGTAATTTGTGTAGGAATGGGATGAGTGGAGGTTTAGGGAGGGTTGATCACAAGAACCTGCATGGAAATCCCTTGCAGAGCTGGGAGTGTTTCCAGTGGAATGGCAGGGCAGTGGGATGGACAGGGTGTGTTTATTCCTGCAGAATCCCAGTTCTGTGGCTGAATTTTGACCCTGCACGATGGTAAGTCTGCACCCTGTCCCAGCTCTCCTTTCTCCCTGTGTCAGTGAAGGGATTGCTCTGGGTCCTGTGGAATTCCTCACATGCTTATGGTCAGGTTAAACCAGGAGCAACTCTACCCCTAGGACAGTGAGGGAGAAGGTCTAATGTGTTATTTAACAGCTAGCTACTCCTGCAATATTTAAGAAAGACAATGCAGAGGTTAAAATAAGTTATTATAATTTAAATTCTGTTGTGCTTATAGAAGCACAACAGAAGATTGAGAACATTCATCACTCTATATGCCTCAATAAGAAGTGTAGTCAAAATTTTTCCCAACTCTCTCCAGGTTCCCCAACCAGTGTGCAGTTCCTTTGAGATACCCATATGTTCACAGGTGACTTTAAATATTAAATTGATTTGGAAATTAATTTGGCAGCACAAATTCCCATAGGAAGTCAACATCATCACCCCCCCTGTTTAGAGCAGGTCATGACTAAAGCTAAGGTTAGAAAATCAGAACTTGATTTTTGACTGTAATTTAAATTTCTTCTCCCACCCTCCTGGCATGCCACAGGAATATAGTTATTGCCCTACAGAAATTATAATTTTCCTAGTCTGGCATCCCATTCCTGGCAGTGATCTACAGCAGATGCTCCAGCAGAAGCCAAAAACATTAGGAAGCAAATGGCAGTGAAATTCCATGCAGGAATGTCCTTGCTCCCAGGAGACACTTCTCCCACAGTAGTCTGGGTGGGTGGGAGTGGTGTGCATCCATATAATCCACTTTTCCATGGCAGGAGGGAGAACATCATTTACAGCAGCAGGCCATCCCTGCTGTGTCCATGTGTGCACCTGGCTGGATGCTCCTTGTCCAGCTCCATGTGGACCTGCCTGGTGGTGGTTGCAGCCCTTCCAAGGGCACTGGGATATTTAAGATCTCCCAGTGTTGTAATGTTTTTCTTGCACCCCTGGGGCTCCTTTCTGTAAAAGCCACATCCGAGTTGTGCTCAGAGGAAGGAGGAGATGCAAATTCCAGAAGTGCCATTTGTGGGGACACAGCGAGGGGTGTCACCACCGTGGCTGAGGACACCACAGGCTCCACGGTGTGGGGAAGACCTTTGAGTCCACTTGTGCTTGTGTGTGCAGGGGGGGATGGGAATAACTCCCTGGTGTCCCTGGAATTCTGCACTCGTGACCCAGAGCTGTGTCCTGAGGGCTCCTGGCTCTGCTCCTCCAGCAGCAGCAGCCATGTGTCCCCTTGGATGGCTCCGTGCTCTGCCTCAGTAGCTGCTTGTCACGATCCTTAATGCCACAGCTGCTCGTTTATGCCAGGTCATCTGCTTTTATTAGTCCTGCCCCACCACCCACTGAAACTCACACCAGCCAAGAGATCATTATCCACATCCAAAAATAGCATTTCTCTGGCCCCGCTCTTCCAGAGACCCGGGAAACTCAGGGGTTTTCCTCCTTTTCTGATTTCCAGTCGTGCTGGTTTCCCCCCTGCTGCCCCATGAAGGCCGGAGCAGCCGCCCTGGCAGCCGGGATCCTCGGAGGCACCGGGGTTTTGCTCTTCCTCATCGCCTTTGGGACGGATTATTGGCTCCTGGCCACGGACACCTGCGGGGTCTTCGAGCATGGGAACAGCACTCTGAGCACCGGGGGGGTGAGCTCTGAAATCTTGTGCTTTGAAAGAACTTGCCTAAATAATTTCAGATCTAAAATTTTGAAATCTCTGATAATATTTATGCTCAGTGAAAGTGACCTGTTAATGTAAAACATCAGCCTGAGGTAAAACTTTAAATTCTTTAAAATCTGACCCGGCTTTTCCATAATATTGAGCGTTTTGACTGAAGTAAATCATGTCTAGGAAGCATTAAGAGATCTCTGTAATCTGGCAGATATGAACATTAGAGAATGAAAGGCAAAAATGTAAGAGCTTTAGTTGTTGACAGCATTTCCCTCTAAAGACAAAAGATATCTCCTGATATTTGCCATTAAAAGATTTCTCCCTCTGTAGTTTCTTCATTTAAAACTAGTTCACGTTTAAAAGTGTGGGCCTTGGCAATCACTTCCATCTGAAGTGACACAGCTGCAGCAGACACCAAACCAAAGTGAACATCAGACACAGAGCAGAGCAGACAGGTTCCTGCCCATCCGACCAGTGGCCTGGATATCCTCAAAGTAAGATTTTCTATAGGATTTTTGCTAGCAGGAAATGTAATTTTCAAGGGACAGCTTGATATTTTAGTGCTAAGGGTTGGTGTCACTCGTTTATAGATCCCTCAAGTTGGATTCTTGCTGCACTTGCTGTTGTCTAACTCTTCAATGAAATAACCACCCGATCAGTTCCTCGAGCCACCCACTCCCCCAAAATGTTTTTGTGCCAATCAATGTGTGGTTTCCATTACAAAATGACAGGAAGATCCTCGTTGTGTGCAGACTTTTTGTTACTTCAAAGTTCAATCCAATTAGGTTTGATTTTTTCCCTGGTGCAGTGAGTCACCCTGGGTAGGCATCATGATGCCAGCAAGAAATATTTTTTCTTTCATTTCAGAATCCCATAATCAAATGTAGGGCACTGTTTGCTTGAGTCATGGTTCCAAATGACTTTCCTAACTAAAAAAAAAAAAATTATGGTGGAAAAAATGCCTGGAGAAGTGAAACAGAAAACAGGGTCTTTAGTTTCGAGCAGCTCAGTAAAGCCTGGGGGTGGCAGAGACAGAGAAGTGCCACTTGTTTTTTGTGCACTTGGGAAGTGGCAGTGTTAATTGTTTCGCATTTTAGTTGTTTTTAAAAGTGGAGAGAGCAGAGGTGATGCACTGCACAACACAAATAAGCATCTCAAAGATTTCAGAGACGCTCTTGGCCAAGTGTTGGGGAGCCTGACGCTGAGGCAGTGACTTCAAAAGCACCAGGCAGAAATAGGAACTGTTCTTACTCTTCCCTCTGAGCTATTTTATTTCTATTTCAGACACTATTTCTATTATTTCTATTTCTGTTACTGGTTGTGGATAACAGGCTCTGTTTTTACCTTCTCTGCCCTTTCTTAAACTGTCAAATCCTGTCCCTTACAGATAAGGATGGGCTGAGTATCTGGCAAGCTCAGTGAAATGTGCTGTGGATGCACCAAGTCAGAGCCACCAGCTGAGGAAGTTTCAGGGCTGAATGCTCCCCTTGTCAGAGTCAGGGTTTTATCCTGGAAGCAAAAGGAGAATCAGGTCAGAGCTCTGGAAGCTGCTATAAGGTGATGCATAAAAACATCGAGGCAAGGGAAGCAGAAGATCTCTGGGGAGAACTGAGAGCCCCTTCCAGTGCCTAAAGGGGTTCCAGGAGAGCTGGAGAGGGATTTGGGACAAGGGATGGAGGGACAGGACAAGGGGCAATGGCTTTCCACTGCCAGAGAGATATTGAGGAGAAATTATTCCCTGTGAGGCCCTGGCACAGGGTGCCCAGAGAAACTGTGGCTGCCCCTGGACCCCTGGAAGTGTTCAAGGCCAGGTTGGATGGGGCTTGGAGCAACCTGGGAGAGTGGAAGGTGCCCCTGCCCATGGCAGGGGGTGGCCCTGGATGGGCTTTAAGGTCCCTTCCCACCCAAACCTATTAACCTGTGACAGGATAAGTACTTCTGGCACCCCCCTGGTGAGTCCCATCTCCTTTCTCTGGTTCACAGGGGCTGCTCCTCTATGGACATTCCCCATCTGTCTTAAAACTTAATTTTGTCACAGTCTTGTCTCCTTTACCAAACTGTGTGTGAGGAAGATGAAACTGGTTCTGAGGATAATTTTAATAAGTTCTTTGGTAAATCTTCCATGACTGGACTTTGCAAAATTGTGCTTTCAGGAAAGACCAAAACCTTGTGCTCACAGGTCTGGTCTGGGGGATGGAGGAAGGTGTTTGAGGAGCAGGACACACCCAGAAGGCCCAGCTCCCTGAAATTCCTATCCAGCTCTGGCCAGCAGAGGTTTAGGGATAGGAGAAAAGGAGGCAAATGGTTTGTGCAGGTCTGCAGGGCAATTTGTTATCAGAACATTTCGTAGCTATGACACAGCAGAAAGTCAAGGACAGCAGCTCCTCCGTGTTCCCCAATCCCTCCAAAACTGACTCAAAAACCAAATGAAAACCCCATAAATATTAAATCAATCTCTGTCTAAGCAAAGCATGCACTCTTTATACCATGATGTTCCCCGCTTCAGCCTGGACTTTCATTCCTCCCCAGGCTGAAGCTCCAACAGAAGTCGGGAAGGAGATCCTCACTTTCCACCACGAGGGTTTCTTCTGGCGGTGCTGGTTCTTTGGTGAGGGCCACCCCGAGAGCATCTGGACCTTCTGGTACAGTGAGTACAATGCCACCACTCTGTATCCACAGCATCCCCTCACAATTTAATGGGAAACAAATGCAGGAAGTGCTCCCAGGGATGAGGAGACAGTTTTTATTTCATATTTGTCAGAGAATAAGACATGTTCTGTCAAAAGCAAAACTGGATGACTCTTTTTGTGCCCTTTCTATGCTCATTTTTTGACTTAGATTTTGCTCTCAGAGAGCTGTTCATGGAAATGTTGCAACCTCATGAGGCTATTTAATTGATCACCTGCAAAGTTATGTGAAGTGGTGGCTTCCACCAGCAAGGAGAACCCTTCCTTCCTCCCCCTCCCTCCCAATACCTCTTGATGTTTTTGCTCAGCAAAGTTCTGTAAATATGAGCCCATTCCCTTTCCAGCATCCCTCTTCTGTCCCTGTTTTCTGCCTTCCAGGTGCTCAGCATTCCCAGCTCCCACTGGTTTCAGCACTGGGAAGGCTGGACCTGCTCGTTCGTGGTGTCCCTGGGTGCCAGGACCACTGGGGCTCTGTGGAAAGCCATTTAATTTTAAGATCTCACCTTTTTTACTTTTTAAGATCGTTGAAATTACTTGAGAATAAACAGAGAGGGATGCAAAATCCTTTATTTTTTGGAAAACACATTCACTCTTCAGAAACAAATTGAAGGAAGGGATAAAACCTGTTCTGTGACCCTGGTTGGTGCCACCCTGGTGGCCCTCGTGCAGTGAAGGGTTGGCCCAGTGAACCAGGTGCTCCCACCAGGAATAGGAAAGGAATGAGACCACACCAGGACACACCTGGCACCAGCCCTGCTGGGAGACACAACTCTATGGGGGGATTTGGGATAGAACCCCCCAGATTTTAACTAAGTTCTGCAAAGGCTTTAAATACCACAAAAACCTTGGCCCTGTGCCCACCGAGGCCTCGATGGAAGATGTTCCTGAGGTTGTGGAGCAGCACAATCACCTCAGAGGGCACTTCCCTGAAAATAATGCAGGTTCCCACACTAAATTTACTCTGCAGTGATTAAAATTTCAAATGACTTCTCTGTTCCCCAGCCCCTGACCTGTTTCCTGTAAAATCTTGCAGGAATACTTCCTGCCACCGCTCAACAATGGGAGGTTTTTCACACAGGAAATTTGTGATAAAAAAGGACAGGCTTGAGACAGGGAGTTTGCTACTGAATTACATTATATGGAAATACATAATATAATTTTACCTGAAGTAAAATGAGTCACTCTGATAACTGGCAAATTTTTTGCTACTTCTTTAGGTATTTATTATAATGGGATTGATCATGGCAAATTAATTTGCTGCTCTTGTGGATGTAATAATTAATTCAATAGGTATTCCATAGTCAATTTAGCATGAACTAATGTCCACCTATTATAAAGTGCTCCTTTGAGCTGGGGAACATATTTAAATAAGTGGCCAACCATTAATTAATTCATTTAACATTCATTCTATTACTGTTAATCATGATAAGCCTCAGTGGTATTAATATTGATGGGGCACTTCCATTGTAATTGTGCTTTTCCTTCTCACCAGCTGGAAGTCTTGGAAGTACCTTGTTCTGGTACCCAAACATTTTGACCCTTCCAGGTGGTCAGGCACATTCTCTGGAGGAAAACAGCAACAAGAATATTGACACTGACTTCAGTTGTTCCATCTTTCATGGTTTTTGTCCACCTCAGACTCAGGTTATGAAGATGAGAAGATGTACAAGAAGCAGTCTCAGATCCTCTGATATCTCCCCTCTTTCATAATTATCATTTCTATTTTTATTTTTCTCTCTAATCAAGATTTATTATCTTTTTTTTTTCCTCCCCAGCCTTCTGATTTCATTGAGGGTTTTGCACAACAGCACATCACCATCTCAGTACTGTAACTGATTCTGCGGGAAATAAAAACAAACTGGGATTTAATTCTTCTTTTTCTTCATCTTTTCCAGCCAGCCAAGCACACCCCAAGTTCTGCATGCATGGCTACCTCTTCCCCATGCCCATTGCCGTGGGACCTTTCCCCCATCCCTCCTATGACACCACTGCAGGTGAGTTTCTTTCCTTCTCCCCCAGCAGCTCCTTTTCCAAGGGATCAGGCAGAGATTTGGGATGTGTGTCAGTGCTGTGGTTCTCCTGTTGTAAATTCACCTCTGGAAAGCTCCTTCACAAGCCAGTCCTGCAGGGCTGGCTGCCCAAGCACACGTTGAGAGGGTCTCCCACGTGCTGACTTGGTCCCAGAATCTGCTTTCCCAGAATAGCTCAGGTGTTGATTTGTTGCAAGATAAAATAAACAAGAACTGGAAAATCAGTTAAAGATCAAATTGTTAGAAAATCCACATAAGTGACTGGCTTATTTTTAAAGCACTGAACGCTACGCAGTTGGAGAGCTTCCTTTCAACCGGGTCCCTTTTTATTTATGTTTCTCTATATTTTCCAAGTTCTTTAATGAATCAGTTGCTGTTAGGAATTTTAATTTGCTAAATTGGTGGCAGCAGTTAGAATTAATTCAATGATCTTTTTTGAAATGAATTGATTTCTTTAAATAGTGTGCATCAGTCTGCCTTGCCTCCGGGGATGCAGGGCAGACATTCTGCACAAACAAACATCTTGACCTTTTCCTTAGCCTTTAGTAGTACCTTTTTTTAGTTTTATTTTATTTTTTTTTCCCTATGAGAAATTAATTAAAAAAAAAAATATTGTCAGTAGGAGCATGTGAGGAAGGGCAGCTCATTTCTTTGGCTGTGCAGAATTCCTGCCCCGGGGAACTCTCCGTGGTGTGGAATGGATCTGAGGGAGGAGGAGGAGCTGGTGCGGGATGTGCAGCAAGGAGCGGGATGAGCAGTGGGATGTTTCTGCTTGGGAGAGACGTGCACAGCGTCCCGGTTCCGAATGATCCTGCTCATAAACACACACACACACTATTTTTTCCATCCTAATAAAGGGCGCTGAGGCATCTGTCCCTTCCCGTCAGCCCCGGCTGTGAACCCCCCCCAGATGTGTCCCCCGGGACGGTCCCGGGGCCATCTCGGTATCCTCAGAGCTCTGTTCTGAGCCCGCTGGTTCTGTGGAGGTGCCGGGGATGTGGGGCTGCACCCCCGGGCTCTGCCTGTCCCCATCCCCTCAGGGGACCTGGCGGTGGCTCAGCCTCCACATTTTGGGCAGGGGAGCACCGGGCTCCTCCCCTGCCCCATCCTCTGCAAAGCCCTGGGCGGGAGCAGCCACTTCTGCCTTTAACACCCTTTTCTTTCCAACCAGCCCGTCCTCATTTGCAAAGGCTGACAAAACAGGAGGCTGTCCAAGGAGAGGGGTCCTCCAGCTATTACCTGCTCCAGAGATAATTCTGCCTTATCTGCATCCTCTTAGGCTCCCTGAGAGAAACGGGTGACGGGAGGTTAAACATGAAAATGAATTCTGTGGTTTTGGAGAGTTCAAGATACTTATCTCTCCCTAAGTGGCTCTCCTGACAAAATGGTTTCAAATGAGGAAAACGCATCTTCTCTGTATCATTTTTCTTTCAAGTGTGAATCATTTCAGCACTACCCACTTGCTCCTGCTCGGCTTAAATCGAGCTGGAGCTTCTGGAGAACAACTGGCAGGGTGAGATGTGGGGGACCAAAAGATCAGATAAATCAGGGGAAGGGGAGCAGGGTATCAGAGGGTCTCTGCTGGAGGACCACTACCTCTGGATAAGGTTTATGGCAGTGTCTGCAAGAGACTTGGCTACTGGGAGACTGGAATTAGTGGGCTACATCCCATCCTGTTCCATCTGGTGGGATGTGATGGACCAAGCTTGCTCAGCTCTGCCTGGGGTGGTTGTATGAAGTCACAGCCAAACCCCCAAATTTCTTGGATGGACAGGCAGCTGCTCTCCTGCCCCATTATTTTTCCCAGAGTCTAACAAGGCCATTAATGGGGGAACTCCTGAGCTCCAGTTTTCCCTGCAGTCCTGCTAGCAAACACTGCTTTTATTTCAAACCAGGAGCCTGGCACCTTCCTGAAGTGTTAATTAAAGTGGAACAAAGCTGTGGTCTGAATCCACCCCTCCAAATTTTGCTATTTTCTTTCCTTTCTTGCCAAGCTTTTCCAACCTTCCCCAGCACAGCTCAGAGCAGTGTCCTTTCTTCCCACCCTTTTTTTTGGTGTGCTTCCCTGGCAAACCTTCCCAACCCTTTGGCCTCATTCCAGTCCCATTCTGTAGGGCATGACATTCCCCCTGAACCCGTGGCTGTTCCTGGTGCCCTGGCAAAGCCGGAGCCTCGGCTCTGCCTGACACAGCAGTGCCTCAGGTTGTTGCTTTTACTGTTGCTCAAGCAGGAGTTAAACATGGCATCCTTAAGAAAAAGATTTCTGAGGTTGAAGAAAGCCTCTTTCCCTGTCCTTTGACTGACTTTGCTCCTGTTGCAGTGTACAGAGGTTTTTGGACGGCGTTCATCCTGCTGGCCGTGGCCGCCGGGCTCGTGGGGGGGCTCCTGCTGGTGTGTGGGGTCCCCTTCTCCAGCCCCCACTCCTACAAAGTTGGGGGAGGATTCCTGCTGCTCTCAGGTGAGGGGACAGGGCTGGGGCAGGGTGGCTTTGGAATGGGGGCTGGTGGGGATGAAGTGCTGCCGTGGGAGATGGGGCTCTGATGGAAACAGCAAATGATTATTTCCCTCTTCCCCACTGGAATTAAACCCCTGGGAGCTCTGAGCCACCTTGTCCAGTGGAAGGTGTCCCTGTCTGTGGCCTTTATGGTCTTTATGACCTCCTTTATGGTCCCCTTCCAACCCAAACCATTCTGTGATTCCATGATTCTGTGCTCAGCGAGGCTTTAGCAAGATAGTCTTCAGTCCTAGCAAGGCTGAGATTTTTGAAAATCACTTTGTTTTTCCTACTCTTGTATGAACCCTTTTATTTCAGTGAAGCCTGCAGGTGTGTTAAGTCTGGGCAGCATCAGCCCTGCTCAGTTCCCCAAAGTCAGGCTTTGCATTTGGGCTGCTCCTCTGCTGTTAGCTTTGATAGAGCTGGAAACCCACAGAGTGATGAAAGGCAAACCCCGTGATCCAAAATGGGAGGGCTGGCTTAAGGAGACCTGAAAAGATGAAACGATGGCACTGCAGGAAAATGAATTAAAAATAGGCATTTATTCATTTTTCCCACTGCTGTTACCAATGATTCCACTGAATTATCACTTGGGCTTTTTCCTTTTCTGTATTTGAGAGCAATAACTGGCTTCAATATTAGAAATACTTGATTTATACCAGTGACTCAAACTCAGAAAAAAGCTCTTTTATGACTCAAGCAGCCACAGGCTGGAGCTCAGTTGAGCTGTGCCAAGTGAAGAACTTCATAATGAAATCTGGTCTTTCTCTGAAAAACCTCTGCTTAATTGCAGTTCCTTCACCAGCTCCTGCTTCCTCGTAACAAACATTAGTGAAAATATTTAACAAGAAAGGTTCTGCCATTGACCCATGTCCCCACCTGCCACATCTTTACAACTTTTAAATTCCTCTTAGGATGGTTATTCTACCCCTGCCCTGGGCAGTCTGTGACAGAGTTGGACAATGCTTTCCATGAAGAAATTCCTGCTGATCTCCAGTCTGAGCCTCCCCATGCCCAGCTGGGGCTGTTCCCTCTCTTCCTGTTCCCTGTCCCTGCTCCCTGGGAGCACAGCCTGACCCCCGCGGCTGTCCCCTCCTGTCAGGAGTTGTGCAGAGCCACAAGGTCCCCCCTGAGCCTCCTTTTCTCCAGGCTGAGCCCCTTCCCAGCTCCCTCAGCCCCTCCTGGGGCTCCAGCCCCTTCCCAGCTCCGTTCCCTTCCCTGGACACACTGCAGCCCCTCAATGTCCCCCTGCTCATGAGGGTCCCCGAGCTGCCCCCAGCACTGGAGGTGCCCCAGCAGTGCCAGCACAGGGGACAGCCCTGCCCTGATCCCCTGGACACCATTCCTGACCCCAGCCAGGTGCCACTGGCCTCTTGCCAACCTGGGAGCCCCTGGGCTCGTGTCCAGCTGCTGGCACCAGCAGTCCCTGGGCCTTTTCCACAAACAGATTCCCAGCCATGCTGCCCCAAGCCTGTAGTTTTCCATGGGGTTGTTGTGATCCCATAATGGATAGTAATCCAAGGGCTGTACCAGGGCAGGAAGCTTTCCCTTCCCATCTGTAGTCCAGGCTCCCAGGAGGCAGCAGATGTCCCTGAGGAGTGTGTCCAGCCTGCATATTGGGCAGAAATATCACAGAAAAGGATGCCGAGTAATACTACTCAACTGTCTTCCTTTTTTTTTGATTTTTCTTCATTGTTTTTCCACTTTATTTGACTACTCCTTGATTAAAAGGCTGGGGCTTTGAATGTGACACTTTTTGGAGGAGCTGATTATGCATCACATAAACCTCTTGGCATTAGACAAAGATGCTGCTGTTAAAATTGAAGTTTGTATTAATGCAGCTTCAATCTGAACAGCAATCATTGTTATTAACAGTCATTCGGGGGAACGAGTTCAGCTGGAAGACACTTCCTACTATATTTTCCACTCAAATGATAGCAGAAGGATTCAATGTGTTTTTCAGCAAAGTTTTCTTAGTGTTTCAACTGATCCTTTTATTCAGGGGGGCTTATCCTGATCTCAGACCTCTAGATCCTGCTTGGCCCTGGCTTCTGGATGGATTTGGGTTGCATCCCTCCATGGTTATTTTCTCGTTATCCCTTCTAAAAATATTTTGCATAATTGCACTGAGCAGTAGGAACAATGGATTTAACACAGCCTCAAGTCCCCAGCCATCCCTTTCCTTCAGAAATCGGGATGTGCAGGGATGATGCAGGAGAAAGCGCCTCTTGTCTTCTAATCATGGCCTGCAGGTCAGTGTTAATTAACCTCCCTTGCAGAAAGGATCTCTCCTTGAGGAAGTGTGAAAAAGCTGGCAATCTGCAGAGTGGGAATGTGGTCTGGCAGCAGGAATGGGAGATGGAGCACCAGGACTGCGGGATGTCCGGCCGCGCAGGGAACCCTTCACCAGCAGCTTTGTTCTGCCCACCACCTCCCTACTTTTGGGAGAAGGCGTGGTTATTCATTGCAAAATGATCTCACTTTTCCCACCAAAAGGCTCTAAAGACACCACTGGTGCAAATTCATTCCCAGACATTTATGGATGACCAGCCTGAGGAGGGTTGTGTGTCCGTCTATCGCTGGGGGAACCCGGTGCTGAAGGGAGAGGATTGTTCTGGCTCAGCTGGATCCCTTTGGATTTCCCTCTGAGATTTGTTTACTTTATTTATTTATTGTACATTCCAGAGGGCAAATCTGACTGTGCCAGCTCCAATAACCAATGGACTGCTCTGGGAGGTGTTTCTGAGAGCCCTTCCAAAGCATTGGAGCCATTTCTCTGGATTTCCTCCACTGGGTGACTCTGGAAAGAGCCAAAGCCAATCTGGCATTTGCTGGTGCTGCCTTTGCAGCTGAGGCCGTTTTCTGAGCAGTTTTCCCTGCCAGCCTTCTCCCAAAAGCACCTGGAATACATGAGCCAAGAGCCAGTGTGCTGCTTTCCTCCCAGCATTTGCCATCTTGGAACGAGCTTCAGTGCTTCCAAGGGGTGGCAGATCCTGCCTGGTGCCTGATTGTCCCTTTGTTTCAGTAGTCAGAGGCTGGTTAATTGTCACTACAATGTCACTAAGAGGGCTGGGTGAGCTCTGTGCTGCAGCTTCTGGAAGCTCTTTGAGTTGCTGAGACAACTTTCCTTCATTTTGGTCTTTCATTTTTTTCCTACCTTGTGCTCCTCAGTTTTCTTTTCCTTTGGGCATTTTAGAGACCAAACTTAGAAGTGCAGTACTGGCACAGGTTGCTCAAAGAGGCCGTGGATGCCCCATCCCTGGAAGTGTTCCAGGCCAGGTTGGATGGAGCTTGGAGAAACCTGGGATGATGGGACACATCCCTGCCCATGGTGGGACCGACCTGTTCTTCAGCATGAACCAACAACATGGGAAAAAAGGGCAGATTACCCACTCCTGTGAGTTAAAGTGCTGGATTTTTTGCTCAGATTCTGCTTCCCAAGTGGAGCAGCTCCACTTTGGCAGTCTCAGGCTCCCCACGTGCAGTGGAGGCTGACAGTTATGGAAGGGCAGCTGAAGGTCACCCCTCCATTTCGCTGTTATTAACATCCTTAAGAGGCAACGAGCGAGAGAGGAGAACGAGTCAAAGTTCATTATTCTCCTAATTAGCAGATTACACAAAAATTCAGTAGCTTCCCCAGAATAAGAGTTAAAGATTGAGTTCACTCACCTGTCCCCACAATTAGCAGCTATAAAGGTGTCACAAGGAAATAAAGTGAGAGAAAGGAAAAGCTCTACTTCAATTTGCCCACACGGAAGACGCAGCTCCGTTGGGAGAGGGGGATGGAGCTCCAGGCTCCCAGATCTGCAGCGCACAAAGGAGACAGATTTAATACCCCACTGCAATTTTCTGGCAATTAGCCCCTCCCCAGAAGATGCCATTGACCTCATCAGTCTGGAGATGGAGTTTCGCAGTTAATTTTTCCCAGTACCATCCTAATGAACAGAAGCAAAGAGGGAGAAGGAGGCAAGGAAAGGAATCACCCAGGTAGTTTTCCAGTGGGGAAAGCAGAGGGATGCTGAGAGGAGCATGGGGATGAGGTTTGATGAGGTCTTCACTTACTCAAACCCGATACAAACCCTGTGTCTTGGGTGTGGGTGCCAATGCCAATGTCATGTTTCGGACAGAAAATTACATTTTTTCAGTTTTTCATTTTGCTGCCCAAAGCAGGAAGGAATCTGTGTTTCTACATCCAAACCTGGCAGGAAACAAAGATAATTTCTGCTGTGTCCAACACTAAAAGCCCCAGAAAGGAGGGAGTAAAGGGAAACCTGTTCAACAGATGAAAAATCCCAAATACAGCAGCATTTTAAAACAAAAATGCCAAACACTTTGGTAATATAGGAGTGAAACATCCTGATTTTCTCATGATGAAGAGGCTGCTGATGGCTGTAATTGTGACAAATTTTAGGCAGGTTCAGGTACACTTGTGATTGCTCCAAACAAGCATTTCTGGCTGAGCAGATTTCGGTGAGCTGCCCTTCCTGAGCTCTCACCATCCTTTGGCTGCAGCTGCCCTTCTGATTTTCTCTTCCCACCGAGGACATTGTGTAAATCCCAGGGATTCTTCATCACTCAGCTGTAATTATTCCAGGGAAGAAGGCTGCTTGCTTTACATATTCTTGTCATTTGCCCAGAGTGTGAAAACTTTCTTAATTTAGATGCCATGGCCATGCCATCACTTCCAGTACCTGTTTAATAATAAATCCTTCCATGCCAAGATCTGGATCTCCTGAGGCCAGAGGAGGGACCAATTCCCATTCCTTATCTCCTGAAGAGGTTGGGGATGGTGCCACCCACACATGGGACTTCCCACACCCTCCTCAGTAAGAACGGGAAGGTTTTGATCTGATTACTTTAAAAAACGAGACTTAGGCCATATAAATTGTCCTGGGAGAAATCAGCACAGAATTCCTGGTTATTTAAAGGAAAATTCCAAAGTACATTTCCATACCCACGTTCTCTGTCCCACCGGGGCTGTGCTTTCATTTGCGTCTCTTACGGTAGGTATTATAAGTTAATGAAATAGAAATTGATCTTTAAAGGAGCACTTTTCAAGGTTCAGTTGCTATCTAATTAATTTAATTTTAAATTACATCAGTAATAAAGACTTAATTGCCTTCTTATCAATACATTGTATTTTGTAAAGGACATGCGACTATTTGAACACACCATCGCTTTCTTATAGTAGAATAATTGGTATTTTAAGCATACAACTATCATAGTAAGTGTAAAATATTTATTTGTGCACTTAATTTCAAGTGGTATCAAAACCTCAATGAACATGCAAATGTTCCAGCAGCTGCTGTTTAACTCCTTGCCTGCCTCTCCAGGAAAAACAAGGACGACTCCACGTCAGGGAGAATGGCTGGAATTTCAGTGTGGGGTGATGTAAAGAATATTTGTATGGCTACACCAATTTTTGATTGGTAAGATTGCATATTTTTAGGGCATGGGAGGCAGTTTAATAAATGTGACAGCTTAGGGTGGGGAACTGCAACTTCTCTCTCCCTCCTAGTGAGGACTTTGAAGCCTCTTACCTTCATGTGAGTCTTATTTTTGTCTCTGAGAAGTTTTTATAATCATTATAAACAGAATCACAGTAAAACACAGATATGTTTTCTCTGACTGAAGATTCAGTAACCTCCCTTAGCAGATAAATCAACATCAGTCTTTACCCCTTTCCTTTCCTTAGCACAAGAGCTGGATTTTGGTGTGTATAAGCTGCCAGAAAGAATAATTAAATACACCACAACTACCTTTGATTTAAAAATGGCAAGGGGAGAAATTAAATCTTGCAGAAGCCACAACACATCCACAGAACTGTGTGGCAACTTGTCAAGTAAATTAATTTCGAGCAGATCACTTCAACCATAAAAATAATATAAGCTGTGATGTATTTCTTTCATATATGTGTGTGTGTATATCTATATGTTATACAGCACCATTTAAAAATAGCAGCTTCTACCTGTGAAGTAGCAAGATCAGATATTTCTGAACTGCTTTCAGATCTGTCATCACACCGTCACTATTTAGCTTTAATAGATGTTGAGTTTAAAATACACCATAGAAATATATATTTTTTTAAAGATACACAGTAAATGAGATTTGGGCCACTCTAATTTTTGTCATCTGCTTCCAGCTTTGTGGCATAAACTGCTGTAATAATTCTTGTTATTATTCTGGTATTTAGTAGCCCATCTAAGATTAATATCTCATGGCTGTGTGCATTTCCCACCCCATAATGTGCTGGTCCTGCAGGCTCTGCTGGCTCTGGGGGTGGCAGTGCCACAATTTTCCATCAGCAGGATTTATCATGGCATCTCTGTGTTCCTTGTGGGGATTGGCTATGACGCTGCTTGCAAGGATAGATACAAAAAGGGAAGAAGTAAGTTTTGGTGTCTCCTCATTAATCTCTGAGAAATTAAAAGTGAAGAAGGTGAAACATCCCACCTTGGAGAGAGGAATGCAGGTCCGTGCTGGGAACATCAGCCCTGCTCCAGTGGTTTCTCCATGACTTTATCCTGCCAAAGCAGAGCCTTCAGAAGTGCTGGTGGTCAAAGCAGGGGGTGTCAGAGGGCAGGAACTGGCCACTGTGGTGTGGGGCTCTCCCACAGTGGCCTTGGCTTCCACAGGAACCTGCAGAGCAACGTCAGGAGCAACAATCCTTCCACACAAAGCTTTGATGCAGAGCATGGATGAGAAGCTGTTGTGATCTTTTCTCACCTTTACTCCTGTATTCCCTGCACAGACGATAACTCAGTTTTGTCTCTCTTCCCAGGAGGTTTGTTTCTCCTGCTCGTGTTTCTCTTTGTGATGTGGAAGGAGTTTGCAGCTGACTTTCAGAAGTACATCCTCCTGGAGAGGAGTGAGAGGTGCCTGGATGATGTCCCCGTGCACGTCTACTACGGGTGGTCCTTCATGTTCGCCGCCGCCGGGGTGCCCCTGGTGTTACTCTCTGGACTCCTCTTCTTCCTGGTGGGCAGAGACATTTTGGATTCCCTGCAGTAAGACAACTGTGGAAAAGGCTTTGGGAAAATTGGTGATGCTCCTTGTAAAGAAACCCACCCAAGTTTTCAGGGCTTGATCGTTTTTGTAGCTCTAATTGTTGGGATAAGTTACGCTCACTGTCACGGGGAGGGAGGGCTGGAGCCCTGGGCATCCACAGAATCCCAGGATGGTTTGGGTTGGAAGGGACCTTAAAACCCCTCTTGTTCCACCCCCTGCCATGGACAGGGACATCTTCCTCTATTCCACATTGCTCCAAGCCCCACCCATCCTGGCCTTGGGCACTTTCAGAGATGGGGAAGCCACAGCTTCTTTGGGTACCCTCTGCCAGGGCCTCACCACTCTCACAGCCAGGAATTCCTTCCCTACATCCCATCTCACCCTGCCCTCTAGCAGTGGAAGCCATTCCCTGTGTCCTGTCCCTCCATCCCTTGTCCCAGGTCCCTCTCCAGCTCTCCTGTAGCCCCTTTAGGCCCTGGAAGGGGCTCTGAGGTCTCCCTGGAGCCTTCTCTTCTCCAGGGGAGCACCCTCAGCTCTCCCAGCCTGGCTCCAGAGCAGAGGTGTCCGACCAGTGCCCATCCCAAACCAGCCCCAGCTGAACATCCAGCTCCAGCCTTTTTCCACTTTGGAGATGTTTCAGCACATTGGTGGGGTTTGCACCAGTTTTTCCCCAGCCCGAGGGAAAGCAGCTCTCTGTCAGCAGAGCTCCACATCCATATTCAGCAGAGCTGGAGTTTTACAGCATTCCCAGCATCCTGGTTTCTTGTAAAAGGAAATCGAATCTGGCTGTGATGGTGCAAGCAATAATGTCTATTTCTAAAAGCAATTAAGGATGATTTTTTTCCCTTGGCCGGCTCTAATTGACGTCAAAGGACAACCATTTTAATGGGATGTCGGGAAACATGGGAAACTTTTTTCTTCCTTAAAAGCCCTGATTCTGAAGATACAAATGTACCTGGACCTAACCTAACTTTCATTAAGGGAATAAACCAATTTCTGTGGCTTGAAACATAACATGAATTAATTAGTATTTCTTTACAGCAATGCTTTAATCTGCATTTATTATTTTCCCTGGATGCAGTTTTGTGGGGATTCCCAGCCCAAAAACTGAAAGGTGGTCCTGGTTGAGGGAAAAGAAGGGGGGACAATAGCATGATATTGTGATATCACCTTGGGCTGTGCCAGTGCCCCATCAGTTCTTCAAGTGACAATTTCTCACTATAAATTTGTTTTGAATAATTTTTGTCATTACTCTGAATTGAATATTTTCCCTGGATACAGTTTGAGGAAGTTTCTCAACCCAAAACCAGAATGATGGTATGAGCTGGAGGAGCAGGAGTGGGGACAATAGCACTGCTTTTTTTTTTTTTTGTTTTTTGGCTTTTCAGCCCTGTCAGGCAGCTCAGCTGGGACTTTTTTGTATTCTATGGACACCTCACAAGAGTCAGATCTAAAATGACAAATCATATAACATTTAAACACATTTAAATACTTGCAGTCATCCAGGCTGATGTGGCAGGGACCCGACGAAGAGCAATCACCTCCTAATTCTCCACCAAACTATCCAGGTACTGGGGGTGAAATAATTTGTCCTGAATAGGCAGAGGTTTGTAAAGACACTTGAGAAATGACAAAGATTTGATCTTGTTGTGTTTTTCGGGCTGGAGCGTGGTGCTTTGAAGTAGTTTGTTGGGTCCTTGTTTGCTGAGCTCATTTGCATAAATTTTAAATCAAACTTCTCAAAACGCGCCGTTCTTGTGGATGTCAGAGTTTGTGCTCAACTCACATCTCCTGAGCTTTATGTCACACTATTGACTCAGTGCAGTTAATTAATAATGGAATGTAAATCTCTGCTAGGAAGCGCTGAAGATTGTTGGCAGTGTAAAAATGTTTGTTAATGCTCTTCCTAAAATATTATTCAAGTCTGGCGTTTCTTTCCTTTCGGAGCAAGTTCTAATTATTCTTTTACAAGATTCATGGCATACACAGAGTGAGGAATTGTAATTCCCCCATGTAAAGATTAGTTCTTTCATATGAATAACAGGCTTGGGTACAGTTCTTAAGCAATATCCACACTGTTTTCCCTTAATAGAAATTTTGTTTGAATAGAATTGGGACGTGCAGGTAAAAATAATGGTTTTTTCCCAGTGAATGGATGTTTCATGACATTCCCAAATACACAGAGATTTTAGTGTTTTATTTGGCCATTCTAAACTGGTTTTTTTCCCCTGATTCTCTTTGGGTTGTGCCTGTTCCCCATCAGTTCTTCAAGGGATAATTTCTTACTATAAATTCCCTTTGAATAATTTTTGTCATTTAATTATCTATTCAATGTGGATATGAACACTTATGGTCACAGAGAATAAAAGTATACAATCCAGGAGCAGAAGAGGTCAAGATTTACAGTCACTTGCCTTTCACTGATCCCATAAAACAATCCAAGCATGCAGAAATGATGATCCCATAAGAGACACCAGGGCAGAAGAATGAGAATACAGCAAGAAATCCATCAGACTTATTGATATCTGTGAAGCTGAGGATCCCTGAAGTTGTGAATATAGAAGTGAGTTTTATATTATAGAATGAAATATTTATTAACTTTCTCCATCTGTTCTTTAAAAAATTTAGTTTAATGTCATCAAGGCATTTATGGAATACATTTAGCTTAATCAAGCATTCATGCCTTAGGGAGTAAAGCATCCCTGGAGACTTGCTCTTTCTGGATCAGCTCTAGAACAAGCAATAGTTTAAAATTCCATCATTCTTTGGAAGTAAACCTCATGGCTTTGGATCATTCTTGAGCAGAGGGTGTTTTATTTTAAATATCTGGTATTGAGCACATCCAATTGTTGTCTGGTATTGAGCTTTTGGATAACCTCATCAAATCCCTGGATTTCCCACAGATTTGGAAAATCTCTCAATATTAGGTTTATATCTAATAGTCACAACAATAAGAAAGAATGAGATTGTGGAGTTGCATAATTAAAGCATTTAACTCTTTCATTAAAATTTTATGTTTATTGTCAGCACAAGGCCAAATACATAATTTTGGTGGATTAAAGACTCCAATTCCTTTGCTCTCAAGTTTCTCATGGCAAGTATAACTCAAGCAGACAAAATTTGCTGTTGGAGTCATCATTTCTGTAGGAGAAATTTTTAAAAAAAAGGAACTGATGGGCTCAGTGGTAGAGTTGGAAATTGCAGAAACCACGTTCGCTTTCATCTGTTGAATGTGAAGTTTGATGAAAGGATATTATAGAGTAGTGACAAGGACCTAATTCTGATCCAAGTTTTGTCATTATAAATCATGAGTAATTCCGAAGGCTGCAGCAGACCCTTATCACTGCTAAACATCTGTAAGTCAGATCAGAACCGGGACTAATAAATACATTCAAAATGCATAATTAAAACAGTGATTTCACATCACTCTGATGAATTTTAGTCAAGGATTTCTTCAAGGATGCTTTTCTCACATTAGCATTTGATGTTAGTAAGCAATGAATAATTCCATTTTTTCTTTCCAACATCTGGGACACTTCCTGCTTTATTTGCTACTTACTGAGCACTCTGCAGGAAATATTAATGAATCCTGGGTGTTGAAACACGGGCCCTGTGGATCGTGCTCAGGAGGCAGCCTTACGTAGGACAGGTGTCTTGAGATTAAGAGCTTGATTTTGGTGAAAGATATTGGGAGATTTGCCAAACCTGAGGGAGATGCAGGGATTTGGGGAGGTCACCCAAAAGTCCCTGTAGCAACTTCTTTCGTGCCATGGAGCTCTTTGCTGAGCTCTTCCCTCGTACCTAAGAGACAACAATTAATAATAAAAGTCTTTCCCCTTGGTCAGATCAGCTCTTTCTGCAGTGATTCTGAAGGCCAGCACCCAAGGATGCCCCGAGGCTGGGGAGGTGCTGGTGCTTGGCTCCACCTCACCCAAGGAGAGATGGCCCAGGGGACCAGCACACCCCAAGAGCATCACTGCCCTGCCCAGCTGCTCCCTCACACCTCCAGAGGCCTGGAGGTCTTTCTCTTCCTTGGGAGATGATGAAATTCTGTGTTTGGAGAGCTCTGCTGGCCCTTCAGAGCAACCTGTGGAGGAAACCTGAGCTGGGCACCAGGTGAGCTTCCAAAGGAGGAATTAAATGTCCTTCTGTGTTAGTGTGAAGTGACTTTGGCAGTTCAGCATCTGACCAAGGGGGTGAAAACACCCTCTGCCATGGAAAACAGGTAAATTGGAACTCTCCCATCTGCATTCCAGCTGGGTGTGCATCAGCCCCTCTGGGATTTATTACAAACCTTTCCACTTTTTCTTTTTTTGTCCAGAAAAATTCATCTTATCTGTCCAGGTCATGCTTTGACCTTGGTCAGACACATTCCTTGGTGGCTCCTGTAACAAAATGTGAATGTGCAGAACCAGGATCCCCACTGGAGCTGCTCCCCTAAGGACCCGTTGTCCCCACAGTGCCCCCCAAACCCTCTGGAAAAGGGAAGTGCCAGGGCATTCCATCCCTGTGGAAGATGCCCACGACCCCTTTCCTGCAGCAGCCCCATCCTGCTGGCTCAGGACCCCCTGAAGTACCCCTTGTCCCTCAGGCAGTGCTGGGGGGAGAGGCCCAGATGTGGTGAGGCAAACGAAGGCACAGACCAAATTAAAATAAATGTGGAGAGGGGAGGGGGCTCCACGCTCGGGCACGGGGCTGTGCGCTGGGGCAGGATTGAGCCGTGTCAGGCAGAGCCCCCTTTACAAGAGTGCACAGCACCTCAATCCCAGAATCAATAAGCTGTACATGCTGCAGCACAAAGAGCTCTTATCTGCAGTACCACTTTGAATTTAGTGAATTTATTTAATCCCTGATGCCTGCAGAGCATCAGTCCTGTCTTCTGGGTTAATTTATTTATTCCGGTGATGTATTTTTAGTCTTTCAAGTCCTTGACATTTGAGAAGCAGATTTTTCCCCCCGCCTCATTTCCTAAAAAACATCTGAATTGGGAAAAAATTATTTACAGAAAAGTATTTTTTTCCCTAATCCATTCCCCTATTTTCCTTTTGGGAGCCAAGAGAAATACAATATCAATACTAATAACCATAAATGGAATGGATTGGGAAAGGCTCCTTTTTCCTCCTGCCTGGCAGAGCCTGTTTCTAAATCAATGCTGGACATTCACTGATCTTCTTTCTTCCTTCTCATCTTTTTTTTTTTTTTCCTTTTTATTTTTTTTTTTTTTTTACCCTACAAGTATTCTCTCCTTCTCTTTAAATTAAAAAGATAAAAATCATCTGTTTTCTAGGTATAGCCAAGATTCTGTGCTGCATTTAGTTTGAAAATTGTCAGTAGGGCAGGTGATACTCTTATCTCCTGGAACTTGGCATTTCCAGGTGGATCAGATGAACCCTTGGTTTAACCCAAAGGAACCAGTGGGTTAAAGAGTGGGACTACTGTTAAAAGGAAATACCAAAGGAAAAAAATAGTCTGGAAGGTACTAAACATTTGGTTATGGAAAGGTAGATTGAAGCTTTATAAACTTCAGGATCTGCAAAGAAGGAAAGAGTCTCACCTGGCCTTGGCTGAGTCAAGGACGGCAGCAGGAAAGCTGGAAAAATTAAAAATAAAGTAGCATGAAGGGCAATTGTTTGAAAAACAGAGGGTTTATTGTATATTCCTTGTCTATGTATTTTCCCTACCCATTACCCAATATTTCCTTGTGTTTACTTTAAGAGAAGCAACAGATACCAAGAAGAAAGGGCCTCTCCTAGAACAGGGACTCTGCAAAAATATACTACATGTCCTCAAAAATAACTCTGCAAAGTCACAGAACATAATTGTTTTTCCATTTCAGATATAAGAATTGTTTTTTGGTATTTTCTTCTATTTAAATACGAGAGAAGATGTTCAACAAACCATCAGTGTTCAAATAACATTGGCTGAGCTGGCTGATTTGAGATTTTAAGATTAATTAAACCTCATTGGTTACAAGCTGGAATAATTGCAGTGCACAGTGAATAAATGTGACTTGTTCTGAAACAGAGGCATCAACCTTTGGGCACCCCTGCCCCCCCAAAAGAGAAGGGAAATGTAACAATTTAAACGAATCAGCCTCAAAATCAGTCCTGATGGGTGTTGAGGTGGAGCTTTTGCATCAGCTCCCCTGAAATGTAGGCAGAGGTTTTACTTCTCAAATCACGAGCAAGGTCATTACATGAGTTAAATAATTAGCTCAAAATCCAGCCATTAACCAAATTTATTGCAAGGCTTTTGCATCACATCCCCAGAGTCAGCTCAGGGGGTTGTACCAGCTGCCTGTGGGGTTGGGCACCCTCAGCCCCTTGCTCCCTCTGTCCCCAGGCTTTTTTGGTGGCATCCTTTCCTCTGAAGGAAATCCTGGTCCTGCGAGAGTAAATAAATTCTAAAGGCACTAAAAAAAATTTTGGTCCCTCTGAAGGTCGGATAATTTCATCTGCTTCTTCAGGATGGTGCTGATGAAGGCTGGAAGCATCTTAAAAGATGCTCTCAAGGTGGTTTTTCCTCCAATTTTGCTCCGCAAGTCAAGATCCCATCCCTGTTTTCCCACCTGCCTTGTGAAACCCCCGTTATCCGAACCCAAACACAGGCACACACACTTCACACATTAAATATCTGTAAAATAACTGGTGTTCTCTGAGGAGAGACTCTTCCTGTGCCACAAACACTTCAAAGGCTTCAAAGCAGAGGTGCCTGCAGCGAGGGCTGAAGCTGAGAGCACAAGTGCCCGTTTCAGCTGACACCAGAGGTTTCAGGCTCTTAGGGCATAAAGCATTTTTCACTCTGTTTAAATTAATTTAATTGGAAAAAAAAAATTGAAGGAGAAATAACTCAAGACATTTTTGAAGGTGGGGGTTTTTTGTGTGCGTGTGATTTTTTTTTTTTTTTAAAGGGAAAAACCTCTTTTTGANATAACTCAAGACATTTTTGAAGGTGGGGGTTTTTTGTGTGCGTGTGATTTTTTTTTTTTTTAAGTGGAAAACGTCATTTTGAGATTAAACCTGCCTTTAAGTAGATATTTTAAATGAAAATATCTTCAGTGTTTAAGGAGGGACTGCAGAGACCTTCTGTTTGCAGCCATTTTACAGGGGTGTTTTTGCTTTTTCTTGCTTTGCTGCTGCTCAAAGGATGTTCCAGCTCCAGGGCGAGCAGCAGCTCCAGGCTTTCCTTGTGCTGCCCCTTCTCAGAGTTAATGCATTGGTTCTGCAGGCAAAAAAAAGACATTTTCAGTATTCCAGAAGCCAAAAGGCTGTCTGCTGGATGGAAGGATTTGCTGTACATCCCAGGCAGGAGATGCAAATCCAGTTTTATACTGGGAATGCAGCACCTCCTGCACTCCTGCCCAGGGAAGGGTGGCAGACAGAGGACATTCAGCTTTTATATTTTTACAATTTTTATTTTTAAAAATGAAAATCCCAAAAGAGTGGAAATACCTTGGTTTTGATAGTCGTGACATGGGAATCTTCTTAAATTTTTGGATTTATTTATTTTGCTGCTCACCCAGAGGTAGCTCCTACACTCTCAGTGCTTCAGCAAAGAACACACCAGGTTTTGGGAGTATTTTCTGGTGCTTACTGGTGTTTCAAGAATGTCAGTGGGGTTTGGATACTTAGTAGTGGGACAAGGATCTTCTTAGGGCATGTGGCTACTCGAGGAGCTCAGGCAGGGCAGAGGATTCCCTGGACCAGCCAAAAGTAGCTCTTAAAAATGGAGATGGTCTATGCCATCTCATTAATTTAAAATAAAAATGTGTGTATATATATATATACACACATATATATATAAAAATATATATATAATATATATTATATATATATTTTTATATATATATGTGTGTATATATATATATACACACATATATATATAAAAATATATATATAATATATATTATATATATATTTTTATATATATATGTGTGTATATATATATATACACACATATATATATAAAAATATATATATAATATATATTATATAAAAATATATAAATGCATATATATATATAAAATTTAAAAATGTATTGGTTTAAATAAAAACATAGTCATTAATACAATAAGGAGAATAACTAAAATGTTGTGGGAACGAGTGTGTGAGTGCAAGTACCTCCCTGGCTCACTCCAGGGCTGCATTCCATGATATCCAGCAGAGGGAAACAGGGTTTTCAGCCCATCTTTCCTGCTTTTCCCCACCTGCCCAGCACCACATTCCCTGTGATTCCCTGTGCCCTCCTTTTAGGCTCAGCCCTTGGTTAGGGAAAGCCACAGGAGCGTCACGGCCGCATTGATTGAATTGATTGAGGCTCTGCCCAGAACCTCAGCTCCACTCCCAGGCAATGCTAATCACAGCCAAAGATAACAGCAGAAGGAATGAAAAGATTTCTTCCCTAGGACTCCAAAGTGCCTTTGGAAAAGAGGAAATTACGACAGTGTGTTTTCTCTCTGCTGCCCTGGGTTTGCCAGCGGGTGCCCAGCGCAGCCTCTCAGGGTCCCTCTGGATCAGCTCAGCTGCAAGGAGGCTGCTGGAGCTCCACTAGGAACAGCCAGGCTGCCATGGGCTTAGGATTTTATCCACCAAATTTTATTATTTTTCATCCAGCTCTACTGTGGAAAATCACAGCTGGGTCTCCAGCCAAGGCAGTGACTGAAATTAGCAGGAAAGACATAAAACCTCATGGTTTAGGAGACTTTGTTCTTTACTTCAACAAAACTTGAGTGTTTCCCAGTGTGTGATGATGACATTATCCATTACAAATGGATATCCAGGATAAATGGACCCATAAAATTAGGGGAAAGCAGGGCTGCTGCAGCAAGCCTTGGTACCACCCTGAATAATTCACCCTCTTGCAGCAGCTCCTCAGCCCAGAGCCACCGACCTCCCCACAGGGTCCCTGTTTCCACCCCATTAATGAGTGAGGCACAGATGGGTTTGGTCTTCTAAAATAAAATCAGACTAAAGAATCTCTTTTTGCTCCCTCCTTGCTGAGGTGTCCTGAGGTGTATTTCGAGTTTGGGCCAAAAAGAAATTATTATCTTGGAGCTGCTTAATGCTGCTTCATCTTGGCTTGAGCCAGGAGGGCACGGCCTGAGCTCGACCTTCTGCAGTCCCTGTTGTGGGGTGAGGAAATATACAAGGAATTTTCAGAGGATACACAATTCCATACACTCATGGAGTCATTTAGGTTGGGAAAACAAGATCACTGTGATCAACCATCCCCCAGCACTGCCAAGGTCACCACTACCCCATGTCCCCAAAAGCCACATCCACGTGGATTTTGAACCCTTCCAGGGATGGGGACTCCAGCACTTCCTCAGGCAGTTCCAAAGCTTCTCCCTTAGACACATCCAAAGCAGAGCTGAGAATGATCAAGGGAAATTTGGCCCTCGCTTCTCCATGGGCATGGGAGGGGTGGGGAGCTGCCCTTAGGATGGGTGATTTGGGAGCAGACTGAGTGGAAACAGATCCTGTGCCTTTCTTTACCTGAATGTGGTTCTGCCCTAAATGAAATGCAGGAGTAAACTCAGGGCAAAAGCTGAATCACTCTTGCTTAATTTAGTGGTGAAATCACAGGCAAGGCACTACAGTACCTGCTGAAGGGTGCAGTGATTTCTAATTATGGATTATGCAGCTAATCAGTACCAATCAACATTTTATGATCTTGACTTAATATTTAATATAATGTTAATTATAATTGCTTTTGCCACAAACTGTGTCAAATCCTAGGTGTGATTTCCCCTCCCGGTGTTCCTTGCAGTGCTGGGTGGGCTCTGGGATGGGGGCTGAGCATCCCTTCCCAAAATCCCACCCAGCAGCACAGACCCACCTCCCTGCTCCCTCTGCCTTGAGTTGTGATGCTAATTAAGTGCTGGTGAGTCTCAGCGTTATTAGAATGGAGTTTTTATCTCACACAAGTACCTTCCAGCTACAAACAGGGGAAGTTCATTTAATTAAAAATAATTTTAGTGTAAGTTAATGTGAACACAGTTCAATTACTCTGAAATATTTTTAATTTCCCCCCCCCCCCACCCTTTTCTTCTCTGAATGTCTACCAAGAGGCTGCAGAAAAAAAATCCCCAAAAACTCAAACTAACATCAGATAATCCAGATGATGCATTCAGGGCATTTCTGTGTATTTAGACAGTGGCCAAAATGTCATTGCAAACAGGAACAGAAATGTGCAACAATGGCAAAGTCACATTCACGGCACAGGCACCGTTCCTGTGATTGTTTATTGAGCATCCTCAGGGTTTCTGTCCTTAAGTGCCTTTGTGCCTTTTCAAAGTGCTTTTGCCAGCTCTCACCTGATGTCTGTGCATGACAACTCCAAAGTCCTCAGCTCTGCTGTGCACAAATCACCCGGGACCATCTTCACAGGCCGGCTGGTTTTTGATCTAATTTAAACTTTATTTAAAAAAAGAAACCTAAAAAAAGTAAAACCAAAGGAAATCCAGAAAGTTTAAGGACATAATTACCACTCGGGCAATTTTTTAATATCCTAAATGCTCTGTGTGAACATCAGCAGGATGCTGCTGGCCCACACACCTCGTTCAATTCACCTGCATATTCCCAAAATCCCTTTCCAGCTGGGATCTGGTCCCCCACTTCATCTTGTCCTGGGGTCTCCCCCGAGCATGAGCTGGGGTTTCCTTTGCAATTAATATTTTATCGACTTCTGCTTAAACCCAGGCACGTTTGATGTCTTTTTTTGCTTTCACAGCCCAGTGTCAGCAGCTGGAGCTCCTGGATTTGCTCCTCCAGCACTATCAGGGGCTGCACAGGGAAAGGAAGGAGTCCTGGGAATTAACAAGAATGAGGACAAAAGGGGACATGAGCACATGAGCTACTTTGGGGCTGCAGCCCCCAAAAATTGGCTGCTGGGATGTTTCATCCAAAACCCCAGAGTCAGCACATCCTGTGGGGTTCAGCACTGACCAAGAAGATCTTGGAAGTTTTTGTTGAATCTTTATGGCATAAAAGCCCCTGGATTAAAATCTGTCTAAAAAAAAAAAAATAAATAAAGGAAAACAAGCAACCCCAGGCTGGCACCTGCAGGGACAGACCTTGGGCACCAGCTGCAGCTCACAGGCTCTGGTGGGTGAAATCCTTCCTCTCCATCCATCCCAAAGCCTTTCACTGAATTTGACCTCCCTGATTTGGGAAAACAAAGCACCAGGTAGGAGAAAAGGTCCTTAGAGTTAATAACAAAGCCTATTGACTTTCAAATGCAATCTTGTTTTTTTTTTGTTTTTTTTTTTTTATACAAATCTGTTGTGTTGCATCTTGTTTTTNCCTGATTTGGGAAAACAAAGCACCAGGTAGGAGAAAAGGTCCTTAGAGTTAATAACAAAGCCTATTGACTTTCAAATGCAATCTTGTTTTGTTTTTTTTTTTTTTTATACAAATCTGTTGTGTTGCATCTTGTTTTCTTTCTCTCAGCACCCATTAACTTCAGGGACTATTACCATAAAGGAAATTAATTCCACCCCCACAAACACATGGAAACTCCTCCCATCAGGGTGCTTTAACATCACATAGGTGCTGATGGGAAGTGATTATCCCACCATAACACCTCTGGTGCCACTACAGCAGGTGAAGTCCTTCCCTCCATTAAAGATCCTATAACCTCTTGGTACATGGGAAGTTACATGAGAAGTCCTATTCCCAGGAAAGGTTAATTAAAACCTGTAATTCTGGCATAAGCTGGATGAGGGGGAGGTCAGGCAGGAATTTCTCCCAGCACAGCCCCTTACTCTCTACTTAAATAAGAATTAAGTTCCCAACTTAATTCTCATTAAGGACTCAGAAACCCAGCCCAACTTCTCCTTTGGCAAAGAGGTATTTGTCAAAACCCAGTGCTTCTGCCTGTACAACAGAGACTTAAAATATCCTTGTAAAACCCTGTTCAAGACCTGGAGCCCAGCCTGGTGACCTGCTGGGACAGGTCAAGGGCATGGCATGTTTGTAATGCCATGGGTAATAATTCCTGAGACTGAGTGGACAGTTTAGGGAGAGGGGATCTTTCCTCCCTTGAGGAGTATAACCTAAGGGTACCCAAATCAGCCTTCCCTGCTCATTGAGGGGGGTTGGACTGGATGACCTTCAAAAAGTCCCCTCCAGCTCAAACTATTCCTCGATTCTACGTTCCCAGAATGAATTTTCAAAGGCAAATGGAGTGGTGGTCCCACCACCCACCTTTCCAACCCTGCACAGAGAGAGCTGGAGGAAGGGGCTTTGTCTGAGCAGCTTAAGGGGTTCATCTGTCTGCTGGAATTAGGCAATTAGCAGAGTGAGCTAATGAACCACAGAGACAAACAGCTGAGTGTCCCTTCTAACACCTCCTCCCTCAAACAGCTGCTGTGAGGAAGGTGGGCTCTGAGACCACCACCATGTGGGAGCTGCTTCACTGGGGAGGATCCCATTCTTTATTTCTGCAGCGTGAGAAATGAAGGGGAAGGTTATAACCAACTCAGAAATATCTCCACACACAGCCCCTTGTGCACGTATTTAATAGAAAATAGAGGCATTGGAGGAGACCACCAAGCTCCAAGCTCAGTTTTTGCCACCTTCCCTCTGTGCTGGTGGTGAGGGAATGTGCAGTGCCTGTGATAAAGGCGGCGGTGGGGTAGAACCATCAGTGCTACCTAAAAGCAAATGAAACTGGCATAAATAATTGTGCTGTAGAAAGCCTTTCTGTTGCACCTTGCCTATCACTGACAATTTACATATCTTAGGAAAACCTTTGTCAGCTTCTGTCATTTCTGCACTATTATGTGCCTTTCTGGATAATTACCAGTTAATGTGAAAAAGCAGATGGAAAAAACCTTGAAATTTCTGATAGAGAATCCTCAAACCTCTCCCCTTATCTGTGCACAGCAGCTTCCTGATTTCAAAAGAAGTTTGAAAACCTTTGTTAAAAATGTCCCTGATTCCCAGTTTGAATGAACCAAATGACATTCAGCTAAAATTATTCAGCTTTTTCCACAATTAAATTCCATTATCGTGAACTGCCAAAGTAAAATGGAAGGTCTCTTAACTAATGTGTCGGTTGTTTGCTTGTATTTTTCGTGGTGTGTATTGTATAAAGCTGTGTGAAGTAGAAGGAGGATAAACAATAAGTGTAATTTTGCATCAATGAGTGGGGCATTTTTAGACCCTTTATTATGGGAAAACACCAGGGTTGGTGGGTTTTCTCTCTTCTTTATTTCTCCCCCCCCCCCTTT
>VZRH01000398.1:209231-220659 GCA_013397555.1 Urocynchramus pylzowi | reverse complement strand
CCCCCTTTTTTTTTTTTTTTCTCTCCTGCCTGTTATTTTATTTATTCCTTTTCCTGAAAAACCCACTGAGACTGATTGGATATTTCACCAAACTTAAGGAGCAATGTCAGGTTGGTTTTTAGCACCAGGAATGATTTTTTTCTATGCAACCACTGCATACCATGAGAGCTCAGCACTGAGCAAGCACACACTTCTCCTGTCCCTCTAATGAAGAGGCAGTGTAGCAGTACACAGGGGAAATAATTTCACTTAAAAAAAACCATTTCCACATGCAGGGGAATTGTCCTCGTGTTGTCTCAGTTGGTTTTCCCCTTGTTCTTCTGCAAGACTTAAAATTAAGCTGCCCATGAGAAAGGCAGAAAAGTTAATCACAGAATCCTAGAGTGGGATGGGTTTGAAGGAACTAAAATATCATCTCATTCCAACCTTCCACTAGACCAGGTTGCTCCAAGTGTGGTTTTCTCCTGTGCAGGATGGGGTATAGCAAAAATAACCTCTAAAGACAAGGAGCAGCTGAGCCTGCTGTGCTGCTCACCTCTGAACTCCACAGGGAAGTTATTTCTGTGAGCCTGCAGTCAAAAAAAAAAGAGAGAAACTTTCTGAACACTGATGACAGGGTTTTATGGGGGAATTTTCTGTACAAAATGCTTATAACAGGTTCAATTTTGCTCTCCAAAGCCAAGACTCATTTGGGGTCTGTGGGTAACATCCCCCTGCAGATGTGCTCTGCAATCACAGAATCATCATTTAAGTTTAATAAAACCCTTAAAATCCTCTATTCTGCTCAGCAGGATTTTTCTAAGCACTGAAGGCTTCAGGCCCTTTGGGCAAATTCACCTTTGCTGAGCCATCCCTGCCCTGGAGCTCAAACCAGCTGGAGGATGAGGAGGAGACTTGGGAGTGGCAGAGGAGAGCAAGGAGAAGTCAACCTGGCACTGCAAGGCAGGGTAAGAGAAGTGGGACAGCAAGGAGCCACAAGGACAGTGGTGTTCCTGCTGGGACACCTCCTCTCCCAGGAGAAGCAGGAACAGCCACGAGCAGCACGGGCAGGTTTGCAGTCACACCAACCCCACTGCAGAGGGGTCACTCTTTTGCTTTAATGAATAGAAAAACACCCAAATACCCTCATGTAAACCCCATTTCCCTTAAGTTGCTGAAACAGAACCAACAAAAGCTCACTCCACGTTGGGTGATCTGTTCTGAAAACAGAGATTTACCAGCGGATGCCTCGTGGCTCCTCGCTGGGGTCCGAGATCTGCTCAGTTGAAGCTGTGTCTACAATACAAAAATAGAATTCCTTTAGATATAGAGAGAATGAAAGCAAGGTCGTGTTGGGAGGATCACTGTGATGGGAGCTGAAGGATCTCAGTATCAGGATGTTGTATCAGAGCTCCACACACCGAGGCCGCTCCGCTCCGCGGCTGCCCCGCTGGTTTGTGTTGATGGTGCTTCTCCTCCTCGCTGGCATTTAACAGCCACATCCCCAGAGAATGACATTTCAGAGCCTGATTAAAATCATTGTCTTTCATGGCAGAGAAAGTTTGTTCTTCAAAGTGAAGATAAAAAAAAAAAAATGCTGTTGCAAACAGTGCTGAAAACCAGATGAATAAAAACAACCAAAAAAGGGTTTAATTCCATTATTTTCAATTAGCTCTTTAATTTGATTTAAGTCATTTGCACTTGTTGCTTGTTTTACATCTCTTATTGTCCAGCATTTTATTTCACACATCTAACAGTATTAAATCAAACTGTTTTCTAGTCTTTGCCTTCTTTTGAAGCCTCTTGAAAGTCAAAGGCAGATATTAAAAACAAACTTTCATCTCTCTGCAGGTTATTTGTAATCAGACCTTTCTCATCAAGGGCTCATTTCATATGTGTTTGGGATCTGGGAATTATTAAAAATGCCAATCCATCTTGTAAAAAACTATTGCACAGGCTTCAGTGTTTTGAATCTTCAGCATCATGTGTGAATTCATCAGCAGCAGTGGAGGTTTGGTGCTCCTCATTGTAGATACTCACATGTAGTAATGGCTCAGAAAATCTACACAGGATCCTACTTCATGTTGCAAACTCCTGTTTATTGACCCTTGGTTCTGAATGGGTGGTGGTTTTAATAATAAATTATAGAGCAATCTATTGTTAAAGGGGCAGTGTTGCTTCCCTGTTGCAAATTCACAAATCTCAATGTGTATTTTGGAGAAGCCCATCATAGTCCTGCAGCTGAGTTAATTTCTCACCTCAGCTTGCTGGTAACCAGCAAGTTCTGCCCTTTGGTAAATATTCAGGTCAGCATCTCAGCAGCTTCTTAAAAAAATTAGTAGTTAGGTCTGATACCTAACTATTACTTCCTTCAGATCGTCTTTTGCCATGAATTTTTGCTGTCTTTCCCCATATATCCACTTTTCTTTTATTATCTCATATCTACATGAAAACACATGTTTTGTAGGTTGAAGAAAGGAAGTTCCTTCTAAAGAAGTGAATGTAGGAGAGTTAAGCCAAGTTGAGAATTTCCTGAATGATAGTTTTTGAAATTCAATTGTTAAGGTCCCTTTTCCAGAGACCCTTTCTTACCTTTTCTCTCCATTCCATTACACCAAGAGAAAGCCTCAGCAGCCAAATCAGGTCACATGCTGATTGACCTACACCACATTCCAAGGCATATCCACTGCTATTAGGACTGATTTTGAAAACATCAAATAATCTGGACAGAAAGCACTGATGGAAGAGCTGCACCTGCAGAAGCTGTTTCTTCTATACCATCAGATTTTACCAAAATGCTCACAAAAATATTTAAATACTTCAAATTTTCACCGCATTGACACATCCATGTGGAAGATAGAATGAGGAAAGCTGCTTATGAACTGCCCCTGGACAAGCATAGAAGATTGCTGGGTGGAAAATGTCAATTCCCCTTCCTTGGCAAATCAACATTGGGACTCACATCTTGGGAATAAGAAAGTCTGCAGTGTGGCATTAAAATCTTCCAGGTTTAAAAATTGCATGGTGGAGTCCATTCTCTGTCACAAGATGGACACCCATCCCTGCTGGGCTCCGAGGCAGGGCTGGGCTGGAGAAGGTCAGGCATGAGCTCTCTCTTTGATGGAAACATCCAAAATCTGGAGGTTAAGCTCCCTGGGAGCAGGCAGGGGAGGTGCTTTTCTCCTGGTGTGTGTCTCTCAGGAGGAGCTGTCCCACGCGGTGGGTGGACATCCCTGAACAAAGGAGAAACCTTTCAAAGCAGAGCCATCTTTATCTCAAAGGCAGCATTCCCTCTTTGATCTCAAGATGAATCAGGCTGGCTTTGTGCTCCTCAACTCCTCCTTAAATAGCACCTTTCTCCAAATAGGAAAAGCCTGAATAGATGTAAGGCTTGGGTGGTTTAAGAATCACTTTTCCCTTCCGAGAGCAAAATTGGGTGTTTCACACGGTGGGAAGGAACCCTCACATGCCCACCTCCAGACCTTGTAATTCTCCCAGATCCTGCAACTGAATTTTTGCAGGTGTTTTTCCCATGAATGGGGAAACTGAACCCATCAGAGGATGGGGAGGCTTGGTGTGCTCTCACAGTGGGTGTGCCAAAGTTAATTCCACCACGAGCAACACACTGGTGTCACTTTCTTCCAAGACATCCCTGGTCCTTCTGTTTCATTACTGCTCCATCCATAAAAGGGCCCTGATTGAAAGCGTGGCCTCTTGTTTGATGAACCAGGAATCCATACATCCTGTAATTTTCCTTCCTTCATCCTCTTTCCCTGAGTTTCTCTGTCATATTCAGTAAAGTCTCTTTTATTGAACATCTGTTTGGTGCATAGCAAGCTTATCCAAACTCGGCAGGAAAGCACCTTTACTCCAAAATAAATTAAAACAATGTATGTGCCTCTGGCCAATGGATCATTGGATGGGAGTCATGAATGTACATTTGTGGATATTTGATGGGAAGTTTATCATTTAAATGATGAAAATACAGTACTTCAACATATGGATCATTCTGAGCTACTCTCTTTCCTTTCCAGTTGAAGAATCATTGTGCATTTAGAGGAATCAGACAAAATTAAGAATTTAAACTGGTCTGCTTGTAAAAGCTATTACCAAAGAGTGGAAATGCAAAAGCAAATGCAGGAGTGGAATCTGACTCTGAGATATACGTGGATTAAGCTGGTTTAGTTTTAGGTGATGCAAACAAAGAGCAAAACATATTAAATTAGCAAAGAGGGAATTAAAAAGTGAATTAAAGACTTAAAATAGAAATTAAAGTACATAAAACCCTTCTGCAAGGTTGGTAGTGATCAAATAAAGCTGGGAACTCAACATTTTTGTCTTCTTTGCTGTTTTTATACTGATTAACAAGATGAGTCCAGTGTGGTGGTCTGCAGTAGACCTTTCCTACAGCCCTGAAATTGTTTTTTCCCCCCTTTTCATACAATATCTATGATAATTTCCATAATGAGAAATGTTTTCTGCCCTGGAGAGTTCTGCTAGCAGGGGAGTCCTTCCCCTGCTCTCAAAACCATCTCCTAATTCCTGAGGCAATTGAGCAGCAGAAAACTCTTAACACAATTATCAGGAAATAAAATCAAGAATGTTGAACTCCAAAAGGAGCCTTGGAGTAATCAAGGCATTCAAGATGATGCTGCAGTTTGATTTCCAGTTATTAAGACACCTTTTGGTATTTGACAGTGTGAAAAGATCTCCACATCTGGCCAGCTCGTGCCACTGTGCGTCATGACCTTGACACACCAAACCCATACTACAAAATGAGTTTTAAAGCACACACAACTAAAATTCCACTGAGACTACAGTATGTTTTCTTGCCTGAATTTTCTGCTGTCCACACTGTACAGACATTGAATCCAGATTGAAGCTGTTCAAGCAAACGTATTTTCTTTTCAGAATTAGTTTGCCAACATTTCTCACAGAAAGCTTTGAGCTTTCTGAGCTTCATTTTGCAGCTAATTTTAAACAAGGAATGATTACCTTGTGTTCAATTAGTGAACTCAGTCCATTTAAGAAGCAAGAGCATGTGTAGTAAAGTATAAATACATACTTACATATAAAAGTGTAAGTTCAACTGCTGCCATGGAAAGAGAGGTCACAGTACAACAGGCTCAGAAAACCACACGGGAATGGATCTGCTAATGACAAAAGCCAATATCAGAAATAGAAGTGAAAAATAGGCTGTATTGCATTTCTCTACTTAATGTACAATCATGTCTAAAAGACAGTATGCCAAGTAAGATTTTTGCTATTTTTATACACCCACTTCAGCCCAGTTCCCCCTCTCCATGGTTGTCCAGCCAACAGGACAGGGTGCCCATGGCTGTGGGAAGATGAGCTGGGAAGGCCCAGCACTTCCATCCAGGTGGAGATTTCAATGACTCCTATTGGTACTTTTGCAGTAAACCAAGAGTTTTTCCTGCCAAAGCAGCACAACCTCAGGCCACATTGCATTCATATTTCACTGCAGATTTGTGCTTGGCCCTGGGACCATGGAAAGCTGCCTCTCTGGCAGGGCTTTTCCATGGGGTTTGTTATCAGAGGCATGGAAGAGCTACTACCAGTCTTTTAAAAAAAAGACCTTGCCTGAGAGTCTGTAATCACTTGCCAGAGCAATCTCACCTCTGAGGGGCAGACACTTAACAATCTATTATGTCCTAATTAAGTTTGGCCGTGTTTACACTGCTTGATGATGATGCATAAAGATTAATTTACCTTTCCAGCCCTGCTGCCAGAACGTACTGCCACAGAACCCCATTAAAAATGGAAATAGCAGTGAAGTCTCCAATTATTTTATATCACCTTAAATCTACCAGAATTCATCATTTTATGGGCTGTTACTTTATTTTATTGGTTTATCATCTATTGAGCTAGTAGCAGTTATCACAAGTCATCCTATATATGTTTTAAATATAGTGGTATCATTTCCTATGGAGAAACAACCCTTATTTACAGTTTGTCAATTTAAGGAGGCCAAAGAAAGCCATTTAATTGCTTTTGAATAAAAAAATCTTTCAGAGCCACCACTGAAATTGGGTTCCTCTGACTGTCATTGGAGTTTAGAATTAAACAAGCCTGAGCTCTTCAGTGTGACCCTGATGAAATTAAGTGCAATCAGGATGAAGGCAGAACCACGATTATACAGGTTGAGCTTTACACTTTGATTTTCTTGAAATATTGATTAGGGATGTGAATATGAATTAAAGATCTTGGCTCTGTTTCAGCAGATTTGCAATGAGATCTTCAGCACATTCATTTTTTCCTCACTTTGGCAGGTTCTGGAGTTTGCAAATTGTGCATTGGGTTGCTAGTTCACCCAGGAGCTGTGGCCAGAAAAGGTGATGGTCACATCATGCTGCCAGAGGCTCCTGATGGAAGAAGTGCTGTCCCAGAGGAATCCTTCAGCCCAGAGCACTAAAAGTTCACCTTGCTGCAATGACACAGCTGGGAAGGTGTTATTTGTGTTTGAGTTTTCTGAATAGTGAAAGAAACTTCTCATGGCAGAGGCTGTTCCTTCCTCCCATGGGGTCTGGAGCTCTTTTTGTTTGTGGTCTGAGACATCTCACCAAGGTCTGGCAGGGCTTAGCTTGAAAGGGAAGGATGGAGGCTGAGGACCTTTTTCACCATCCCAACAGGAGCAGGATTTTCTCCCATATAGCCAACTGCCTAAAGTTGCCTAAAGCACCTTCAAAATTCCTGGAGATAAAGAGGCACTGCCAAGCCTGGTACCACAGTCCTGTCACCTAACTGATAGTGATGAACATTCCCAGGAGGCATGGTCACCAAAGCTGAGCCAGACCTTCAGAGGGATTAAATCAAGGATAAGAATCCTTAGGAAAAAAGAGCATGATTAGCTCATAAATGTTATTTCTCGGTGGTTTTTCCCTTCCACTCTTATCCTCCATGACAGCACTTGTGCTTCCTCCTCCTGTGACTTCCTACACATCATTCATGGGTTGCTTTACTTATTTTTACTGAGTTGCCCCCCTTTTTCAGCCCGGCGATGCCAGAGGAGATTTCAGAGCAGGTCAGGTTATTTAACAAGCAAACACCCTAACAAACAGCCCGTGTTTCCACACATCCTTGCTGGTTTATGGGGTCATGCACAGCAGTACATGGCCAATAAACCTTTTGACCATTTGTCACAGGTTTTATGAGCCAGTGCTTGGCTGGCTCAGATGCACCTTCCCAGGGCTGATGGCTCTGGAGAGCCACAGACATCATTTATCCCAACGTGGGCAGCACCCAGCACCTCACCACAAGCTGGAAACCATGGAAGGCACCATTTTTTAGCCAATCCTTGCTTTTTCCCCCCAGTAAGGTAAAGTCTTTGCTGCCCATTGAGTGTGAAAAGGCTCCCAGAGCTTGGGGGCCACAGGATGGAAACCTGCCTGTTGATCCCAAGCTCCTGTAGCACCACTGGGTAAATATTGGTGGGAACATCCCAGCCCATGTCTGTTTGCACCCTCCTGCAAGGGGTGGGCTCATGGTGCCCAGTGATTACAACTGGGACCTGTCACTGCATAACGAGTGGGGCAATGGGGGAAATATGAAATACCATCCCTGCTATGCACAGTGGGAAATAAATCCAAGGTGAAATAGTAAATCTCCAAGGAGTTACAGAAATCCTGATAGATACCCTGGTGGAGGTGCATTTATTGTGGAGCGCTACAAGGTTTTTCTCTTATCTCTAATTTTATAGATCTGTGCAGCTGCAGCAGTCCTTGGATAGGGCACATATTTGAAAATACTATAAATTTCACCTCCTATTTATTTCAGACTCATTGGCACTCTCTGTCTTTACTATCTCCTGGTATTTTATGCCTCAGTACTTGGAGAAAAAATGCTTTGTTTGCACTAGATGTAATATGGAAACTCTCTCTGACATTTAAACTTTAGTATCAGTTTGCCTACAGTGTTAATATCACTGAAACTGCTTATATGGATTAAATTGCCTACAGTATATAATGCCAAAATATGAACACAGCACATTTACTGATTTAAGCCCTTGAAAGAATTATTACCATTAAAATATTTAAGGTCACCTTTACAAATGCAATAAATCAGGAGGATGTCAAACAGAGAGCGTTTCAAGCTCCCGGTCTGGAGTAGCCCAGTGGGAAAATGATGGTTGATTCATTGTCGTGTGCAGACAGAGCTTTGGGTTTTGTCATACCCTTTTGGGGGACAACCTTGGGGCTAACACCTTTTTGGGGTGCAACCTGGGGGCTCACACCCCTCTGGGTTTGGAGGACCAAGGGGACACAGCTGTTCCCACCCAAATTCTGCCACTGTTGCACCAACTCTTTCCCTGGTTCCACCAGCTCCAGAGGTCTCACAGGAGGAAAGAGCAGCAAAACCTCATTTCTGTCATTAAAGCCAGACACAGCAGCTCATGTGCCCTCGGGAGGCAGAACTGATGAGTAAGAAGATGCCATTTTCATGCAGTCACTTTTCTGCACAGAACAGCCTATTCATGCTACGGGTCCAGTTCTGCAAAAACCCTTATTGAGGTCAACACAATTTACTGATAATTGAAGTCAGAGGAAAGTTTTGCTTCAGTGGGAACGGGCAAATCAAGCCTATCAGACAATTCTTTAAAAAAAAAAAAAAAGTCATCCTTCATTATGCTTTCATCTTAAATATTAGGATTCAGCAAATTTCCCGAGAACAACCACTGTGTAAAACTTTAATCTTTTGAGAATGGATTGGGACTGTAATTGCAAAACCCAACATCCTCCTCCTGTACTGCATTCCCTCTCTCCAAATGTCAGCATTTACTAGCAAGTTATAAATGGGGGATAAATTTGCATGTGGTTATTACTCATGCTTTCATTTGTTTCCAGGTGACTGTTTTTAATGTTTAGCACAAACCCCTTATCTACAGTGGCCCATCATAATTTACAGCATGAGAAGACAGACTAATGTTCATCACCATTGCCTGGGAAAAGTACAGGAGGATGGATAAAATCCTACTGAAGTGGGATGGTTTTCCTAAAGGATCTTTCAGAGAAAGATGAGATTTTTTTGCTGGTGATTAGAATAAACTTGATTTAGTAAAATGCTCTTACATGAAGGTAACCTGGTGCTTCTGCCAAAACTTGGGGCTTTTAAAAAGCATATAATTTGTTTCCGGCCTCTTCAAAGAGGCTGATTTGGGGAGCACTGTTCCCACTCCCTGTTCCCAGAAACTCCGACTGCACCCGGGGCAACCAAGCAACAACACTTGCGCCTTTCTTTCCAGTTTTCTCACAGAAAGATCCTGAATTCCCTAAAAAACCACAACCAACCCTAAAGAAACGCTGCTGTCACGGGCCAAGAACGAGCAGCTCCCAAGCTTGAGCAGATGCTTTGCTGCAGGAGGAGAAACGGAGCCTGACCCTGGACTTTGGACTGCTCTATCCGTGAGATTTAACAGTTGGATAACACATTTGATAATTGAGTGTGTTAATATTTTGCAAGAGAGACTGACAAGCAGATTGTTGTCAAATCAAGGCTCCGTCAGGCTGCGGATATTGAAGTTGGCAGAGCCCAATAATTTACGGCTTTCTCCTTCAGCTTCTCATAATTTACTTCCCAGCCACTGAAGGGAAACCTGCAGCCAAAGAAAATTGATGGACTCATCATGCAGACATGACACTCCTGAAACCTCAAATTGCTATTTTATACACATGGTGCAAAGAGGAATGATCAATGGGAGCTGGAAACTCCTCGTTTACAGGAATCCTGGAGAAGCTGCACTAGACCTTTCTGCTCTCCCACTTTCCTGGGACTTGCTGGTATATTCCAAATTACTTCCATTTAGCATTTTCCTCTACCCAGTGACCTAATAACAGTGAAACCACTGACTCTAAGCTATTAATTTATACTGGTACAGAGTCTTAGGCCCAAGTGGGTGATATTTTGCTAAAAACAAGGCCCAAAGTCACTCCAACTCAGCCCAACTCCAGCTGACTGTGTGATCTTAACAAATAGAACAACCCAGCTGCTAATTTTCAAGCTCAGGTTTATGTTTGTCACTAAATTCATGCCCTGACAAAGTTTTTGGGAGTTTCTCATTGTACAGCATGACCCCTGAATGGTCTCCATCAGCCATAGTATACATGGCAGTAATTTCCTTTCCAGTGCCATAATACACACCTGCAATCATGGGAACACAAAGTTTAAAAAATGCCTCCATTCCTTCCAGAGAAAATAGAAAATCAAGAATTGTTTGTATAAATAAAACCACAGAGGTTTCCAGATAAAAAATGAGATTTCTGGGACATAACAACAGTTACTGAAAACAGGGCAGGGCTGGGGGTTGATGTTTCCCAGCTAAGTATAGTCAATTTTTGAAGGCATTATGTGCACACTTTTTTAGAACCCATGTGCCCAAATTCATCACTGCTGTCTGCAGCTTTATCTGAGTAGAAACCAACCTCAGCCTCCAAGAAACTTGGTCTTGTCACTGGAAGGAATCAAGGCTGGTGGAAAGGCAGCCAAGCTCTTCCCAAAGCCTCTTCAACTGCTTGGAGAGAGGCTCAGGCAGCACCCCCACGGGGAAGGGTGGGGGAACTCACTGAAACTCCACAAACACATCCTACAGAACAATTTTTCCCAAGAAAAGAAGTCCAGGGAGAGGCAGAAAAAATTGCTTCAGCAAGGAAATAAAGAGAATGAAATAAAGGCTTGGCTTTGCTTGCCAAGACAGAGTTTTTACACCCATAAATGTGCATGGATGTGAATAAACCTGTGGATTCAGGAGGGCTACAGCATATCTCAAAAACCTCAGGCTGAGGTACCTGGCTGAACTGAGCTTTGATGTGTATTTAGGTTTGTTTATGTTGCTTGGGGCTTGTGTCAAAGTATTTGCATTTGTGCTCCTTAGAAACTTGTTGAAATGGGATCTTTTACAAGTTTGCCATATTTTAGCAGTGCTGTTCATTCACTGGATCTGTGATAAAATTATCACTCTTTTCTTGGGCCTTTTTATCCCTAGTAAAGGTGCTGTAGGATAAAAAGCACAGCTCATGCCACAGAAGAGAAAGAACATTCTTATGGTCCAAACACGTAAGGCAGCAGAAAAAATAAAGCAAAAACCACTTCTTCATTTAGAAAATGCAGAATCACTCCCAGTCTGACCTCACAACCTTGTACCCAGTGTATGTTGTAAAAACAAAAGGAGGAGTTTGGAAATAACACAAACATGCTTGGAAATAACAGATATTTAACCCCTATTTCACCAAACAGATTTCATTTTACTGCATGGTCTGCACCAACAGCCAAACTGAATCTGGCCAACACAAACTCATAATAGTGCACATTTAAAATGTAGTTTTAACCATCATAGAATGGCTCTGAACAACCACCAAAATCATACCATGTTAATAGACACTACCCTGTATTTTTGCAGTGTTTCAAATGGAATAAAATATACTTTTTTTTTTTTTTT
>VZRH01000398.1:188900-209169 GCA_013397555.1 Urocynchramus pylzowi | reverse complement strand
GGCAAAAGATTTTTTTTTTTTTTTTTTTTTTTTTTTTTTTTTTTTTTTTTAAATTTTCAGAGATCAGCTGAGGTGAACCTGCTTGAAAAACATGGTAAGCTTCAAATCAAATACCACAGTTCTAAGAAATCCATTAACCATTCACATCTAAACCTCAGCCTTCCACGCTTCACCCTATAATGCACATTGTTGTCAATTTTTGTCTTATTTACCCCCTGCTAATAGCTGGGCTCAATTCCAAGAAACTTAAGACAATTGTGGAGAGATGCAGATCTAACATTCTTCAAGTTGACAGCCGATAGTTCTGAGCATTTAATTCCCGAGACGGAAGAATCTCCAAATCCTGCTTTTGTAATTCACCCGGGAAAACACATCAGAGCCAAACGGTGTCTGTGCAGCCTGAGTAAAAATGTTATTGTTTGATCCAAGTTGTATCTTTCTTGGCAGATTTGTAGGGATTGATCCTGGCTGACTGGAGTATTTTAACAGGAAGCTGAGCACTGAACTCCTGATGAATTGTCATTGTATTGTAACCATTGGCACAGCTGAGGTAAAGGTTCATCCCTTCACCCTCGTTAACGTTTAAACACCTCTGCCAAATTCCACCAGACTTGGCATGTGTGACGTGACTTAATGACTCCTCTAAACTTGGAGTCAAAAGCTTCCAGTGGGAAATGCTCCATCTTTATGTATTTGCCCCCGAGCAGCAGTGCAGGGACAAATAAATAGATAAATAAATAAATAAATAAATAAATAACATTATTCCATTTGCTCTGGTTGGAAATTTAAGCAGCTAAACACAACTCTGAAAGTTGTACAATGTTTCTGTATGGTTTTGATAAGGGGTTTATGCTTAAAGCAGAAAACACAAAGGGTCAAGGACCTCCCTCCTCCCTTTAAGGAGGTAACACCAATGAACAGCCCCAAACATTTGCTCAGATCCTCAGGGCCGTGGTACAAAAACACATCCTGGGGATGAGCTTCAGCCAGTGGGGATCAGGTAGGTTCACCTGAACCTCACATGGTCCTTCTGCTCATGTTGCTTCTCTCCTGATCTGTCTAGTCCTTGTGTAGCTCTTGAGCCACCTATTCTGGTATTCAATGTGATTTAAATGGAATTATTCATCTTTCTTCCCCAGGCTGATTAGACTTATGAGTACCTAAACATTGTGGAAAATACCACCACACTATTTGCCTTTTCAGTCTTTAGCCTGTTTTTAAACAATACTGACTTTACATCCACTTGCAAATCTCACTGTGTTTACGCCTCCAGGCTATGCTGAAGTCCCAGATTTTTTTCCCTCTGTGATACAACTAAAACATGCCTTTCTCTGCTCATCCATCAGCAAACCATCAGCATTTTGTGTCTCCACAGGACCCCTCTGGACCCCCAGATGCCACCCAGGCCCATCTGCTGCTCACAGCCAGAGCAGGTTGCTGAGGATCTGGTCCAGTCAAGCTCTGAACTTTTCTACCTCACCCAGTTCAGTGTTGGAATGCCAACAGTTTCAAGAAAACTATTTTCTCCATTTATCCAAATAACCCTACACATGTAGGAGGAGTGACTGGATTCTTCTTTAAATCCAGCTGTGAAATTTTCCTTCCTTGGCATGGCCACAGAATGATTTGACGTGGGTCAAATTTATGACATGTAGGCAATTAATATTTCACTTGGTATTTTCTCGTACAGCGCTAATTACATCCCAGGCTCTCATCCTGGATTGGAGTTTGCTGTCATGAAGTGCTAACACAGACCCATCCCAGGCCATAGCTAAAGCATCCATGGGTGGTCATACAGAAAAATAATTAATCACCCCATTCTGCAAGTGAGTCCCTTGGCATGGCCACAGAATGATTTGACGTGGGTCAAATTTATGACATGTAGGCAATTAATATTTCACTTGGTATTTTCTCGTACAGCGCTAATTACATCCCAGGCTCTCATCCTGGATTGGAGTTTGCTGTCATGAAGTGCTAACACAGACCCATCCCAGGCCATAGCTAAAGCATCCATGGGTGGTCATACAGAAAAATAATTAAACACCCCATTCTGCAAGTGAGTCATTTACTGCTGACACAGGTTTTTGTCCAAATCCTGGGATTCTAGGATACTCCATATCAGCAGCTGGAGACTTTGACTGGCATTTTCCTTATTTCAGTATCATGAACTGTACTAATTTTGTGTGCTTTTCTCCTTGTACAGTTCAGTATCTAGAGAGATAAGACAGGGTTTTTTTCCTGTGTTTATGCAGGTCTACCCTTGTCTGGAACATCTGTGCAGTGCTGTTCTCGTATTTGCCAACACAGAGGTTTAGTGTCTCCTGGAGAAGTCCCAAACTCCAGCTTCCATTCCTGTCCTACTGTAAAAATAAACTATTTGGAAAATTTACCTAAATTAGGTAAAGACTCTCCAATGAAATATTCAGGAGCCTACACAATGCTTTGCCTTTACTGGAAACAAATGTTTTGCTTTGCCTTATACTGAAATCAAACCTTTGGCCTTGGGGGGGAAGAAAATCAGGATAAATCCTTTCTAGAGCAGAATATGCCCCATCGTGTTTACCCATGAGAAACTTGCCCTTTGCAGGAGACCTTGTCTTCAACAGCTCCTGACTCCTGCTGACTGCACAGCTTGGAAAAGGGTGTACAAAAAATTAATATATTGTTGAAAAGACGCCAGCTGGATGCCTTGGCCACCTCTGGGAATCCCTTCCTTTGATGGAAAATAAATATTTACAGTTAAATAAAACCTTGAATGATTTTGGAATAATTCTTTCAAACAGCAGTGCTACTGTACAGTGTGAAAGGACTCAAAAAACCCCAGTTGGTTCATTTTTAACTTCAAAGTTTGATGGATATACTCTAAATCCAAGATAAAGTACATTTAGGCCAAAAGGTTTGAAAGGTGATCTCTGATCTTAGTGTGGTTCTCCATCATCAGTTCATCAAAATGCTTGGCAAGGTGTTCAGGGTCTGTGGGTCTGTTCCTTTCCAGGTAACTTTATGGAGCTGATCCAGTTCCCTGTAAAATCATCAGGGAATTGGGCACTGCCTTTACTGCAAATTTTGAGAGAGAAAGGGCTGAAAGTCTCAACTGGTGCAAATCAGCTCTGTTCTGGTAAAGTTAGCATTTGGAGTCCGTTCATGGCTGTTTGGGATTTATCAAATAAACTCTCCATTTCCTTGAGAAATTCCAGGGCTTCAGAACTAAAAGAAAATAAACCTGATTTCCAAAATAATTTCTCAAATCCAGTATTGCAATGTGCTAAGATATTTAAGTACCATCAATTATGCCTTGACTTAAGTTATACCACGGAAAATATCAGCCAGCCAATTGATATTAATATCTCAATTTAACAAAATACATTGTTGAAAGAGTGGTTAAATTTGCCCTTCAGCTCTAGGTGTGATGGCACAAAAATCAAGAAGATTAATTTCTCTATAAACATCTCATTTAAGATCTTAAACCCCTCAATAAACCTGACAATAATGAATAGTTTTTGGTGTCTTTCAGTAGCTCACAAGACAAAAGAGCCAATACATGTCCCAAGATCACTGTGCTGAGTGAATGAGCAGGATGTCCCTTGGCATTGGTGACAAACAGTGTAAAAGACTTTCTGCCACCACAGTCAGATGACTCAAGGAATCAGGTGCCCCAAGAACTGCCATATCTACTTTTGCCCCCAGATCAGCTGTATCAGGAATATATTTTTATGGATCTTGCTGACCACAGCATGTTTGTGGTGGTTGGGCACCTGTTCCCATCAAAAAACCTTTGGTTCTACCAGGTCTTGATTAAAATTAAGATCGTTTTTCTCTCTCAGAACATAATTGGTAAAATTGGAAATATTTCTTCCTGTGATAACCAGGTTTATCTCAGGGTAGTGTGTTCTCCTAGCAGAATCATCATCAAGTAAAGCTTGGAGATGAACCATGAGGAAAAGATAAAATTTCAGTTCCTGGAGATTTGGAGGACTTACCCATTTCTTACTCTTGGGTTAAGTCGTGGAGATTTTGTAGAGCTGGTTCCTGAACAGCATTTATGGATCTCTGAAAGATCATCAGACTCACAGCTTGGTGGGTGTATGGATTGTGAATTAATTGCCAGTTTGAAGAATTTATAGAGCTCCTGCCCAATAAGAAAACCAGGCTGTGGGAATGATTGGTATATATGGCTGTAGGCATCTGCAGCAGAACTGGATCTACCAGGAGTGCTGACCAAAGGGATGAGGTCCTGGTTTGGGTCTCTCTCTGCTCCCAACATCTGGGAATTTGTGCCTCTGTTGGACGCTGGAGGCCATCACCCCAAACACAGTGTCCATCATCATGGTGATACCACCCAGAGGTAGTTCTCACTACTGTGGAATATCTCCTTATTTAATGAAATCTGTTAAATACTTGCCATGGAATGTGAAAACAACACCCTGTCAACACTTGATCTGGGATGAGGACAGCACAGCAAGCTTGGATCAGCTCTGATGTTCCACTTGTGGCAGGGGACAGTGTGGGTGGGCATGGCTTTGTCCTCACCCTCACACTTGTCACACCTCGGTGTCACCCACAGGCTGGACAAGGGACAGGGATCAACTCAGCACCAGCAACACCTGGCAGCAGAATAACAAATATTAAATGGTTTCAGCTGGTATTTTTCAGCTGAAGGAGTGAAAGGAGAGAGCTGACCACTGACTTGTTATGTCAACATGTCATGGCAGCAGTGTCTGTCCAGGACAGAGCCCTGCAGGTGACAAACAGCTTCCCTGGTAAACACCAGCTGGGAATCTCTTCCACAATGCTCACGGTTTAGGTTTCTTTACATCCATCCTTACGTGCTGGCAGTTTAAGCCCTCAGGGTTTAGCTGTAGTTTTTTCTCCTCAGGTTCAAGCAACCAGATTAAACACATGTAAACTCATTTAAAATTCCCATTCAGGTTAGTACATATTGCATTGTATACATATATGTACAATGTATGAGATAAATGTGTGTGCACTGGAGACAAAAGCCACTTGCAAAATCAACGTGGAGTTCAATGGTCTCTTGCACACAAAAAAAGAAATTTCCTGAAACAACACATCTGAAATACCCTTACAGATGTTTCTCTGCATTACCAAAAAAAACCCGTCCCCTGAGCTAAAATGAAAATTGATTTTGAAAAAAAAAAAGCTGAAGGATATGAGTGGATCATCATAATTGGATCAACATGCTCCAAAAGCTTCAGGCTACTTCAACTTCATTTCTTAGCTGACAGCTTTCTTTTGGAATTCTTCAAACCAAACACAAATGGTTTGATTGCAATATGTGAAACATTTGACCATCATATCCTTGACAGTCAATCTGCTGCAGGGGAGATTTGATAACTGTTGTCAAATTCATAACAGCCAGTCTAATCCAGAGAACCAACAAAAAAACACAGGAGCTGCTTCCACAAAACCAGAGATGATATTAATGTAAAATGACACCATTTACAGGGAAAATATAGAAAAAGGCTGTATTGGGTCTTTTCCAAATAATGTTGCAACCACATCAACTGATCTTACTGGTTCTTGACTGGGAAATACAAATTAGAGCTGTTTAAAATCCACTTGGTTTTCCATTCAAGTGTCACGTGAGAAATGAAAGCAGCAAGATCAAGTCCCTCAAACTGAGCCTGCGTTAATTTATGGACAGCATCATCTGGGGAGGTTAGAGCTGAATTGTTCCTCCCCAGAAAAAGAGACGTTGATGATGTTGGGGCAATTGGCAAATTTCCACATCTTCCAGCATTAAGTGGATGAAAAACAAATGGGAAAACCACCATAAAAAGAAAAAAGGTAATAGAATAAAATCAAATGGTACCATCTCTGTTTATTTCTATGCTAGGCAAAAGTGAAAACTGCAGCACTAATTGGCAGAAAAGAACTGAAGGATATCATGGATGAACTAATTACTGGATGTCAATATTGTATTAAACATCGAGTTGGAGGAGTTTTAATAAGTACATGCTTTGTGAAGTTGAAACTGCAAGATCTTTATCAAAATTTTATGGAGGATTTAATTCACAGTCCTGGATTTTAGGAGAAAATATCCTTGATTCTCACTGTAGCTATGCAGGGTTAGGGAGGATGACTAGTCAGGAGCTCATCTTCGGCAAGTAAAGATTAATTTTAACAGCAAACCCCTTTTTCCTGACAGATCTCAAGCTCTCAGTCTCCATCAGAGCCAGTTTTAGGGAGGTGATAACTGTCAAACAAGTCCCTCTCTGCAGGGAGGTTTCCAACACTTGACTTTCCAAGACCACCAAGACGTGGGATTGATCCCATTCTCCAGGACAGTGATTGAGCTTCCAAGCCTTGCCCTTGCACTTTGCTCCTTTTCTCTTTTCCATACCCACAATAAACACATTTACTTCAGTTTTCCTTTGCACAATTATCCCTCGGCAGTGATTTGGGTTTTTTTTCCCCCCATTCTTTTATCTGTTTCTGTCTTGGAAAACTCAGGAAGCAAAAGGGATAAAGTTTAACGACTGTTCACAGTTCAATGTCCTGCAAAATTAGAGAAACATCTGGAAGTTGTTTTTGCTTCAGGATGACTTTTAACTGACTAAATGATCTCATCTGCACAGCTGGCCAGGCTGGTGGAGGATGGAGAGCAAGAGTTGCTCCCTCCTACCTGAAATGCACCACAAATTACATTCCAAGAGCTTCTCTAGCTCCCTAAATCCTCTGGATTCTTTTCTACCATTTAGGAGCAGCCTTCATTAAACTGCTATAAAAGTAAATTAAGAGAAAGCAATAACATCTGATTAGAGCCAAGAAAAAAAATCAATTGCTCAGCATGAACAACTAAGTAATAGCAAAATATTCCAGACACTTCCAAAAGAGGAATTTTAGCATAAAAACTTTGCTCATGGGAAAAGAGCTGTTATGTGAGCTGGAATTTGAACAACTGGGATTAATAAATCTGCATTATTTAATTCCTTCTCTAGCTCTAACAGCCAGGAATTTTCATATCTAGTAGGAAAGTGCTGTGGTGCAACATTACCTAGATTGTTTCTCCTCATCCCATTTTTTGGGATGCCACCTGTGAGGAAAGGATGTGTTTCCTGTTGGAGTTGCACAGGTGTTGGGCAGACCCAGCAGGACAAGCCTGCAGAGGATCTGGCATCACGGCCGGACTCTAACGGATGGAAGTTTGGGAATGACAAAGGTAAATATAACTGAATTGTGACATTCTTTGGGAATTTCAGCCAAGAATATCACCCAGGATAAAGGATGGCAAGGAAAAAGAGCTATAAAAACTGTTTTTGTTGAGAAAGCTGCCTAAAACTTATTTTAGAAAGTAGCTTTTATATACTATTTATGTATATAAATATATATAAAATATTTACATTTTTTCTTCAAGTAGAATTTAAAAGCAGAAAAATTTGGACTGGAATATTAAGTATTTGGGGATGAGTTTATGACACTACTATTTTTTGGTATGATAATACTGAGTAATACTTTAATTTAGGGAGTAAAAATATTTGTGGGAGGAGCCAATTCTTTTCTTATACCACTGAGCCAGGAGGAGATCCAAGTCCAGTATTTTCATAATCCATCTTCATCTGCTCTCCTGAACATATTTTCCCTCTTTTCTAATACTCCTGCTAGCAAGACAACCTTCCCTCTCTGTTGGATTCCCTCACTCTTTGCTCAAGTTATCCTGGAATCAAAACAGCTCTTACAGGCTCGTCTGCACGTGTTGGAAATCCATTTGATGGCCATTGCAGGAGACACGTTTTCAGGTGGAATAACTTGGGAATTCTGCCTGGATGCACGGAGACAACAGAATTACTCTGCTGCACCAGTTATTCTTCCCAGATGGCCCTGGAAAGGACGCTGGGGTGTTTCTGCTGGGGAGGAAGGGAACTTTCTTCCTAAGCAAATGTGATGGCTGTGTGAAAAGCCCCAGTTTGGGCCATGTGCAGCACACATTGTCCCAGCACCTGGAAGCTGTTAGTGCTCAGGAGCACGGTGTGGATGGAGACTCCAGGGAGCAGCTGCAGCACGGCTGGGATTGCCCACAGAACGTGGATCAGTTTCGTGATAAACAGAGAGCACCAAAGGCTACCTGGAGGAAACCTCAAATTCAGGAGAGCAAATGAGAAGCAGAGATTGTTTTCCCCTGCAAAGTTTCCTGAGGGAAAGTGCTGTAGCTGGGTGAGCTTGGCCCTTGGAACAGCAGAAATGGTGCATTCGGGTGGGTTCAGCCTTAGCAGGCTTGGGCTGTAGATGAAGCAGCTTATTTGCATTTCAAAGCTGGCCTATATTCTGCTGATTGAGAGTAAATAATGCTCCATAAATATGTATTCCCTGCTCCGAGGTAACAGCACATCACAGCAAGAGAGCTTTGCTGTGATGGCTTCAACTGCTCCGGGTGGTTTTCCCCTGGTTTGTCAGGAGCCATCCCAGGGTCCAGCCAGGTGTGAGAGCACCTGCCTGGAGCAGCCAGATGTGTCAGGTGGCAGCAGGGGTGGCTGCTGGGCACCACCAACATCTGCATGCAGGAAGAACCTAGGATTATTAAAGTTGGAAAGATCTCCAAAGTCATTGAATCCAGCCTCAAATGGCCACTATGGCCACTAAACCTCACCAGGAAGTTGTGCCACATGAAGTGTCCACTCCTTTTTGAGCACTTCCGGGGACAGGGACTCCACTACTGCCCTGCATAGTGCTTTCCAATGCCTGACCATGCTTTCAGTGAAGAAACTTTTCCTAATGTCCAACCTGAACCTCCCCTGGCCATTTTTCCTTGTCCTTCGTTGTCCCTTGTCCCCTGGGAGCAGAGCCTGATGCCCACATGGCTGCACCCTCCTGTCAGGAGTTGTGAAGAGTGAGAAAGTTCCACCTGAGCCTCCTTTCCTTCAGAGCAAACACTTCCAGCTCCCTCAGCTGCTCCTCATAGGACTGATGTTCCAGACCCTTTGCCAATTCCATTCCCTCCTCTGGACACAAGATTCCCAATTCCTCAAAGCCCAGCTTAGACTGGTCTCTCAACAATGGCATAGATGGATGATTATTCATCCAGAACAATTTATTACTGGCATTCTGATGAAAATTAATGAATTTGATGATAAACTCTGCTATGAAATTAATGATGCTAAATTCCGGATATTAAATATAGACCTTGAGAATCCATGATTAAAAAGCTGTGATATCTCTTTATTTTTGGGGCCCAACAAAGACACACAGTTATCTATATTTCTCCCAGCTTCAGTTAGTTCTCCTCCTACTCAAAATATAAAATTGATTTGTTGCATTGGGAAATAAACAACAAAAAATGATGCTAATCTTAGTTCATTGATATGGCCATGATAAAAATTAATTGGCCTCCAAAAATTAGTATTCAAAGCAAGGAACACTCAGTATGAAAAAGAGAAGACTACTAAAACATCCACCAAAAATGTAGACTTGGAAATCTTGTTCTAGAAATGCAATTCAAGCTATCAGTGAGGTGATGGAGATGGATGGGAGCTCAGGAATCACAAACGTTGAGCAGGGATTTAACAAAAGGACTTCAGGTATGAACAGAACATGGTTTTTTTGCTTAACCTGTTTTTTTCTCATGTCAGAAAGGGCTTTGGGTCATTAGGATGTTTCAGAACATGACACAGACTCCTCCTGCCTTCTGTTCCCAACCCTCAGAAGAAATTTGGTCCCTGCAGCTCCCCCGCTCAGTGTATATATTTAAATATATAAATATATTTATGAAATATCCAGAAGAAAAAGTCAGAAAAACCGTCATGATAAAATGTGGGAAATGAAGGCAAATAAAATAATTCCTCTGAAATATTAATACAGAATATTATTATACCCATGTAGACGTTTTTTTCCCCAAAACTAAACCAATATTTAAATCTTATATAAAACATCTACAGTTTTGGATTTTATGAACTAAAAAACCAGACATTATTTGAGGGGTAAAAAAAAGAGGGAAATATCCAGAGACTGGTGTAGACTTTGACCAATCCTGCAGCCCTTGAGGGAAACTATTACAATAGACATCAAAGATCTTTCCCTCCATTTACACTTAAAGTGTGTTACAATGTGTTCTGTAAACATGGGGAGAACATCCTGTGTCCTTAAATAACAAATAGACTTTTGAAGTCAAGAAAATTTAAGGTCTCCAGAGAAAGCCGTGGTGGCTCCAGAGGAGTTCATGCCTTGCAGAAGGACTTGGGGACATTCCACGTGGGACTACCACAAGAATAGCTCAGTTTTGGAAGAGGGAAGGGACTGACTAAAAACCATCTCAGTGGAAAATGATGGACAATTGTGTATTAGCCTGAAGTAGGTTTTGTAATCCAGCATCACTTGTTATGGAATGTGAACAAAAACAAAGGCACAGAAAATAAGGACAGGATAATCCCAGCTGAGTCTCTTGAAAGGGCAAGAAAAAGAAATGCTAGATCCTGGGGAAAAAAAATTAAATTCTGTGAAATGTTCAGGCACACAAATAATTGCAATTAAAGCCAGAAAAGGCATCAATCACACTGAGTCTCTGAGACTCAGCTCCAGTGGGACAGACTGGTGTAGACTCAGCCACCAAGGAAATTATTTCCCTATCCACAGATGTTGGAGTTTTATTCTTAAAAATCAGAGGAAGCTAGAAACAACAGATTTCAGGGGAAAACCCCCTATAAATCAAGAACCCCACCCTCTGTAACTTTCTATCTCTTAAAAAAATCTGATAAATTGATTATTCTTCCTTATGCCTATGGCTCACTCATCCACACTGCACCCACCTCGTCCATCCCACCAGCAGAAGCATTCCCACAGGGAGACACCTCCTTCCTTCAGAGAAGGAAGGATCTTATCCACAAGGAAAGAAGCACAGAAGGGTGTTAAAGCCATGGAAAGCAGTGGAAGAGCTGCCTGTGTCAGCTGGGAAGGCTGGAGGAGCTGGAAGCTGTTCCCAAATGGGAATAGTTGAAAGAGCTAATACATCTGGATAGATTTGCCTGTAGGAGCAGCCATGAATAAATTGGGGTGAATTCAGAGGTGTGCCAGTGTCTGTGGGCCTGACAAGGTGATTGAGGCCAATAGTCACCCTTTGCCACCAGCCCAGGGCTCTTGGGCTGAATTTCAGCCTTTTCAATGAATTCAGTGCTGGTCTTTAAATGGACTTTAGACATCTTGAAGTAAAGTATCTAAATCCAGCATTGTCTCCCTCTAACAGCAGCTCAGCAACCCCAGTTATATTTATTAACCTTCTCCAATTAATAATTTTGCAAGCTTGTGACAATGTAGTTGAGGTTGTAATTACTCTCCTAGGGTATTAAGGAAAGATTATCCAAAATTTGGTCTCATTCTTAAATATACCCATTAAAAATTAATATAACAGATCATGAATTAATATGCATTACTAATACAAAGCAAACAAGTTAATCCTTCCACCTTGAACCTGACTTCCATCCACATATACATTCCAAAATAACTATTTTTTCATTTAAATCTTGTCATTTAAACCTTTTAACCCTCTTGCTAATCCACAAGCCACACAGCAAAAATTTGTTGAGAGTTGCAATGACCCACTATGAGGGACAGCAGATTCTTGATCCAAGAGCACCTCAAAATCATACACACATATTTGTAGATATGCACACACAAAAATAGGAAAATTGAAGGAACAAAAGAGGAAAGAAGAAAAATTATGGGTTGGAGCAAAGCCACCAGTGCTGGGACCCATTGGAATTCACTGCCTCTGCCTTGTTCCATTCCTCCATGTTCCTGCTCTCCTCCTGCCACACAATTGGGAATAAAAATTTTGACTGAGAGATACTTTTCAAGTGCTGAGGAGAGCCATGATGAAAATGGAATTCAGAAATCTGTAAATGTGGAGCATGCAGAGTTTTTTATTTATTTCTGTTTCCCCACCACTTTCTCCTCCATAAAGGAAATTCAATTGGTTGAGAAGATTCATGATTGCAAAGATACAGACACAGACAATATATATTATAGTTTTACACATGTGATTCTTTGGCACTTATTTCACTAAGAATTTCCAAATCCACTTTAACCCAAATTAAGAATTCCCCAATCCAGATTAGTGCTGAGAAGCAAACGTAACCTCGAGCTGTAATTTGAGAGGTAATTTGCCAAAGTAAAGACCCCACTGCACTGAGACAGCAAAGTAAAGGGATTCCCTGTAAATGAGAAAGGATTAGGCCCATGGAAAAGTATTGCTATAGCAACAAAATAATTCATGGGAATATGGATAACAAAGCCAGAGCCCCGGAGATGGGAGGGAAGAGGCTTTAATCACATCCTGCTCCCCTTGGCTGTACCAACACCCGGAAGGAAACAAGCGCCTGTTGGGTTTGTGGGTTTGGTTTTGAGTTCATTTTATCAACACCAATGGGCAGCTTTCAGCCTCTGACAGAACATCAGAAGATGAAGGGAAGATGGGTGACAGAACATCCTGGCTGAAGGGAAGATGGGTGACAGAACATCCTGGCTGAAGGGAAGATGAGCAGCCACAGAATCCCCTCTCTGATGGGAACCACAGCTGGGCTAAGCTCGTGTGGACATCTCACAACCAGCCCCGCTCATTCTCTGGGCAGGATTGTGAGTGTGGCGTGCCCAGCCCTCCATCCCACCCAGCAGAAACCTCCCATCCTGGCAGGCAGCTCTTGCCCAGTATGTTTTGCTAATTGGGAGTTCCAACGGGGTCTGCAGTCCCAGCTCTTCCCGCTCCACAACCATGCAGGGAAAGCTTTCTGCATCTTCCTCTGGAAGATGGCTTTAAAAGTTAGCAAAATTTATTATCAACACCATTTATCCTTTCAGGCTGTAAAAAGCTGCCAGTGAAACCCCCCCAAAAGGCTTAATGCATTACCAAAGCACTAATTTTATTCTTCATTATTCCCCCAAACCTACATTCGGAGCTGGAGCTCCTGCTCTGCAGAGCTCCTGGTTAATGTATTTCTGTGTGTAGATCCTTGACAGAGACCATTTTTCTTGCCCCTCAGGTGGCTCGTAGAGCAAGATTTATGTCCATTATGCATAAATTCCTTGCAATATTGCTCCAGCATAATCAGCAGAAAATCTGAGCCAGCACCCACAGCAGCCACAAAACACCGCCAGAGACAGCTGAACTCGGGCCACTTTCCTCAAGTCCCAGGGATTCTGTTCCCATTGAAATCAGAGGCTGATTTTTGTCCCTGATGGATCTAAGGGACCACAAGGATCCCCTTGCCATACTGACACCCAGCACTGTCCTTGTGTGGCCTCAATGCAAATGTCACCATCTGATGGGACAGCTCACCTTAGTAATACACCTTTCATTAGATCTGACCCTGAATTTCTGTAACTAAACATTTAAGAATTTAAAACCATTTAAAATCACTTTGCATCCCTAAAGCAATGTTAGCATCCTTATCTCTGGCTGATATTTATTATCTTTTTTCGCATCCCCAAATCTGACCACATGACTATCCTCAAACCCCAAATCACCCAAATCTTTCAGTTTCATTTTAAGTTTGAATAGGAAAGGACCTTAAAGATCATCTAGCTCCTACCCCTAATTAGGGTTAATTAAGCAACCAACTACTAATTATATGTGTCTATCTGACATATCCTGGTTTCATCAGTGATTTCATCCTGCAAGAGGCAAAGGCTCATCAGTGTTACACAAACTGCAGCCAAGCCTTTGGTACCAGAGCTGGGGTTTCAGGAGCTCTTCCTGATTTACACTGCGGTGGAGCAAAGAAGAATTGTATTCAAATTGGTCTGGGCTCTTTGAGAAGTTTTCAGATTATTTCTCAGCAACACTGTCATGACATCTTAATCGAGATCCTTGGTTTTGCTGAGTGAAGAGCCATAATTTCAAAGAGATGAATTAGTTTTGGGCAATGGGAAATCATCACAGTGTAAATAATTTCTGGGGTAAAGAGGATTCTTTGTTACCCCTTGGGGGAAGGCTGCAGCAGCCCACGAAGGAAGTGTTGAGAGGGATGAGATGAACTGCACCTAACTTGGGCCAGCTAAAAATTGGGCACTGACGTCCCATGTGATGATGTAGTGCCTCTAATGAACACCCTCCCCCAGAGCATGACTCATCCCAGCTCTCAGCTGACTGTGAGGAAGCCTCAGCCTCAATTTTGGATTGTTGAAATTGGTGAAATCTCTGTGTCCCCAAAGTAAAACAAGATCTTTGAGAGCTGTACTTGAGTTCTCACACAGAGCCAGCCGAGTCATTCAAACTACACAGGCTGCCTTTCAATTCCTGAAATCCCCACTTGTGCCTCTTGGAAGACTGGCCTTTTATATTTTGATTGAATTTATTGATTTATATTTATTTATTAGACTTCTTTTCTTGCCAGACTCTCAGATCAATATCGGGTCAACAGTGGCACAGAATGATTATCATGGCTGCCTGGCCACTAAACAGGAGGAAATTCCCACTGCACTTGTTACTGGAAAACCAGAAAACACAAACTACCCTGAAAGTCCACAAAGGTATCAAACTAAACTGCAAACTCAAAATTCACCTCCATGAGTTATGTTTAAATGCTGCATCATGGCCATTAAACACCTCTGGTTTCCCATTTCAGCAAACATTGAAATAAAACCCTGATATTCCACCTGATTTTCTTCTTTGCTGTCAGCTGTGAGGACCATGTCTGTGTCCCCATCCCTGCCCTTGCTCTGTGGCTGCATCAGTGACCAGCAGAGCACCCAGCAGCACCTCTGGAAGAGCATCTCTGCCCAGCTGGCAGCAGCAGCCACCTCCCAAATGCCTGAGGATGCTGCAGAGGAGGGGGACAGGCTCCCAGAGAGGGAGCAGTGTCACCCTGCCAGGCTGGGGACAAAGACACAACCACCTTCATCCTTCATCCACACAACAAAACCACATAGACTTAGAACTCAGCCTCCTCCTCGCCCAGAGAGGAGGCAGGAAGTAAATTTCTTCCAGAAAATGTTATTAAAATATGACTTTTAAGCTTCATTTTCCACGGGCACAGCGAGTCTGTGTCACGTCCCAGCCCCTACAAGGTGGCACACCTTTATTCAGCAGACTGGAAGCCTCCTGTGGCAGGGGAAGGGGGGGTTTCATCCTCGTCGTGAGCCCCTAGAGGGAGACATGACCCCGATTTTGGGAGGAGGCTCCGGGCATCCCGGCAGCGGCTCCCGGGAGGTTAAACCAGCATGTCCTGCCTGTGCAGTGCCTCGCCTCTCCAGGCATCTCAGGCAGAGGCTTCACCCTTAAGAACTGCATTTGCTCTTGTTTTATTTGTAGGTTGCTGAGGTCTGGCCCAGGGACCAGGTGTCCTGAACATGGTAAATCTCTTGGTCTTTTGGTCAGGTTGCCTGCATGCCTTTGGAAATGTTTTCCTTGCAAAGTCAAGGGATCCTATCAAGAAGGCCAAGGTTTTGCAGTTGGTTGGTTGCTGTAAAGAGATGGTGAGGGGGAGAGTGATTTCTGGCTCACCACCTGTGGGCATTACTGTAAGTGAGGCCTTNGCAAAGGGGGGGATGGCAAAGGGGGGGATGGCAAAGGGATGCTCCGGGTCTCAGCTCCGGCTCCTCGCCCCGCGGGGATGCGGGGTGCTGGGAGAGAGAAACCAGGCAGGGAAGCGCTGCCTGACCCAGGGATGCAGGAGCAGCCCGGGGATGGAGCATCCCGCTCGGTGCTGGAGGGGATGGATGCTGCCAGGAGCAGCTCCCGGCCGAGCTGGGGACGTGAGAGCTCCAATTTCTCCCTCCGGGAAAAGCGTGGCTGTAGCAGCCTTCCATGTGCCTCCTTTTCGGCTCAGAGCATGATGGGTCTCTTTATATCCTTGTTCATGGCCACAGTTGTACCCCAACTCCAATAAAGAAAAATGGTTTTCCAACGCCACAAGAAGAGCAGGACTAGATTATCAGCACATTTGCATGGACAATAAAATATCACCAATTCTCCAAGATAAACTACGTGGAAGATTAGTCTGAACTGCCAATTTCTTAAAATGTTTCTCATTTCTTGGTTATGGCTATTTTTTGCAAATTTCCCTTTCAGAAATCGCATTTCTTTCAAATCAGCTCATTGCCCTAGGGTTGTTGACCTTTATTTCGCCCATCTGGAAAACAAATGAAGCAGGAAGGATAACAATATGAGATCCTAATCAGAAGTGCTGTTTGTTTTTTTGGAAGCTTGATTTCAAACTTATATATTTCCCCCTAAAGGCACTGCCAGCAATACACTGGATAACCCCGCTGCAAGGAAAGCCAGCAGCTTGGCCAAAAGTCTTTGTGGGCATCTTATCAGTGGTGAAATGAAGACCAAAAAAAGCCAAATTATCAGTAAAAATGAACACAGATGTAGCTGCAACAGCAGAGCTCAAGGGCCAGGTGAGGAGTCTTGATGTTGTATCTAAGGCCTTGTCAGGCCAGATTTGACCTAAAAAGTTTAACCTGAGGTTAACTACACTGGCAAGCAAGGATAAAACAAATTATTACTGCTAATTTTGGTCAAAAAATATTTATAAATTGAGTTATTAAAAAAAAAAGTATTCATAGGGAGGGGTTCATTGAGGTGGCTGAGCCAGAGGGAAAAGGAAAAGCAGCTGAACACCAAGACAAACAAGTTTTGGGTTTTCTCACCAACAAGTGCCAGCTCCCAGGATGAGGATGCAGATGAACACAACTATTTGTTAGATAGGAAGAGGAATTTGTTAATTTGGAGGATCCAATTCCCATAGTTCTAACTGGAGAATTTCTGAGTTCACTCATGCTGGAAATAAACCTGATTTGGGGGAATGATAGCAAGGCTTTAAATTTTTTATTATTAGAAATCTGTGGGCAGCAAAATCAATAGTTTTTAGGCAGCTCTGTTAAAAAGGGAATAATACATTTCAGTGCTCATTAAATGCAATTCTTTTCTCAACAATCTCATTGTTTTTCTCACCACTACCTGTCACCCAGGTATTGAATTAGCCTTAAAATCAGCCAGGTGTTGGACTTCTTGGTCCCTGAGGGTCTCAGCTCAGAATATTCTCTGATTCTGTGATTCTAAAACTCTGCAAGGCTTTGTAGAAAAACATCACAAAAACCCAGTTGGTCTTTAAGGTGCCTGCCAACCCAAACCAGCCTGTGATTTTGTAATTCCATGAAAACCTCTTGCTGCAGACCTATGAAAGACCTATGGCTGAGTGAGTGCTGCCTGACCAGAGATGGAGAGAGGTGGGATGTTTAAAGAGAATACTATAGGAAAGAGTCAGCTACCTGGGGAAAGCAGCAGCAGCTGCCAGCTGGGGCAGAGCCAGTTTGGTGGCACTGATGGAGACCTGCCCTGAGCCCAACCCCTGCAGCTCCAGGAGCAGAGCCCTTCCATGTGCAGCTCCTGTGCCTGCTCCCAGCCTCCAGAGAACCTTGGTGGATGATAAATTGTACAAAAGGTGGTTGTGACCCCCAAATTCCAGGGGATCACCAGTGTCCCCTCTACACACCTACACACCACCAGCAATCAGCACAAGGGCTGTTGGAGCAGAGTCTCCTGTGAAGGACAGACTCCTTGTATCCCATAATAGCAGATTCCATTTAAAAATAGCAAATGATAGTCAGAGGAATAATAAAAACTAGAAAATCATCCAAAACCCCAGCAATACATCAAAGCCAGTTTAATAGCCCTTAATACTGTCACTGACACAGCTCCTGTGCTTGCAGGGCTGGATGATGGAATGGGCAGAGGTTCCTGGGTTTGGAGCCATTTCACCCTAAAACTTTTTTGCTTCCTGCATGTAAATTATAGATAATGGTTGTGCTGACAAGGGGTTGCACTTAGCTGACTCTGCTACGAGGTAAAATTGGAAGAAAATACCTGGTTAAAGAACTTTTCTCATTCTTTCCCCTTGGAAAAAACAACAACAACAAACAAACAAACAAACAAAAAACCCCCAAAAAACCACAAAAAAAACCCCAAACAACAACAAACCCAAGATGCAAAAAGTCAATTGCAGAGGGCTTCTTCTGTCTCCTGGCTGGCTACTGAGCCAGAGCCATAACTGGGGGCTTCTGGATACTCAGAGAGGAAACATGATTTGATGTAGTAGGGGCAATCCCATGCTTATCAAATCATCTTGCTTGCCTGTAAAGCTAAGCTCCAATTTATGGTGTTTTATGAAGCCCCAGATCGAGCTAAGGCTATAAAAATTGGGACTTAATATTCAGGAATAATAAATGCAGAGAGTACCAGTGAAGTGACTTTTTCTTATTTTTTTTTTTTAAAGTACTTGCATCCTCCTCACATTAAACATAACCAGGGAGTGTGACAATAATGGGATGCTGCCCACCAGAGAGAACAGGACAAACAGCCCAGGTCTGTGATTCCTAAGCCACAGGAACTTGCTGCTCTGCATGGATTAAGGCAGAATGTTGGCTCATCCACCAGAACAATGGCTAATAAATCACCATGCATCATATAGCCCTTAGCAAGCTTATTCTTATTTTTAAACTTTTTCCCCTCTGAGAAAGCTTAGAAAAGTCTCTCAAACATCTGCCCACCAGATAAGTTTTTTCTTCTAGTGACCAAATGCCCAGAAAGAAGCTAAACATTTGTGTGCAGCTGTTTGGAGAGCAGCCCTTTCATTTACTCACCTGAGGAAAAGGATGAGATTCTCTTTTTATGTGCATGAAAAAGGAAAATAGGAGAGATGGGAAATTTCCAATCCATCCCTGCACTCTCCAGAGCCACCACTGCATCTGACACACTTTGCCACTGCCTTCCCTCACTGATCTTATCACGGTCATTAGGGGGAACTACCCATCTACTTAAATTACATTTTAAGGCTTATGATACCTGTTTAATGTTAGATCTCTGTTGAACAAACCTTTAAACACTCACCTCACTTCCTAAGGTGTTCCTATGATTTAAAAGCTGCCTAAATTATTGCTGTGCAGAGATAAAGTTATTTACACATTTATATTAAGTGCACAACTGATTTAATCTCCTGAATCCAGGTTGAAAATCCTCTAGGAAAAAAAAAAAAAATTAACCAAGACAGCAATTATGCAAGAATTGGTTAAAGCATCACTTGATTTTTACTTGGAGATTTGGGGATCTAATTAAGCAGCAGGACTGATGTGTTCAGCTCTGTCCTGCTGGCTTCCCAAAGGGATCCAAACCCTCCCTCGTTTGAGCGGTCCAGCCTTGATCATGAAAGGATGTGCTAATGACGGGCGTGGGCACCACGCAGGCTGCAGGAACCGAGTGAATTTAAGCACTGCAACACCTGAAGTCACTTTTCCTGTGATTTAAAGATAGAAAAAATGCGCAGTCTTTTCAAATGTCTTAAGGATATGCATGGATAGGCTCTTTAGGAGCAGCCTGTGCCAGGAAGAAGTCGCTCCCCCAGCTGCTCATTAAAAGCTGCTTGCTGCAGGTTTTGAACAGATCTGTTGGCAAAGCAGTTCAAATGAGCACTTTAATTCTCTCCAGGCAGGGAAAAAAAAAAATATAATAATAATAAAAAAATCAGCTGGGGTAGCTGGGACCGGTAATACAAACAGCTTAAACCAACCTGGCTGAGAGGAATTAGGGGCGTGAGCACACAGCCCTGGACCAGCAGGCTGGCAGAGGGGGGATGCCATCAGCTCATCCCACTGGATTTTCCCTCAGCTGGCACATAAACCGTGTTCCCATTCCTGCCCCACATGAATGAACAGTTTGTGTACTTAAATAAAAGTACTTGCTGCAGCAAAGGTCCAAAACCAGTCATTGCATTATTTTAAATATTTTTTTCCTTGTTAATATGGATTTCTAAATTTATTTTTCTGAATTTTTTTTCCTGAATGATGGATTTCTGCAATTTCTGCATTGCACCTGACTCAGAGGACACAGCACAGGGCTCAGGAGGCAGGATCCTCTAGATCCAGAATCTCTGCCCATGACTATTTATGTGATCCCAGCAAAACTGAATAGATTCCTTGAAGCATCATCATGAATCTGCAGTCAAATTCCCAGGTAACACTCCAGGGTACAAACCCTGGAGTGTCTGGCATTGCTATTCCCTGGATAAATCCCTGGCTCTGCTCATGACTTCCTTTGCACCAGGTTGGAATTCCACCTGTGGATGCAGGATCTGGGCATGGCAAGAGGTGTTTGAGGCCCAAGGTTATTTCTGACCACAGACAGAGGACACTAAGCAGATATCAAAGGTGCATTGTAGGTAATATTTTTGTTTCCTACAGTTTAAAATTCACAATACAGCTGCGTAGTCAGCACTTAAAATCCAGGATTTTCTTCACACTCTCTCCATGCACTGGAGTGGGGGGG
>VZRH01000398.1:160546-188793 GCA_013397555.1 Urocynchramus pylzowi | reverse complement strand
GGGGGGGGAAATTCTAATCCATGCACAGGCAGAAAAACAACTCACTAAAACACCATCTAAAACAGGAGGTTTGAACTCCTCGAAACTCTATTATATGCTTGAGTAACTCCTGGAACAATAGAAATCTGTGCATGATTATGCAGGCAGGCAGAAATATTCCAGGCAGAGGTTGTCCTTACTGCCACTGCTGGAGTCTCATCCCTGCCCTGGACACCACTGTCCCTCCAATTGTCCCTCTGAGGTGGTGACACCAGGAGAAGATGGCAATGGTGCATCTCTAAGCCAGGTCCTGACGTTTCTTTATGGTATCTATATGATCTCCATTCATCTCAGCTCTCTTTCAAAATAATAATAAATATGTGGCTGTTGGGTTTTCAGGGAAAAGGTTTAAAATAAGGACCTTTAAGGATGTGCCATAAAAGACAAGTAATTGGTTTTTGCTTTTATCAGAGGATGCCTAACTGATCATTTCCAAGCTCTTGCTGATGGGCAATTGTTAAAAGTGTAGAGATAGAAAGGCAAATGGGCAAAGGGAAATCCATCAGTAATGGTGTCCCTAAATTCCCAAGCAAATTTACGTGGGTGTTGTTGGAGAGGTCACAACTCTGTCACAATTCAATTTATATTTAATTCACACATTTGCATCTGCAAGCCACACAAACCCCTGCCTGACCTCTCCACCTGGACATGGAAATGCCAATGGCACAAGCACACAAACTCTGTAAGGAATCAGCCTTTCCAACTCCCTCTGCTCACCTGTCACCCCATAAAGAGGGTGACTGAGGACCACACCAGCAGTGTCACCCCCAGAGTGACGACTGTGGGTGCACTGCTTTGCCTGGGTGCTTTCATGGAAAACACCTATGGAAACCCTGACATGGCACAGTGCCTGGGACACCTTGTTGTGGCTGCAGCTTCCAAGAGAAGAAGCAGAACCTGCAAAGAGCAACGCTGAGCACAGATCATGCACAGACTCTTCCCCTGCCTCGGTCAGATGTAGCTCAGGTTGTTCTGCCCTTGGGTAGAAAACTCTGAGCAGGGAGGAGGCCCTGGTGTGGCTTTGGTTTTATTCTCATGTTTTATTTCCACAAAGGGATGAGGTGCTGGCTTAGAGATGCAAGGGCTCAGCAGCATGAGGTTCATAACCAGCCCTGCTTCCACAAATGCCTGCCTGCAGCTGCTCACTAAGCCAGGCAAGCACCACCTCCATTCAGGTAGTCCATCACGTGAGAAACCCAAAGAGTTTATAGAAATGATTGTCAAAGACCCCATCATTTTGCAGTTAGGATAATTAATAAGGTGTGCACAAAATCCAGGAGTGTTTTACCACACGTTTGCAGCTGAATTGCATTATTGTTGTTATAATAAAAGAGAGCCACATGGTAACAGAGCACCAGGGACCCAGCCTGATGCAACTGCTCAACATCAATAGGAAAATCAGAGGGGAAACATCAAGTTTTCCTTTAAAATCTGTTTGGTTTTCAAGAGCTGTGACTTTTATTTAGTAGATTTTGTGAAAGAGCTTCTGTTTATAAAAATTATTGGGTAGTGTTGGCTGTCAGAAAACATAAACAGGCAATTAGAGCAATAAGAAGAATGATGGAATGAACTCCTCTGGCAGCCTCCTATCTGGAGCCAAGCAAGGCCCTAATTCCACAAAAAATTAGGCATGTGTTTAAGTCCACAAGATTATCGAAGGAGCCTATGAGGACTACTCACACATTAAGTCTGTGTGTGAGGAGCTTGTAAAAGCTCAGAGATACCTTGGGGAAAACTGGATTGCAGGGACTGTCAGTGATTCTGCTGGGATGTGGCACTACCTAGAACTCATTTCAAAGTCTCCTGGAAGTGTTAAACATTCTGCACACAGTTTGGATTACCTTTAATGGATATAACCTGTCTGGTGACCATGGACTGTTTAATTCTCTGTCTCACTATTCCACACCCAGATTCTGCACTGTGTTTTCCTGCTGAGTCTCAATGGTGGAAATAGCTGGATCTGCCATGAAATAATAAGGACTTTTGGCCTTTGTGGCCTTTGGCCCTAGTGACTAGGAGCTTATGGACTGTGGAATTGTGTGAAGAACTGAACAGCCCTGACAAGAGAATTGTGATTAAGTGCACAACATCACTCAATTATCCTTGTTCCTTCCACTCTATAAAAATCCATTGAACCCAATTTTTCTGCATGAAAACCTGACCATTGGTGTACCTGAAACTGCTCTCAGTAGCTTTGCCCCAGATCAACACATTGTCTCCTGCACGAGTTCCGTCCTTAAAGTTATTCTGATGGGTCCAAAGGAAGCAAAAGCTGCTAAAATGAACTTCTGTGATGCCTTGACATGTTTTTGAAATAATCTTGGGGATGACTGGGCAGGAACAACACATGTGACACTCTGGATGCCTTCCCCAAGATTGCTTCAAAGCTTTTCCTGAACTCATTCTCAGACACAGAAGTTGTTGCAGGGATACTGAACAGGGGGAGCTAAACCAGATTTCTGGGTGGATAATTCTGAAACAGCTGTTCCTGAAGAGTTCTCACAATGGGGAAATGTTCTGGAGGAAACTTCTCAGCAATTGCTGAAAAAGTGGGAAAAACTGATCAACAGAGGAATAAATGATGTCAAGAAGGATGTCCTTTCTTCCTGCCTCTCCAAAAAATGCATGAAGCCAGACCAGATACATTTATATAATACAATTCCCCCAGAGCCAGGGCAATTACCCCTACTGGCACTTTGTTTCATGGGTTTGGCTGAGTAAGGGCAGCACTGAGACCTGACAGTAACAGCCACTCTTGGCTTCAGTGACTTCTTAGGAACTTGAAGCACTGAAGAACCACCTTCTCCTGAGACAGCTGGATTTCCTAAAGAGGTCAGTCTGTGGGGAAGGACTCTGCATGACCTCTGCCAGCCAGGAGGCAGAAGTGGGCTGACTCCTACCACCCTGCTCCCTCTCATCCCTCTGTGTTTCGCTCATACCCAAACTTGACCCAAACTGGCTCACCCCGATCCTAACTGAAGCTTTTCTGTTAAACTCAGCAGTGCTTACACCCCTACTTAGGAAGGTGCAAATCAGGCAGTGAGGCACCACAGCTAAACCCTGCTCATCCCTCACCTCCCTTCCCCAGCACAGAGAGCACGGCCAGTGTCAGCTGAAACATGCAATTAGTGCCCCTCTAGCACGAGCAGCTCAAACTGTAACATCATGCCAGCCGTGATTAAGAGTGATACAGCACATCATCATTGTCAACACTATTCAACCAATGTAAACCTTAGTTAGAAATGTACTTGTCAGAGAAAAATGCGCCTTTGATTTCTATTACACTTTCCCCAGTAATTGCTGTCATCAGTGGCAGGTTATTATTACAGTTGAATAGAGTTTCAGTAATTACTTTTGCACAGATTCTAACAGCTTTTAGATTGAATGATATTCTGACAGTTTGAATACTCTTGACAACAATTACCTTTTTCCTGGTTAACACTGATTCAGGAAAATTAAAAATTAAATCTGTTCAGAGGAAACACTTATGTATGGCACTAGTAAGTGGGCTGATACAAAAATGTGTAAATTACAGAATGACTTAGAATAAAAAGTTCTTTTGCTCTTCCTCTTATGCTTTTTAAAAAATCAGCACTTAGGGTACGTGCAGTTCATGCTGGTTAGATTACCAGTAAATGATGTGAAATGATTTAAAGCACTTCTAAATCCACTTCCTACTGATCAGCTTGAAATGAAGAAAACACTATTATGGAGGAAGCCTTGTTGCTCCCACCCTAATTTTTGTCTTTGGTAACAGTCAGATAATGGCTTTTGGCTTTCAGACCATTATTGTTAATCTCACATCATCAGATTATTTAAAAAAACAACAAACAAGCAAACTGCTTTACAGTGGTAGCCTAGAAAAAAAAAAAAACAAAAAAACAACCACAGTGTGTTTGTTATTCCTGAAAAATTTATCTAATATTGCAGGGGTCATAACTCAAATGGCCTGATTAAAAAGAAGTCGCCGGCACAGAGCTCTCCAATCTAATTTTGACAGGATAACTGGCCTTGTGGATAAGGGAGACAGAGTTGATGTGATACATCTTCTTATTAGCAAGCTTTCTGATACTGTTCCACATGACATTCTTATAAAAAAACTAAGGAAATATGGTCTAGAACTAGATAAAATTACCATGAGGTGGAGGGAACAATTGGCTGAAAAACTGCTTTCAAGCAGTAGCTATCAATGGTTCACTGTCATAGCAGGAAGAAGTTTCAGGTGAGATTCCTCAGGGATCTGTCCTTGCTCCAGCTCTGTTCAATATTTTCATAATGACTCAGTTAAAGGGAAAAGAGATTACATTTATAAAATTTGCAATGTTGAGGAGCTGGGATGGTGGGAACCCCTGGGAGGTCTGGATCAAAATCTGAAAAGATATTAACAGTTTGGAGTGATGGCCTGAAATTAAGATGAAATTCAATAAAGGCAAGTGCAAAATGTTACACTTAGAGAGGAGAAATCAGATGCAAATGGGAAATTGCCAGTAAGGGAACTCCATTACACATTCAAATTTAAGGTGGCCTACGAGTTCCATATCAAACAAAGGAGTAAAACTGCTCCAGAAAAGGTAATTTCAGGGATTTGTTAACAGGAGCATCCTACAGGAGAGCACTGTGGTAATTCTCCCACCATTGTCGAGCTGGGAAGTTGTGCCCTGTCCTGAGCTCATGGTTCAAAAGAGGTGCAAAGAAATTGGAAATAATTTAACAAAGTCCAGCCGGGATCAGCAAAGATGGTGAGGGATGAAGTAAGACTCATGGAAATACAGAATCATGGAATGGTTTATGATGGAAGGGATGATAAAGCCCATCCCATTCCACCCCTGCCATGGCAGGGACACCTTCCACCATCCCAGGTCGCTACAAGCCCTGTCCAACCTGGCCTTGGACACTTCCAGGGATGGGGCAGCCACAGCTGCTCTGGGTACCCCGTGCTGGGACCTCAGCACCCTCACAGGGCAGAATTCCTTCCCAATATTCCACCTAAACCTCCCTTCCTTCAGCTTAAAGCCTTTCCCTCCCTCATGCTGCCCTGCCTGTAGGGTCTGTTGCAAAGCTGTGATTGAGCCTTTAGTTTTTGACACCACTTCCCACCTCTGATCTACTTGTGTATTAAAATATCATCGTCGTTTTTTTCTCCTGCACATTAGAATTATAGATATAGTTTATTGTTATACTTTCCATAGAGCCTTCTCTTTTTATTAGCATTGTACAATCTGTACAAAAGCAAAATTTAGTCCTTTCAGGGAGCTGAAAGGAAGCAATCGTTTACATGACAAATCCAACATTATCATATGTAAACCTCATTTACTATGTAATGTCTTCCTGTTTCCAGTTCATTAATTGAATGAAACCTATTTTCACATTCTGGTAGGCAGCAGGATTCTCCAACTAACAGAAATAGTACTTTTAGGGAAAAAAAATGAGTGCAATACTAGAAAATATTTCACTTACTGGCTGGTCGAAAGCTATATGGATTTCTAAAAAAAAAAATTATTTGCTATATATTTGTCAAAAAAAAAAAAAAAATGGAATTGACCCAAGCCAGGTTTATGCAGCAAATTTGAATGGAGACCTGCCTGGTAAAGTACCACTCTTTAACCTTCATTAAAATGACACTTGTGACACCCAACCACACTTCCATAAATACAATCAGATAAACATAACCAAATTACAGCCTAATTTATGATACACAACACTTTGGTGATTCAAGATTGATGGTTGTAATGGAAAGATGCTGACAAATATTTTGTTGTATTTCCTCCCAAGGAAATCTATAGCTCTGAAACAGCAATGGCAGTAAAGCTCCTCACAGGTTCCAGAACTTTAAAAAAATAACTGTTTTTGGAGTTCTACTTAGGTTCAAGGGGAAAAAAAACAAATCAAAAAATACTCAACTGGAAGGGGACTTGCTAAAACCAACTATTTGGTATTTGCATTAATGTGGCACAAAAACTAAGAAAACACTGATGATGTTTCAGAAAATGGTGACATTTTCTCTGGCACAAAATAAAGCAGCATCACCAGCACATCATGCTCAGGCAAACCAGAAAAACAGAAAAGGAATGAAATTATGAGGTGTCTTTCCCTCAGCCCATAAGAGAAAGCCCTGGGCTGGATCCTGGGATTTTGGACACTCACAGGGTTTTGGGCTCTGGTACCACAGCTTCATCTGCATAATGTGAACAAGCCAAACAAATCTGATATTAAAATGAGAAAAATTGGCAATTTCAAATTGCCTATTCCATTCCTTTTCTTTTTGACCTCAATCCAAAGCCTTTCTAAGCCAAAGAAAAGACAAGCTTACAATTAGTGACTATGACCAGTTAATGGGTCTGTTCTGAACAAGCTTTTAAATAAAACAATAAGCAAGCCTGGGAAAAAGCAACTTACTGGGCTATCTGAGGCCAATTTCTTTGAAGCACAGGTCACATTATTTTAAAATAAATTCCTTTTAGCAATTGTTCTATCAAGATTATGTCAGTCCAAAGGGAATAGACCCAAAATCTCTTGTTGCCAAATAACTTCATCTTGGTGCATCTGTAACTCTATTTTCTCCAAAGAAAACTAATTCATAATATGGGTGGATTTGTTGTTTTTCTGAACAAAGTTGTTCCCTGGCAACTTCAAAAGCAAATTACACATAGGAAAAAAACCCATAAAACAAAAAAACCCCAATGTTCAGTTACAAAAGTTGGTAAAAAATCCATGGAGCCATAACAACCAAACAACTTGGTAAAAACATCAAAGTGCAGCTGACTGGAAGGAAAAAAAAGGAAAACAGACACCTCCAAAATGTTTCTGAACAACCAGGTCGCCTAACATTGGAAACTGGCAGAGATGGCAACAATAAAGTAAAATATTCCCAAAAAAGTAGCTCCTGATGCCCTTCTCACTACCTGCTTGCCTCATCAGAACTCAAATCACAGCTACAGTTCCAGAAGTATTTTCAGTTCCATGCCTACCAAGCAAAACACCAAGGTGATGAACAGGGATGATGGGAGCATCCTTAGCTCAGCTTTGCTGTCCTCCCAGAGCCCAGGTCAGGACCCAGTGGTCCCACACTCACCTGCAGTGCCCAGCAGAGCTCCCTTCATCCTCCTGCTCCTGCTCCCATCCACTGGCACTTCCCTCTCCCCCTTCCCACAGCTGACCAAAACAAGGAGTCTCCCAGGTGTTTGCCACCTGATTGAATAAACAGGTTGCATTTTTTACCCTCTAACAGGCACCAGAAGTGAGTAGTGAGAATCCTAACAACCACCAGCTTTCCTCCAGGATTCCTGAGTGGTAAAATCATGCCTTTGCCCTTGGCAAGGTTGGAAGGAAGCGTGCTGATGGTTTTGTTTTACCATCCAGCATGCCAGGAGTGTCTGATTAGCAGTTTTCCATCCCTATTCAGGAATCTTTGTTAGGAGTTAGTCTTTGCTCTTTTAGATCCTGGTCCAAAGCCTTTCAAGGAAATTGAAAAGTCTCCCATTGATGAGAAGGGGGTGCGCCCTTGCTAATTGTTCCTTTCATATCAGAGCGAAAACAAATTCTTCAGCTTCCATTTGAAACCCATGCAGTTCAATCCCTTGATATATTGGACCCTTATTTTAAGGAGGCTGGAGAGGAGAGGAGGGAAGGGAGGACAAAGCCCAGGGCTGAGGGGTGTGCGTAGGCCCCAAGTACGCACGTTACGCTGCCCACGCCTGACACACCACAGGCCTCGTGTTCTGCTCCCAGAAAGGCTCCAAATCTTTCACAGCTCACAAGTTCATAAATTTCTGCATTTAAAGTACTCATTGCTCACCAGCAAACTTGAGATCAGAAAGCCACTCTGATGCTCCCCAGTTGCTGCTCACTGGGAATAATTTCTCCTCAGGAAGAAATTTTTAGTTTGCTCTTCTTGCAGAGTGAGGTGTCATCTCTGGTTAAGGTAAAAGTGTGGATGGAGAAAAGAGGGAGGTCTACAGAGCATGGGACATTTGGTTTGGGCCATCTCAGTGCCAAAATCATACTGAGAAATCCAAGATGTCTATTCCAGACCAAGAAATGTGGCTGGTGAACGGAAATGAAAATTCTGAGGGAAGTGAAAAGTTAAGCACGCATATGTCAGTGGTAATGGAATTTTACAAACACCTTAAACACAAATCAACAAACCATAATTAATGTAATTATTTAGAAAGATAGTTTAACTGGTTACATAGGTGATGTCATCTCCCAGCACAGGAAAACTACAAGAGCTCCATGATGGGATAACTAAAGGTTGCTTTTAAAACAACCCTGTGCTTCAAGAAGGAGATTAACTGGATGGAATTGTCCATCTATAGGTAAAAAAAAAGCCCCTGTAAACACAATGACATAAATAAATACAGATCTATAAAAAGCGGGAAGCAGCAGTAGCACATGGCTGATGATTTGGAATACCAGGAGAGAGCCTGGTCAGCCAAAGGACTCCTCAAGCTGTGTGCTGGAAGACAACAGACAGATCTGGACAAACCACCCATCCCATCAATGCTGCTATTTCAGCAGAAGAAAGAGAATTTTGAAAGAAACAAATGTATAAAGCAATATAACCTAGAAAAACACCTTTCAAAAACTGTCTTACAATGAAATAATTTTTCTTCCCTCCACAAAGAGGGAATTCACCCTGGAGTTGTTTCTAAAAGACAGTAAAACATAACAGATGAATGTTGCCTTGCATAAGGAACACACACATGCATTTAAATCACTTATATTTTACTTTTTTATGATGCAATTGCGAATTGTGTTATTTTGCATTTGTAATTAGAGGTTGAAACAGATGGCAGAGGCTTGGTTTAAAGGGATGTGCTGGATGATCAGGTCTCCTGCTCCACCGAGGGCTGAGCATGGAAACTCTTCCACGAGCTGGTCAAACAGCAAAGTGCTTTCTGCACGTCAAAGAACATTGGAAAGGACCAAACTGGACTTTCTAGAAGGTGAATAGGCACTGGTGATTTTTTTTTTTTCCCAAAGTGCTCTTAGAATGCTCCCAGTACCATGCTCTGGCTGTGGGGGTAGGTGACATTTGACCCCTCAACAAAAGCAGCAGGATTTTGGTGCAGCCTCCAAATGAGAACAAGACCCAAGGGTCTTTCCTAAAGAAGAAAAACTTGAAGAACTCTTCAAGAAAATCCCCAGAGGAGCAGTGATCCCAGGAACATCAGAACATGTACACATGGCACACCAACCACTAATGAGGGGTGGCAGGTGGCTTTTCCAGCTCCCTTTCCTCAAGGAACAAAGCTGTGGGTACAAGGAGGCTCATCATTCCTTTCCCATTATATGCAATTTGAGACACAACCACTCTATTCCATAAACATTCCAGCCTGGGTGAGCCCTGGAGCTGGGACTCACAGCTGCTCCTCAAAGCAGAGAAACCTTTTACCAACTTTGGATGAGTCCAATTTGAGTTCTCCTTAATTACAACTGAGCTGCCCACCAGTGACTCTTCCCTTCAGCAGGTTTCCCAAGGTTTGAGATTCCTTGCTTGAGTTTAAGACAATCTTCCCTGCCCAAGGAAGAGAAACCCTTTCCCCACAACACCTCCTCAGTGACTGAGACCCTCTGAATTAACACCAATGAAATCCATATTCAATATTCATTTATAAATTTGTATAGATGCATCCATTAGACATAAACTGGTGTCCAAGTCTGAGACTAAGGTTAGGCCTAGCTACACCTAAACTCCTTCAATTTACTGATTGCTCATTTTCTACCAAAAATGGAGCAAATCCTTTACGTGCACATGTACCTTGATAAAAATAAATATCATGAACTTTTAAGCCTCAGGGTATTCATAAAGCAGCCCCAAAGTGGTATCTGGAGCTACAGCCCTCAGGGATCCAGCCAAGGATCCTTTCACCCACAAAAATCCAAATCCATAAGCTCCAAACCAGCATTTTAAACCACTGCAGAGCCTGGATCACTATGGGAATATGGAAAAGACATGCTGCTATTATATGATTTATATAGGTTATTAGAAACATTCATTAAAACAGCTTTTACAATAGCTGCCAATATTATCTCTCCTACTAGGCTGTTACCAGAATGATTTTTAATATTTTAATGATTTTAAAAAATATTTTTTAATTTGACTTGTTTTTCTTTCTAGCAGGGCAATATTTACTGAACGCCCAGAATGAACAAAGCACCTCTAGCTGCTGCTTTATCACTTAGTTTGGTTTCTCTGTGTTTTTTATAAATACAAAAAAGGATCTGAAGTAAACAGGTCATAAAATTGCCCTATAAATATTATCTGTTTACTATCTTTGGGGATGGGCATGGACAAAGAAATTGAACCAGAATGCTGTAAGAGCAAATTTTCTTTGGGGAATTCATTCACATCTGTTCCTGCACAACAACAGGAGGAACAGAAATTATTAAGGAAAAAAAAACCAGAAAAGATAGGAAATGTAACTTTCAAAAGGAAAAATGGCTTCCTCTGATCTTTAGCTGATGGTTCTGATGAGTTTTTATTCTGCCTGACCTGATTAGCCCAATGCTAACAAGGAGCTAATGAAGAAGAAAAGACTTATCCAGAAAGGTAACTCCTTTCTGGAAAGGAGATGGAGGGGTTTCTGAAAACAGGGGTAGTTGGAAAATACACTTGTGTGATCTTTTGTTTCAAATTTTAATGCATCCCATTTCAAAAGTGTGCTGCTACTCATGAAATTTAGTTAATCTTTAATTTAATTTATTTAAATTTTAACAAATGAAGAGACTTTTGATGTGCTATCATCATTAATCAGCAATTTATGTATGAAATGGAAGAAATAACTTTTTCCCTTTGTTTCACTGGGGGCCTGGCATTGCCCTCAGTGCTGTGGGGGAAAGGGGCACTGGGGTTCTGCAGGAGCCCATGCCAGCACTTCCTCCCCATCCCTCGTGGGAAGTGGGCCTGGAGAAGAGTGAGATGGGCTGGATTGTTCTGTTTGCAGACCCTCTTTGCACCCCAAGTATCCCTTCCACTCTCCCTTTGGAATTTCCATCGGTGTTGCCAACGTTGGATCCATCCTCCCAAGCCATGGACACAGACTGGAGTCTGCAGCTGTGCCTTCAACACAACACACTGTAAATTCAGTATAAATACAGTGTATTGGTGGTAAAGAAATCACACAGACTCCTTGGATTGATAAGCAAATGCACCAAGGTGTGAAATACAAATTAATACTATAATGCCTTTTATAATTTATAATTAATCTATCCTGCATTGACCTAAATATTTTTTCTGTTTGTGCAATAACAGGCCTGACCCAGAACCAAAGGAAATTAATGGGGGCTGGTTTTTACCAATATTTAAGTCTAATCATAGCATTTAGTGAAGAAAAAATAAAAATAAAAAAAAAATATATATATACACATATGGATATATATATGGATAAAGGCACCCAGAAATGATATAAAGATTTTTATAATAAAATGGTTTTATTAATTTATGTGATTTTTCTCTTTCTGGTCTTTCTACAGTGGAAAATAGTGATGTAATTGTGTGAACAACCTCTATTAAATAGACAAAGATCATAAAGTCTATTTTGCTTGAATTTCCACAGCTTCAGTGCACACAACTGAAGGCCTGGCAAGTACTGAATTCTTTCAAGAACTATTTATTTCAAAGTTACAAGGCTGATGAAGGCTTTAGAGTTACAAATTCCTGTTTTTCTTAGAGCAACATCTTTAAAGATATGCAAAGAGGGATTTCTCAGCACTATTCAGAAACTAGTCTCAAGTGATTTGCCACTTTGGAGTACAGAGATTGTTTTCTAATTCAAGCAAACATTTTGAAAAAAAAAAAACCAAAAAACAACAAAACAGAAAAGGATGTGAGAAAATGCTCATTAGGAAAACAACAGCAAGAATCTCAACAGAAATATTTAACCAACTTACCTGATTTCACAGTTGTGCTTTTAGGTCCTGGAGCAGGAGCAATGCACAGGTTTTTTATATAAGGAGAAATACAAAAGTCACCAATGAAAAAACGAGGTTTTCAAGGGTTTGAGATAGGCTTGGAAGAAAACCCCAACCAAAGGTCCACTAAGACCATGTCCCCAAGCTGAAGTTACTGTTGGATCTTAAATTGTTACATGTTCTTTTTTTTTTTTTTCTTTTTGGAGGTGCTATTTTGGGTGCAGCATGCTGTGAAAATATATAGGTTGCCCTCACATAAACAGATATTTAGGACAGAACTATTTTCATAATAGATGGATGTTTTCACAGGAAACATTTGATAGATGGATGCAGAGATCCAAATTCTCTGGTTTGCTGATAGAAGAGCTCTGTGCTATGCATAGAAAATTCCCTCTGTGTGGGTAATGTATATTTGACTTCACCTTTTGCATATTGATCACTCCCTGACTTGCAAATCCTGAACCATGTGCAAGTGTGCGTAATATGAATAACTTTATTCCAAACTTGCATGTCTTAAGCCATATGTTCACCGAAATCTGAGCATAAATCTACTAAAATTTACTGTCCTACACTGCAGATCAATAAACCCTACAGTATTTCAGGAGTGCTGGATGTATATTTTGTTTGATGGCTTTGAAGATGCATATTTCCAGCTATAATTATTTACATATAGGGTCCAGGACCAGGAGATAACCTTCAGCTTTGGTAACATTAACACTTGCAAATAATCATCACTACTCTATCACTCTCACACCCCATAATCTGCTAACATATGTCTACATTTTCTATGTGTTTATGTAGTACTTTATATGGAAATGTTTCATTACTGCCCGCAGCAACATGTGGCATTTCTTCAAGAACATTTCAGCACCTTTTAACATGGTTTCTTCAAACGTCTCTCTAATTGTGAGGATTTCATTCTGCAAATGTTATCACTGCTCAAGCAGATCAATTTTCTTAACTGCTTAATATGCATGCTCTAGGCATTTCCACAAAAATGCAAAATATACAGTACAGAATTAATATAAATAAACTACTACCAGGCTATTATGGAGCAGATTTAAGGCAGCAGGGTTGGAGATAACTCCATTTCCAGACGTGCAAGTCTTCTTATTGTGGCAACATGTCATCAAAAATTTTTTGTTTGAGATATAAAAAATATTTCCAATTAATTATTACAGTACCATTTTCTCTAAACCAAATTATGATATTCTTACTTACCAACACAGTGACTGCTGGTGCAGAGAGGGTTTATGGTGGAAATTTCTGTCACAATTCCAGATTTTCTGAACTATGGTTGATTGTGCTCATACTTCTGGCTGACCAAGCATCTTCTAAAGCTGCACAAAGCCCAGCTGGGTGGAGAGACCTCCAGGCAGGCACAGATGTGCAGAAGAAAGTGGCATCTCACTAATACAAAGGCTGGTAGCTGCCACTGATGCTTTTATGTTCTGTTCAGACAATACTTCAGCCTTCCAGAAATAAGGGACCTGAAGCTGTCCAGGATGAAGGGCCCCCAGGCCAAGCTTCTCTCAGTCAAGAGCAGGCCTAGACTAAATTTGAAAGAACTAAAAGCAGGTGAGACCAATCCAAACCCCATTATTGGATTGGAGACATTGTGAATCTCAGGAAACCGTTGCTGGAATGTGTCCCTCCAGCATCCTGTTCATATTCCATCCAGGTCTTGACAGTCTGGTTTGATATTGGAGAATGCTGGCAAGAGAGGATTTATGGTGTACTCTTAATTTTTACATCACTGCCCTCACCCTGGCTGCACAGAGGTTCTTCAATTGCTGATGTTCCTGTGGGTGATGTAACAATTAATCTAATTACATAAACAGCTTTAGGAAGAAGAGCCTGGCAGAAGAGCACAGCAGAGTCCTCCTGACCCGAGCTGCCCATCCCAGCCCTTTCCCCTGCCCTGTGTGCATTCATCCAGCCCTTGGCAAACTCCACAGAAATTTCCTCTCTCAATAAGGAAACAGAACAGAGCAATCCCTCTGAGAGGAACAAACTGATTTCTTCGGGAAGGTCCACGGAAGCTTTTTTGAAGCTGGAAGAAATGCAGTTTCCCTGCTGTGAGGTTTGGTACGGATGCTGCTGGAGGGATGAGTCATTGTTTCTTTCATATATATCATCCGAGTACCTATAACTGTCTCTCATCTAAATGTTAATTGTATCCAACAGAATGACTTCAAATGAATACTCTGTCAATAACACTGTTATTAATGTTCCTTGATAGGCATGGTTGGAATATTTTGTAAGATTAGTCTAATATTTCCTACAGAATCTGCTTCATGTGTTGTGTTATTGCGTCTACTTTGGATCAAAACCTGCTTGTAAAGCCTTGGGTGGCTTTTTTTACTCTCCTCTCAAGAATTCCCATATCACTGAGTTTTGATAGGATCTATTTTACTACAGGCATAGCAGTGATCCTCATTTCTCTGGACCACAAGCATAAGTTTAGGTGTTAAATTGATATTTTCTGATTGCTCAGCAGGGCGTTTTATTGCCTTCACTCGGTGCAGCTGGTACTGCAGGAGCTGATGGCATTAGGGGGGACAGAGTTAAGCTTGGTTTAGCCATGTGAATATTTTGATTTACACCAACTCCACCTCTGCCTCTCCAAGCGACCATGACAGGAATGATTTGGCAGCAATTCCTCGCTGTTGGCTGCTCACCTGCCTGAGACAAAGCAAGGCAGGGAGGAGAGCCCAGGTGTTTGACTGGAAAAGGAGACAGAACAGCTTTTCCATGGTGCCCCAGGTGTATCCCTGCCTGGATCCAGAGGAGCAGCAGCAGTGCCAGGAACACCTGAGCAACAGGTGGAGCCTTTGATGGAGCTGCTCTGCCGGCAAACCCTCGGCAAGTTTAAAGCACTCCCAGCCCACTTTGTTTGCAAAGAGCAAATAACTGATCCAAAGGCTGAAAGCCTCTGGGTTTTTTTATCTTCTTCCCTGCCTCTCATCTCCTTTTTCTCTCCTCCTGCTGTTCCTTCAGATTTAGGCCTTTTGTTTCTTCTCCTCCAGACATCTGTCCTCTGCCTGGGCTGCTGTTCCAAGAACAGATATCCCACCTCAGGTCCAGCCCACTTTGATAGTTCACAATGAGACACCAAAGCTGGAATAAACACATAGCTGGGGGGGAGTGGAAAAGAAAAAGTTAAATCCCTACTTGAAAACCTGTTTTGTGTTTTCTTATTTCTTAAAGTTATTTTTAAGTGTTTAAACCAGACCAATTATAGTCAGAAACTACTTCACTTAATCCATTCCTTTATCTCCTGGGAAAAATCACCAAAGCAATTCTCAAAATGTTTAAATCCCACAGTGTGCATAAAAGCAGCAAGTAAATCTGCTCCTTCCCAGGCAAACCTTAAGGATTTCACTGACATCTTTAATTAAACCAGCAAATAGGTCGGTTTCTCTTGTATTCTGACCAACACACTGTCAACAAGGAGGGGAAAGAAACTGAAAAGGAGGATTTGTACTGAAAAACAGCACCAGAAACATTTGTATAATCATGATCATGGACTGGAACAGGAATGTAATCAGGAATTATTAAACATTATCAACTACTTCCTGGCAACACATTGCTTGGATAACACTCCTGCAACTACAGGAGAGTTAGTTATGAAATAATTAAACTGCAAAATTGGAAATAGAACAAAAAAAAGCAAACTCAAAATGCATGAAGCTGTGCAGAAGAAAAGTATTTTTATGTCTGTGAATTTATAAAGATGGATTTAATTCCAAAAGGGAGAATTGTGCAGTTGTTATTAGATCAGTAATAAGCACAGATGGCTGCAAAGGAACCATTCCCCAACCCATCCTGCCATCTCTACCCTGCAGCACTTGTGGAGGAGAAGGAAATACAAGAGCAGGGAGCAGCAGAACTGGGAATTTAGTGGTTTTAAAGACTCAGTCTACATTGTCTTGTGTTATTCATTATCAGTAACATTCCTGGCAGATTCACCCAACACAGATTTTAAGACATGATTGCCTAAGCTCCTCTCAGAAGTTGGACCCAATGCCACCGGGTAGCCTGCCACAATCTTCTGTCACTATCACTCCCTTACAGACTTTTTTCTTTTCCTGCAGGGGGAAACTGATGTTCCCAGGGATGAAAAGGTTGCATGCAAAAGCAGGATCCAAAAAATCCTGCTCTCAGCTCTATGGAAGAAGGATTTATGATGCTCAACTAGCAAAGATAGCAATTAGCTGGAATACTCAAGAGCAGAGAGCTTGACAATCTGATGAGTTATTCTTTTGAACTGGGGCAGCAACTCATGCATAAATTTCCTTGTAAACAATTATTACAGAAATGCACTGTAAACACAATTAATCATCTCAAGGTGTTATCTCTAGGTATTTTCCCCACAGATTATGTGCCACTTGCTCAATAAATCAAATTTTAACATAAAGACATCAATAGCTGGTATTATTAATATTCCCATTCAGCCAAACATGGTTGGGTAGAAGCTAACAAGCTTTGATTACATTTTGAAAACACAGAAAGTATTACAGAAAATGGGAAAAAGATGTGAATTGTGAAACTTTGAATGAAAATAGGATTAAAGAGGAGACATATGAATCAGAACATTGGCTCAGATAAAATACGAGTACTTTGTAATTTAAAATGCATTTTCACTGATATGAATTGGAAATAGTACAGTACGTCTTATTAATAGGAATATTAAGTTTTACATCATCTTAGATAGGTTCTTCTTATGAAACAGTATTTACAAGAGCCTTACAATAATAGGCTGCCTAATATTTCCATATGATTTCTTCTTATGATATATCCCAAGCACATTTTCACCCATTGTTGGTAATTATCAGCTGGGGATTGGAGTAGCCTCCAAAGGGAACGAACACATCTCGCTCTGCTTCATCTCCCACAGCCCACAGAGCATTAAACAACCTCCACTCCAGATTTATTTGAAACCCACCCTTTCAGACACCAAGCCCTCTTTGGAGATCATCCTATGGACTTTGGCAGGAGTTGAGAAGAAATGTGGTTCAGAAGAGAGGGGCTACCAAGGCCGGGGGAAAGTCTGGTGGGGTGATGGGGAAAGGAAAGAGGACTGGATGGAACGGGGAAGAGGGGAGGAGGAACACAAGAGGAGGAGGAGGCTGGAGAGGACCAAGAAGCATCTCTCCAGCCTGTCAGCTTTGAATAGTTTGCAGCATGGGGAAGATAGAAGAGGCACAGAAATAAAAGAGGCACAGAAATAAAAGAGGCACAGAAAATAGACACTGGAGGGGCTCACAGAAGTGCCCACAGGAATTTGCCACCAGGAAAAGGGACAGGAGCAGCACAGAGGAGCTACCAAAGGAGTTTGAAAGACAGAGGGAAGAGAAAGCATCAACATCTGCAGTTTCTGCTCAGTTATTCCTACTTATCTTCTAGTCAACATAATTATTCCTGTTTGCAAAAGAACAACATGTTTGCTTAGGCTTCTGCTGCTCTGCCCAATGGCTCATGCAGCTGGTGACACAAACACGTCAGCCCAGTCAAACAGGTGACTTTGGGAGAAGGGCACTTGGGCTCTGTGGTTTCCATGGATGGGAATGAGTTCTGAGCTATCCCCTGGGGAAGGCCACAGGTGACACCTGAGAGCAGATCGCCTGGAAGAGATCAGAGATCGTGGCCTTGACCTGGTCTTCACATGGGAAACCAAAGACACTGCGGGAAGAGGGAAAGCAGAATTTGCATCTCCTCAGGTTCCTCTGCTGATGGTCCTTTGTTAATCCCCAGAGTTCTGTGGTTATGCAATGTTCAGATCCACCAAAAGTGGGGAGTCATGACCTGGGGGATCAATTCTGTTTTTCCACTTCTCAACATCTAAGCTGATGCAGTCTTTCCTCAGATCTCCCTATATTTGGAATCAAGACCACAGGAGATGGATACAGATGTTTCAAAGCCTTTTCATACCAGTCTACTTTATTTCTTTGAGTTCATTCATTTAATTTGCCAGCCTCCTGCCTGCCTGTGGTGATGGTCTTCAAAATTTTAAGAAGTTTAGTCACCTCTTCTGTTCAAGAAGCCGCCTGTTTTATGATCATGATGCAAGGTTTTCATTTTCCATTCACTTCCTGAGCAGGATGATGGAAAGTGGCCAACAGACAAATCATACTAAAATATTGACCTAATGGTCCCCGAGATTTTTAAACTGACACTATTCACCGAGGGTAGGATTAATGAATGTATTGCGTGTAGAGGGATTTATTGATTGATATGGGCAGCAAAACAGCACTGCTCAATAATTATTTCAAAGATCAGGAAGTCACCTTGGTATATTATTCCTGGGTTGTTGCCAATTTTTGTTACTGTCCACTTCTGGTGTCCTGTACAGCCCTGAAGATAACTTGGTGTCTGCAAAACTCTCATTTGCAAATGCAAGTGAAAATCAATTAAAAGCAGGAGCACATCTGTGCGTGTACAGAAAAGGGCCGTGTTTGGAGACATTTGTCCCTTTATGTCAGGGATAGTCCTTACACAGCAAACTTTATCTCACCCAGCACTGGAGAGTGGAAGGAAGGCGGCTGAGAGCCCATAAAACACGAACAAAGGGGAGCAAAATCTACTTGATGAGCCACCTCAAATCACCTTAATAAGTTCTTGTCGTGGCACTCTCTGGCACTGCTGATGTGCTGCACACCATCAGCACCAAGTGGCTCAGATGAGTTTTTTGCTTATCAATGGCTTCTTTTTCTTTCCATGTCTGGCAAATTTCTAATAGTGGCTGATTTCCTGTATGCAGATCCAATTTATGGTTTGTAGCACTGTATTATGATGAATTTACACTATCAATGAACATTGCTGAAGGGCCTCATTAACTTGTGCAGGCGGTGAATTTGTATTTTTCAAAATGCCACTCTTTCTCTAAAGAAATCTCGCTGACAGTGGCAGTCAAGTACTTGACTGGTTAATAAGGCAGCTCAAAGGAAACAGCTTCACTTCACTGTGAGTTTTTGTCCTTGTTTAATTTCTCCTCCTTTCTCGACAGGTTTGGAGGATGTGCGAAGATAATATATTTCAGTTTTTAATCTCCCAGTCCTGCTGACTACGATGATATAAACAAAAGCAGAAACACAGAAAATTATAGAGATACACTTAAAACAGAACCAGTAATAAAAAACCTGGGGTTCTGGCAGAGATTTCACTCAGGCACTTCTCTACTTGGCATAATTAGGAAGTTTCTTCAAATCCTGCTAAATCCCAGCTCCGTTTTTCCATGCCTGCAAAGTGAACAAGATAATCATGCCCATAATGCGGGGCCTAAAAACCTGAAGGCATCAGCACCCAGCCCTCCAGACAGACTGCAACCTGCAAACAGTTCAAAAGCAAGCTTGTCAGACTGGCTGCGACATATGGAGCTCCAACGAGAGTATTTCCAGATATAGGAAATACCAAGCATTCTGTAAACAGAGTCGTTGGGAGTAGTTTTTTTGCAGGGATATTTTTACGACTGGTAAGTTGCAAGAATCTGTTCACAATATCTGCGCTCTCGGTTACCACCTGTGTTTTTCTCAGCAGAACGTGGGTAACATGCAGGCTTTATGATAACAATTTTTTCTTTTTTTTTTAATCCAGCACTGTGTCTTCCAATACAGCCTCAAAGCTTTGTGGAACCTTCAGGGAGTACGTGGAAATCTTGTTCTTTGGATATGACAATATTTAGCTCTCGGAGATCTTTAAACGTAGGTAAATACTTGTGAAGGGCGTTGTGGGAGGGGGGTCTTTGGGGCTGGGGTTTTAGGAAGAATTTTGGGCACTCAGGTTGGCAGAGCTTGTCCAGGGCAGCCTGGGGGAAGAAGTTTTTACAATTGTCTGGAGATTGTCTGGAGAGGTGGTGGATGCTCCATCCCTGAGAACATCCAAGGTCAGGTTTGATGCAGCTCAGAGCAACTTGATCTGGTTGGAGATGTCTTTGCTCATGGCAGGGGGTTGGACCAGATGACCTCTAAAGGTTCTTTTTCAAGGTTCCCTCCAACTCAAACCATTCCATGACTGATTCCACAATCTCTCCTGCAGGATCCCAGTGGCCCAAGAACCACTCCTGCATCGTCCTGCTCATCTCACTGCGGTCTGTGCTGTAGGAGGGTGGAAATGGGATATCCCAAATATTTTAGTTATGGCTGGAAAGGCTGGGCCAGGTCAGAAAGATGTGCAGGAACCAGGGCTGACCCTGCAGAAGAGACGTGCTCAGTGTTGCCTGTGCCATATGGGCAGCAGGAACCACAAACTGTGAGGTCAAGCCTGGGAAATGGCAGCAACAGGCGAGACAAAAATGTATTTTCATTCAGTCTTAGATCCAAATCTTAACACAGAGAGAGTATTTTCACTCTTTCTTTTAAACATACATGAACACATATATAACAAATATGTCTCTCTCCATACACACATTCCCATATAGATGGAGGTGAAATAAATCTGTAAAACATGAGAAATGACATCCACAAAGGTACATTTTTAGTAACATAGAAGAGAAGTGATTGACAGAACAAAGCATATGGAAACGAAGAAGAATCTAACCCACATTTAGATCTAAGAAAAAAATATTTGCCTGAAGGGAAAATATTAATTAGTTTGTCTACATGCAAGATAAAAGTCTGGAAGACATATCCATCAAAAGGCAGCAGAATAAACAGCAAAATGGAAATTATTTGTAAATTGACAGTAAACTTGGCAAACATTGAGGGGGTAAACAAGTTATTTGGCATGCAAAGCACTCAGAAATCACAGCCTCTGTCAGGAGGCATCTGTGCATATATTCACTTATTTGACAGAAATTAACATTTTGCAGAAATCTTTGTTGCATGCTAAAGATTTCTTCACCCTCCTTAATTATTTTAATTGCTGCTTCAAAAATGTTCCATATAAACATGAAAAAAGACATTAAAATCCACCAAGTCCAGTCCCACGTTATCAATAACACACAGTCCCTCTGTACAGGAGTTTAACACAAAACCCATGGAGACGGAAAATATTGACAGAAAAGAGCCACATTTGTTTTTTCTCAATTGAAATTTAAGAATCACGTGAAGACTTTCTCAGTGTCCTTTCAGCATCATGAAAGGCTTCAAAAACAAAACATTGTCTCACAAACAAATTAATCTAATTGCTGAGAGGCCCAAGGTTATGGAGATCCTGGTTTTCCCATTATCTGGGGGAAAATGCACATTTGTGCACCCATAATTCAGGTAGAAACTGGAAGTGACCATGCCATAACCAACTCTAATGGTGGGCACTTTTGTGCAAGAATAATGCAAATTAATCTACTCCTCAGATATTCCCTTTCTCCCCTGCAGGGTGGGTGATGCTGAAGTCATCATAAGCCCAACCAACAACTGGATTCTGGCTGTTTGAGGAAAAGATGGATGAAAAGATGGATAATCTGAAGGTGTCAGGCTCAGAGGAGTCCTGGCACTACCCCTGAGGTCAACAGAGCCACAGGATACCATAATTCGCACCAAGAAAGCACCAGAAAAAGGACAAAATCCTTGAATTTGGGTTGTCCTACAGGAATAGGGACTTAAGCCAAGTTCCATCAGCCTCCTGCAGCAAAACCAGGCTCTGCTGCAGATACAGAGGCTTTGCCACAGGTGTTCTGGTGGCAGGACAAAGAGTTTTAGCTTGTTTCATACTGAAAAAAACCCTGATTCCCCAAATTACACCAGATTTCCTAAGTATGGCAGTGGTACTACACTGCTAATTATAGCCAGGGATTTATGCAAGAAGCTACATTACAAATTCAATGTAAAAATAGGTTTTTCAAATAGACTCTGAATAATGTTTTCTGCAAAATGCAGACCCACATATTGCACTTGACCCTCCCCAAGGGTAAATTCACATAGTTCCAGCAGCAGTTGGATATCAGATGAAGATGTAACCCTTAAAACACAAAATAATTCTCTTTATCACACTGGAGCCATAACAGAATCCACCAACAGTTTGCAAAACTGAAGAGGTCCAAAGAACAATCACAACTTGATAACAAGAGCTGGCCCTTGATGCACTGGCTCCTTCTCCCAGTGCCACTGATTTTTGCCATGCCAGCCCAGTTTGATTAATACAGCAGAAGCAGGAAGAATTCATTCAAACACATCCAAGCACTGAAGAAAACCTCATGTGAGCCCAGATTAAAACCCAAAAAAAAAAAAAAAAAAACCCAACCAAAAAAACCCAAACAAACAACAGAAAAAAGCCTCAAATTTTTCAACTTTGCCAAATCTGAGAGTGTTTGTTCCTTTTCATTAAAATGAAAAGCAAGTCAAATACTCCACTTTCTCCAGGAATCCATTTCCAGGTCAGCTTCCAAAGCCAAAATGTCTTGATTCCTGCATTATTTTTACGATGTATTGTAACATCAGAGCAATTTGTGTTGTTGTCAGGCTGGATGCTGGTGATTCCAGGCACTCACAGCTATGCCAGGGCTGTGGTTGCTGCAAGTGGAACAACAGCAAACCCTTGGAAAGGTCTCAAAAATGCCTTTGCAACTTTTGATTTCTATTTATGATATTTGGAAACACAAAATTTGTAGGAAGAAGTCCAGAAATACAACACAACAGAATGAAATCAATGAGAAATAAATAATAAGCCAAAAATTATTTGTATTGCCAGGACAACTCTGTAAATACTGAGTTGTAACAAGTTTCCACAGAGTCTCTGGGTTTTGAACATAAAATTTCTGGAGGTTCAGTGATCAGGCAGGAATTTGTAATGGGACTTTGAGAAGGAGTTTAGCAGGCTTTGGGGGTCGATCCCCACAGATCTGAACGTGCAGGCAGCTGCAGGACACCCCTTCCTGCTCCTGGGAAGAGCAGTGGCAGCAAACACTCACCCCACACATTCTTTGCCCAAAACCCAAGTAATCCACAGGATCACAAAGGATGGAAATCCCTTTAGGATCATGGAATGCTGCCAGTGACCAGCACTGCCAGATCCACCACCAACCCATGTCCCTAAACACCACATCCATGTGGGTTTGAACACTTCCAGGGATGGGGACTCCACTACTCTCTTGGGCAGCTGTGCCAGGGTTTGACCACCCTTTTTGTGGAGAAGTTTTCTTTTTCCATTCTATCCAACCTGAGCCCACCCTGGCCCAGCCTGAGGCTGTTCCCTCTCCTGTCCCTGTTCCCTGGGAGCAGAGCCTCCCCTGGCTGTCCCCTCCTGTCAGGAGTTGTGCAGAGCCACAGGGTCCCTCCTGAGCCTCCTTTTCTCCAGGCTGAGCCCCTTTCCAGCTCCCCCAGCCTCTCCTGGTGCTCCAGACCCTGCCCCAGCAATGTTGCCTTTCTCTGGACACACTCCAGCAAAATTACCCATTTTACCCAGGAAGTTCCTTTCTCCAGTACCAGACCATGAGCCATTGCTACTTTCAAAGCAAAACCCCAGAAATTTCTCATCTTCAGAGACTCAAATTGTAGATCAGAGATACATCCAGTGAGCTCAGAGGAAATCCAACCTTGTATCTCTGCTGGAAGGTGAGCAAAGCAGGAACAATTCCCTGTGTGAATTTCCTAAAACAAACCAATATTTCTTAAGTTTTTTAAATAGCTGAAAGCGACAGTAGGCAAGGCAAGGTTAGTCCTCCAGGCATAATGTCCATCACACTGAAAGTATCCCTCAGAAATTCCAAGTTCCCAGCAGCAGGAGAGCTCCTGCCCATCTGAAGGAAAACCCATCTTTACCCTGGCAGGTCAAGTTCTCCTTTTAACCATTCACAATTATATTGTATGTTATAAACAACTATTTCAGCTTCCCAGGGGGTGGATTAGGACCTTCTGCCATCACCTGGGAATGGTTGTCTTCTGCTGTTGATGCTGATGTTCCAAAGCACCACCACAAAGCAAAGTCCAGGGATGTCAGCAGGCTTAGGAATTGTTTAGGATCCTTTTTTTCTGAAAGGTTTTAATGCATGATGAAAGTCCAGCAGGATTTTGCTGCATTTAGGAGAAGAATTATTTAAACTGCTCTCCAGATTTTCCTTTTCTTGAAGGAAAGAAATCTGAACAATAGACATGAGAATGTATTTTACCCTACAAATTTTGCCCTGGCTGTCACCTGGCTCTCTGCTACTCCCTGGGGCCACTGCTTCTGTCCCAGCACTGCGTGGCTGTAACTTCACCTACCCAATTCCAACCACTTCAGAGGAAAGGAGGAACTTTTAATACATCATGCAGTTCCAGCAGTTACCACTTTTTTGGTGAAATTCTGAGCTGACAGCTCTTTGCCCCAGGTGATTAACTCTGGGAAGTGTAAAACACCACTAGTAATCCAAGCTCCTACCTAAGTTGCAAGTCTAGGCATAAAATAATTAAACTGGCTATTTCCAAACCTTTATTAAATGCAAGTTATGGTCTTTCTCTCCTTTCTGTGATGGTCTAAGGTCAGAGAGGTGAGGTTTGGAGGGAGTGTCATGACTTTTATAAGCTCGAGCAGCCTGGCTGGAAGAAAAGGGACAAGCTCCCAGGCACACAAGGACACACATGCTCTAAATAATTTATAAGTCTGTTGACAACTCCAAGTTGTGCCATGTGTTATTTTGATACCTTACTCTTCAAACATATAATGCCCCCCTCTGTCAACTCTCAAGCTCTCCTGTGCCCCAAAGCTTGTTCATTTTTTCCACCCCTAGCAGCCAGTCTAAGGAAAGATCATCCCTCACCCTGCAGATTTGGCCTCTTGAGAACAATGTGGGCTTCTAAATGTCACCTGCCCCTGGTCACGTTTAGACCTTGGCTGCTTTACAAGGCCAGCCTGAGCTGTAAAGAATTTCCACTGCTAAGGGGCTGCTGCTACTGCTCTGTGCAGAAAATAAATGCATAAAATACAGGAACACTATCAAATATATAATGGCTTATAACAGCTTATGGTTTTCTTTTCCTTAGCAAAAATATCTTCAATTCATAAGGGAAGTATTTCTATTAGTGTTTATCCTTTAAACATGGCCAAGGAAAATATTTGGAGAGAAAAATCTCTTGAAGACACCACAGTTCTTTTGTATCTTTAGTTTTCAGCCCGTCACTCACATTGTTTCTCCTCAGTCAGCTCAACAGACTAATTCTATTTAATCCTTTTCTTTTTATATGTAAAATGATACAGTTTAATGCTCCACAGTTTAATATCTGTGAAGTTTTATCTTTATTTGTTTGGGAAATTTGAGTCAGATACTCACCTACTGTAATTTCCCAAGAACAAACAAATGAAAAAGGGCAGTCCATTTTCATGCAAATCCAGCCAGCTGTTTAGCTCGGCCTGCCCTTGCCTTCTGATGTGAGGATCTGCATAAAAACCAAAGTGGAGATATGATAAAATATAAAAGGCTGACAATAACATGCAAATCGAAATCAGTCATTGGAAAACTGTGGACTCATTGTCATCAAAAGAATTAGGTGGCAGAACAAAACAAAAGAGCCTGGCTGATAAAAGTAACTATGGCACGATGGCTTTAAAATCTACAGATTTCTTATACCACAAAGAAAATTGAAATTAAACACCTCTCTAGACTGCCTGCTTTTAATCTTTTCCTTCTGAGCTGTTTCCTGACATATTCTCTGTTAACTTTTTATCAAAGGTCATTTATAATCATATTTCAGAGATAAAATAAAAATCAAATTGCATTTATTTCCAAAGTTTTAATCAAGTGCCCAGAAAAAAAAAAAAGGCAACAAAGCCCAACAAAAATAAGCAGCTGAACTCTAAGAACTGTAGTCCAGACACACTAAAATATTTACAGAAAATATTAGTGGCCCCTTATGTTTCAAACCTATAACTTTTGGGTATAATTTTGCTGTCATTTAGACTTAGAGTTAAATCTGATGATGAATTTTGGGTGGTTTCGAGGCCACACAAAACAACAGCAAATCCCTGAATTCTGAGATCCCATGAGGCAAAGATGGTGCCAGAGGGTCTCTTACAAGGATTAGTTTTTATGTATGAGAATATCCCCACATTTAGGAAACTAAGGGAGTACTCCAGTGATTTCTTAGAAGAATTTTCTGAAAGTCTTCAAAAAAGTATTCAACTTGGTTTAAAGTTTTCTTACTAATCCTGTTCCTTCCTCGTAGAAAAAACAAGGATTTCCAGTGCAACATATCTTTCATTACAGATTAATAAAACCAGGTCCCCAAAATTTCCAAACTATTTTCATAATTAGGCCACCCTAAGATCAGAAATGTAAGAATTTCACTCTGAAGTTGAACATGAAATAAATTTAGTTTTTGTTTTTCTTTGTAAGGATATTTGATTTATATTGATGGGGTTGGGTTTTCTTTTAGAGACAACATCAAGAATTTGGTTGTAAAAAGAGAACTAAAAATAAGAAATCTAAAAGTGCGTTAAAAGGCAGTATTTCAGTTTATGTGGATACATCCTTAGCTTAAAAACTGGGCTAAAAATTGCTAATTCCACACACTGAAATGTTCAATAGCTGAGAAATGCTGGAACTAAAGGTCCCTCTGCAACTCTAATTTGGCCCTTGCCTGTCTTCACCATGATGTGGTTGTTAATTACTTGCTCACACACAGCTTTGAAATTTTCTTTTTGCCAGAGAAACCCAGGCTCATAAGTGCCCAGGGATGACTGTGCATGGAAATAAATCAGGATTTTTATTTTGCTGCTGTCTGTAGTTGGTGGATACAGAGTAAATCATGGAATTGTAAAATGTGTTGGGTTGGAAGAGACCTTAAAGCCTATCCAGTCCCACTCCCTGCCATGGGCAGGGACACCTTCCACTATCCCAGGCTGCTCCCTGTCCAACCTTGGACACTTCCAGGGACCAGTGACCTCACAGTCAAGATTTCCTTTCTATGAATGAATGAAGGTGAATGAAGCCAGAAAGATAAAAACCAATTTATTGGTGCTTTGGAAATACCTTTTATCTCAGTGCCTGATTATGAATGTGTAAAATGGAGCCAACCCTCTCTGAAAGGAGGAGATTCCTCTTTACTCCTACACAATTAGCAAAGATCTGTTCTTTGTAAAGAGCCCTGGGGAGAGGATCAGGGGAAAATCCATGAGGAAAAGTCCGAAATTTGGACAGTGGGAAATAACAGGTGACGAGCATGACAAAAACCACACTTGCTGAAAGAGGAGAGACCATTCTGTAGGATCATGGAATCTATAAGGTTGGAAAAGACCTTTGAGATCATCAAGTTCAGCCATCAACTCAGCAACCCCACCATGGCCACCACTAATCCATGTCCTCAAGGGCCACACCCACAGTTTTTGGACAATTCCATGGAATGATAAACCCACCTCTTCCCTGGTTCCCTATTCTAATGCTGTACAACAAAGAAATTCTTCCTGATACCCAATCTAAACTTATCCTTGTGACATTTGAGGTTGTTTGCTCTCATCCTGTCCATTGTCACCTGGGAGCAGAGCCCGACCCCCCTGCCCCGGTTCCACCCTCCTGTCACAGAGTTACAGATCCACAAGGTCTCCCTTGAACCTTCTTTTCTCCAGGCTGAACAACCCCACAACACATTTCAGTGCTCAGCCCAGAACAAAAGTCATATAAAAATATAAAAATATAAAAAATGTGTCTGTAGTAGCATTTTCTGACTTTTCAGTCTTTAACTTCCCAACCTTTGCATTCCATTGCTCTCTTTCAAATGCAATTCCCCAAACAACAAACAAGCCAAGCCTGAAAAGTGTTCAGCCTGCAGGACCAGACGACCTTCCTTCACTTCATCAGCAAAACTGGGACCTCTAGACTTGTTCTGCCACCTCCTGTGCCCGAGCTCCCCACGCACTCTGTGACAGCAAACAGCTTTTTGTCCGTGCCCCGTCGCTCCAGACATGGAAAACACAAAATTTGCCGGCGTTTGCACAAACATTCAGCACCGAGAAAATCATGCTCAGTTGTGTGGGGTTTGTGCTGTCCCTGAATCAGCAGGAGGTGACCCCAGAGCAGAGGGAGAAGCGTTCTCTCCTCGGCTCCTCCGGTGTGGCCGCACCACGGATGCTCCGTATGGGCGCCGCATCCGCGCTCGGAACTGCGAGGAGACGGATCAGCCTCGGTGCAGATGGACTCAGCAAGTGCAAACAGATTTTTAACATGCCTATAAAGTGGGGCACAGGAGGGTTTTTTAACAAGAACAAAAAAAAAAAAAAAAAAACCAAGGAAAAAAAAGCATCAAGTAATGAAGTACCTGCTCCAAGCCTGAAGGAACTGGAGCTGCTCGGGAAAATTATTATAATTTTGAAGACTGTGAAAGAACATGCATTCCCACAATCTCTAAAAAAAAAAAAAAAAAAGGGGAAAAAATTTTACTCGTTTTACC
>VZRH01000398.1:125889-160507 GCA_013397555.1 Urocynchramus pylzowi | reverse complement strand
AAAAAAAAAAAAAAAAAGGAGGAAAAATCTTACTCGTTTTAGCAAAAGGATTCTAAAAAACTGTTCAACTCACAGCTGGTACAGAAAATATCACCTCCAGCATTTGAAGTCTGCCAAAACTCCAGCGGATTCCAGCGGGGAGTTAAACATGGAGCACTGGGCAGCTAACCCAGCACAGAGCCTGTCACTGCTGCAGAGGAGATGCTTCAGGAGCAGGGAGATAAGAGGCACTGGGAATTTATGAAGGTGAATTGTTCTCAGCCCTGGTGTGATGTCTCTGGCCAAGTAATTTTGATTAGGTAGTGATATAGATTTGTGAGTGCCTTGATCCTCATCCCTCAGGGAGGAAAATCCCCCTGCTGAGGGTTATCCTGGGAGGTGATAGAGAAGGGTGATTGTGGCTCCCATGGAGGTGGAGCCCCCAGGCAGGGTGGAATCAGCTCAAAGGACAAGGAAGAGGCTCTAAGATCTCCCTGGAGCCTTCTTTTCTCCAAGTGAACACCCCCAGCTCTCCCAGCCTGGCTCCAGAGGGGTTCCAGCCCTTGGACCATCTCTGGATGTGGCCTCCACATCCTTCTGCTGTTGGACCCAGGGCTGGGGCAGCTCTGCAGGTGGGGTCTCACCTGAGTGGGGCAGAGGGGCAGAATCCCCCCTTCCTGCTGCCCATGCTGAGGAGGAACCCAGGACATGAGGGGGTTTCTGGATCCAATGCCCATGGCTGAGACTTGTGGAGCTTCACATCCACCACCACCCCCAAGTCCTTCTCCTCAGGGCTGCTCTTCATCCATTCCCCATCCAGCCTGGATTTGTGCTTGGGATTGCCCTGACCCAGGGCAGTACCTTGCACTGGTTGAGCTCCATGAGGTTTGCATAGCATGATGCTTTGGAGATGCCAGTCATGGTGGAGGGAAGGATATCCTTCCTTCCTGAGGATCCTGGAGGATCATCTCAGACCTAAGCAGCCCCCATGTCCTCTGACTGGTTTATCTTTGTCAGGTTTGTGGAAGATCCCCTGTTCTTTCAGCCAATAATTTTGCTGGAGTAAGAGCAAACCTCACTTTAATTGACCACAATTATCATTGAAATCCGTTGCCTAAACCAGGATTTCAGGAATCATGATTCAAGCTTCAGGAAATAATTAAATTAGCTCCAAACTCAGAAGACTTTAACAAAAAGAAGTGATGAAGTTTTGGTTTTTTTTTGACTCTAGTGTATAAAGCACAAGGTAATTTGAAAGCAGTGGACTAGCAACTCACTTTTTCCTTTTTTCAGGAATTCTCAGCCTACTGTTGCTCAGCAAAGAGAGTTTTAAACAGCCAGTGGGTGTGGATGGTTGTAATGTCCCCAAATATAAACCCTGAACTTGGTGCAAAATTTAGCACCAAGTTAATGTCTTTGTGCACTTATCCAAACCAAGCCAGGCACCCAAAACCTCTCAAATTATCCCCAATACCTTTAGTGACACAAGGAGGTTCATCAGTGTCACAGGAGCATCATGAGGACTCGAGCAGACCAAAACATTTCAAAAGCAGCACGAGATGACACAAATGCTCAGCCCTGAAAATAAGTCATTTAGCAATAAGTACATTTTTCTTGTCGTTGAGAACAACATGAAAGTTTTGTGTCAGTTTTTATCCTCCAGATGTGTTCCTAATGTTGTCATCAATAGCAGCACTCAGTATTATACCATTTTAATAGAAAAAAATATTCAACTCCTATTTTGAACTTTTTAATCTTTCCCTATGTGCCAGAAAGTAGAATAACTAAAGCTTATCTATTTATGCCTGTGCCTAAATCTTCAATGCATATATAAATTTAAATCTCATTACACTATAACACACTGCTTTAGAAATACGGATACATTTTAAGAGTCTGCTACACATTTTTATCAAACAGAGGGACTTAATTTTTATTTTTCTTCCACATAAAGCCAGCGAAATCCTGCATGTTAATACTTCAAGAAAATAAACTTGTGTAAAGATTTGCCTATCCAAAGTACAGTATAATTTAAATTTAAATCCCTCAGAAACCCAAAGCACTGTGTTTATAATATGAGAACAGCGGGCAGTCATGCCCTTGACTGGAGGGCATGTCAGCCAGTCCTCTCCTTCCCTGCAAAACCATCAGGCTGGCAGTAGTGACAGATGAACAGCTTACCATTAATTTCTCCTCTTTCATGCCTTCAATCCAAATGGTGCATATTCTCCACAGGGAGGCATCAAGGTCTTTGCCTTTATTTCTCTTGCATACTCGCACTGACTTATAAATCAAGTGCAGATAAGAAGAGAGGGCAAATATCAATCTTTTTTTTTTTTTTTCCTGGCCAGTGCCCACTGGCACAAAACTGAGCTTTGACTGAAAGGTTCTTCAAATCTTTCTGTGATTCATAGGCAAGGGAGTGCTCGGCGAGGACAAAACAACAAAGGAAATTTGAGAGAGAGGATTTGTATATCTTGGCTTATAAATTAGAAGGCTCCTCTCCATGATGTTTAAATATGGGTTCCCAAAACAAGAAAAAAAACCAAAAAAAAAAAAAAAAAAAGGAAAGAAAAAAATAAAAAGAAAAAAAAGAAAAAATAAAAAGAAAAGAAAGGAAAAAAAAGTGAATCTAAGTTGTTATTACTTTATTGAAAAAAATCTTTGTGGAATATAGAGCAGGCAGTCACTGGAGCAGCTCTAATCAGCATGTGGTGTTTTCCCCAAACAGGCTGACTTTTGGGGGGGGGCATTTCTTTGCCACTGAAGCAATTCAATCCTTCAAAACAAAGTGTCTTTTGCTGTTATTTTGCAGCATTAATGATTAGGTTTTGTCTCTCTATAAAAAAGAAAAAGTGTAAGAAATCTTATTTCAATTTAAAATACAAAGAGCCAGATCTACATCCTGTGCAAACCAGTGGAGCTCCACGGGCTCTTGTGCAGCTCTGCTGATTGACAGTCAGTGGAAAATTGTCCCCCAATGTTTTTTAAGCTCCGTGGTTTATTAACTATATTTTCTTTGAAGCTGCTGCTGCATCTTTCAAAGTTCAAAGAAAAAGTATTTTTATCTATTGTTTAAACCAAGTTTTAAAAATCATCTTGGTTTGCTGTGATTTGGGAGGCTCACTAGAGACTTAGATGCTAATTCTGGAACCAACCTGCCAATGCAATGAGGTACTTGGCTCTTCCTCCTCTGGCTCTCCTATTTTCTTTTGGTGCATTACTAGAAGAATTTGCTATTCAGTTGCAATAAATTGATCTTGCATTTAAAACATATATTAAATCATTGGTGTGAGTGATGCAACATTATTACATGTCAGGAAAAAAATCTATATTATGATAGTTGTTGACAAATGATAATATTATTTTCCAGCTAAGCATGAGGTGTTAATGCTGCTAAATGGCTGCAAATGTTGATGTTAAAGGCTGCCTGCTGGCCATTTCCAGGTGACATATCTGGGGATTTGGGGCTATTTCATTTTCCAGCCTTTTTTAAGGCTTCAGGCCCCATCCATAAATTACAGCTGATGACAAAAGTGGAAGCTAACAGTGGCAAAATTAGGCCCACAGGCAAAATAATTATATATACAGCCTTTAGCAGTGAGGGAGAAAGCCATCAATCAGCCCCCAATTATTCACTAGTTAATCAGCTCTGCCCTTCCTTTATTGAAGGGTTACAGTGTAATTAAGTTGGCAGCATCCTTTTAATTCATCAAACATACAACACATGGCGGTGTTTGCTGCAATCAGGGGACAGCACCTTTGTGTGCCTGACCTCGCACTGCTGTAGGAGAGGGGGAAAACTTCAGAGGGAAGAGAGACAATTTCTGGGAGAGCAGAGCAGCCCCCAGCCCTGCAGGGCGGGCAGGGCTCTGCCAGCACGTGAGGAACACGTGCCTGCACCCAGGAGTGAACCCAGTGGGGGCAAGCACTGCAGAAAACTTGTGTTAATGGGGTTGGTCACTCATCACCCTGGGCAGGTGGTCCTAGACCACAGCTCTTATGGCTGTAACACCCTGGTGCCTCTTCCCAGCAATCCTGCTCTGATAACGAGAGCCAAGCATCCCTCTGGGGTCCCTGGATCCATGGTGGACCCACCACCAGACACAGGTTGGCCCCTTCCAGGCCAGCAGAGCAAACAGCCAATGGATTCTTTTCTCCATGAAATATTTTTGTGGAAACCACATTTCAGGAAACCACAAAAGCAGTTTTTTGAAGGCAGCATGGAGTTTGTACCCTCTCTCAAATTAGTGACACTGGATTTTGGTATTATACAGCAGATTGATATTTTCAGTGGCTTTTTGCCAGTAAGGAAGTATTTGGACATTGATTTTTATCTCACCAGTAATGGAAATAACTCAAAATCCTGCACTTTTCTGTCTGTACTAAATTTTAACCTGTGGATGCCCTCAATGGCTCTGACTTCTGTCTTTGTATGTAAACCCCAGTAATGCCATTTATTGTGCATGTCATTTCCTTCCTATATTTACCTGACCATAAATCTGCTTTCCTGCCACATATACTTCCTGCTCACGACATCCTTGGAGAGGGTGAATGTCCTAAGTGTCCTTCCTACCTTGCAGAATAGACACAGAATTATTTATTCATAAACAAGCTCCGTGTTTCTAACCTGCTTGTAATAATGAAGTTTTATACAATCATCAGCTCTACCGGTGATTCAGGCAAACAAACCCAAACCCCTCAACATCTGCACGTGCTGGGACTCTCAATGGTCAGAAGCTTTGGCTTTTGGACAAAAATCTTTTTTGCTCTCACATGGAAAGTAAAAGACCATTGTCCTTCTGGAAACTTTTGAATGGTTGTTTTTCCTCATTAAATTGGATTGAAGACATTGGGGTTTTCTCATTATTTAGCAAAATAGCTTGCCTGAAGACAGGCATTGTAAAGATATTTCATTCTGTTTTTGTGGGTTTGGGGTGTTTTTCCTTGGAGGAGAAGCACAGACACACACAGGAATTATGCATCTACCCACAAATCTCCAAGATACCAAGTGCAAAGACCTGGCCAAGTCTGTCCAACAACTTCCAGCAGCTCCAGCAGTGATCCCACCTGGACCTTGCCCTGTCTATCCATTTGCCCATTGCCTGGAGTCTCACCAAAGAGTCACCAGGAATGTTTGTCAGCATCTGTGCTATTCTCCCTTTCAGCACTTTTGCCCCACCAGACCCCCCATAGTCCAGCAGCTTCCCAGTGTCCCACGTCCTCTGGAACGGGGAGCTCAGACCGAGCGAGGAAGGACGGAAGGTGGGAATGTTGGCCCTCCCAGCCAGGAGCTGGGCTCACCTTGTCAGCGACACAGGCTCCCCCAGCACCTCTGGGAACCTGATGTTCTGAAGTCACTTTGGCTTTTTCAACCACTAAATATCCATCTGGACAACTGTCCTAGTCGAGGAGTGAGCTTGGTTTGCAGATCCCATGAGAGAAGACCTCTCACCGACAGCCACAAGCAGAGATTTCTGACTCCAATCTCCTTTTTCTCCCTTTCCTGCCAGTACTGGAACCTGAACTGAGCCACCCAACATCAACATCAGCTACCAAAGAACCTGCCCCAGCAAAGAAATTTGTGTTAAATAACAGTTCTCGCTAAACACACCAGTATTTGACTATTTATTTGTGTGCTGCTTGTACTCACACATCTCTTTACTCTTGGGGGATTTTTTTTCATGACAGAAGCTCGGGCTGCACAATTTAGATCCTGCATTATCTCAATGTCAATAAGTATCATCTTCTCCTAAAGAAAACACGTGCCATATTGCAAGTCAACCTCAGTCATAACTCAACACAATCATGTCATAATATAATTTTATACAATGAGATTGTATCTGTTGTTATTGAGGGTCATTGAATTCCGTCTGTCAGGGTGATGTTATTGAATAGGTTCAAGTAATAGTTTGTGCTGATTATCAGAAAATATGTTTAAAACTGTCACTATGTTTATATCTTTCAGGGTTGCATTTGAATTATGCAGATAAACGGGATCAAGAGGTGTAATGCAGCAAAGAACAATTCTTGATAGGAGCTGCAGAATTAAGTTTATATCAAATTTTCTGAGAAAAAAGGGACTTCATGCATGCTGGTTCTGCTTAAAATGTAAAAGACTGAATATAAAAAAAAGCACAGTTAGATTTCTTGATATTAAGCCTAAAGTTCATTCTTAGATGACAAACAATAAAAAAAAAAAAAATCTTCAGTGTGCACATGATCACGAACAATATTTTACAGATGTAATAATTTGATTTTTTTAAAAAATTATCCCAACACATCAGGTGAAGATGGTCAGGGAATACACTTTCTGTGGACAAGATTCATATTAAAAAGCTGCCAGCTGCAATTTTAAGTCCTGCAATAAAAAAAAATTCAGTGTAACAGTGAATAAGAATGTAAACCACATCATATTTTTTTCCTAACTACCTAATTTTGCCATTTTAATATACAATTTAAAATTCATTGCATCGTGGTTAATTACATAAATTACCCACTTGAAAAAAAAAGACAATCCAGTGTGTCTACTGGAGCTGAACACAACAGCCCTGGTTGCAATTGTATATTTTTGAAATTTGAATAATTTGAATAATGTTTTGTTCTCACATATTTTCCATTGCAAATATTTTAGTCATGTTTCTATGAACATGTTCATTTTTTTATGGACAATTTTAAGTAAAAAGATAATGAATCCTAAGAAAACACAGATTATATGGGAATTTATTCTCTTGGTGATTTGGCTTAGATTATAGTGAGGTACAGCAAGAAGAAGCACCAGCACTGCCACTGGAGTTTTAGTTAAGACTGAACTTTGGTTAAACTCACAATTTTTCTGTAGGTGGCAAGAATAACACCCTCTTGCCCAGAAGAACTTGGAAGAGTCCTCTCTAGCTGCTATTTTTTAATGATAACTCTTCCTAAAATTAAAATTACGTATTACATTACTTAGAGAAATTAAAAATAAAAAATGAAAGTTCAGTCACATTCAGGTTATATAATCATGAATAGATCTTGGTTAAGGTCTCTGTTTGGATATTCACATTTCCTTACACAGAACATCAAAGGAATCCAACTGCACTTACTCATAGTTCCCAAGATAACTTTGGAACTAAATGCATTTTCTGTGGTAAAGATATTGGGGGTAGAGTGGAATTATAGGACAAGATTCCTTGGAGCCAAACTCACGACTCCTCTCTCCTCCTCACAAAAAACACATTTCAGCCACCTATCAATAGCCTAAAACAGAGATTTTTTGGAATAGTTATGAAAACAAAACCTTTGATCAATCTGGAAATCGAATATTTGGAATAACGTCTGAGCAGGAACAAGCACTGAAAATCATGGTTTTGCATAGACAAGAAAATCTACTTTAAACCTTTTTTCTAAGCAATGCAACTTGAAGTAATTGAGGAAAAGTCAACTTCCTTAAAGAGAAATGAGAAAGGGAAAACCAAAGGGAAGGGGATTCTTTGCTTTGATTGGCACATGAGGTGGAAGGCGACCCTCGAGGCATGAAGGAGTTTTTTACACAGCAAAGTTTCCTACTTGTCCCATTGAAAAAATACTCCTTTTTCAGTGATCTGTACCAAAAACCAGACTCCAGGAAATGCATTTGTAAAAGGATAAGAGCTACAATAACTGTGTGGAATGAGTATCTCAACAGCCCAAAGTTACACCACACCATTCCAACGTGGCATGAGCCATATCTGGGAATAGCAGACATCAGCAGAACAAGAGGAGACAATGAAAGAAGGCAGAAAACTTTGCATTCTTACCACATAAACTCCAAGGGGAATATTAAGTTGAAAAACAACATTTTATATAAAATATTTGCACGGCTCTTGAGTGAGGATTTTTCTTTGCATTCACCCTGCAAGAGCGTTGCTCAGCCTAATGCATTAGTTTCATTTATTTTGTTGTGGAGCTAATGGGATGAAGATAAAGTGACTTCCAGGCAGAAAACCTTGTTAATCAAAACCAATTTGGGCCACTTGTACATGTTGTTCTGACTTCCTGAGTTGGAACATCCATTTTTTATCAGAAACGCACATGCCTGCAATGAAAAAATGAACTGGAGTTTGTGCTTCATTTTTGGACAGCTACTTAGTCTCTGTAAATGTTTTTTATCTGAGATATCACCTATAGACAGATTTTTCTTTGCTCAAACAAAAGCCCTGCATATTTGGGAAAGACTTCTTTATATTTTAAAGGCTATTTCCAATATGTGTTTATGAATGGATTCAGCCCTTGATATATTTTTCAGAACTTTGAGTTACTTGTTGGCCTACTGGAAGACAAATTCACATCCTGGAGAAGAAATTTGAGAAAAACTTCTTAAAAGGTGTTTAAAACAGAATATGGATATTTGTGAACCCTTAATGATTGGCAGCTTGATGGTTTTATGATGTTATTTGAAGAAACAAGGTGTCCCCATGGAAGCAGGTACCAGAATGGAGTAAGTGGCCAATAAACATTTTGACCTCTTGCCATATTTTCCACAAATTATTAAGAATGTGTGCCAAAATAAAAAGCACTGGAAGTGAGACAGTTAATATTAAAAGACAAAGTAACAATCACTAATGAAGCATTTGAATGTTTGTGAGTGAGAAGGAAATGTAAATTTACCAGGGACATTTATTAACAGTAGAAGCAGAAAGGTGTTGAAATCTTGCATTTGTGTAAAAAGTGCTTGACAGTAGCTCCCAGCACTAAATCTCTCCCCCCTTCGAGACACCAGGGCCTGGATTTGCCTTATTTTCTCTTTACCTTGTTTCTTTGGAAGTAGAGAGGCTGTACTAAGGCAGACCAGTGTACAGCAACAGCAAATTTAACTCCTTTAAGCCCCCCTGTGCCCATTTTTCTTTGTAAATTCAGACAAACCGCTGGTCACATTGTCCAGGTTCAACTAGACTTTAGTGAAGCTCTTTAGACCCAGGGTTTAGGCCTCCATCTATTTATACTTCCTCAATACTGGGTTGAAATCTCCCAGAAAAACTAAAAATCTGCTTGAAGAGGGAGTAAATTAAGTCAAAAGAAAGTTTTGCACAGTTTCAGATGAATTATTAAATCACCTTCTGCAGTGCACAGCAAGAAACCCAAAACTGCCCTTGGGATTTCAAACTCCAGTGAGCTTGGTCAGTGCTCTGCATCCCTAACAAGCCTTGCAGTCAGACCAAGGGGCTTCTTTGTGGACCTTTTTTTTCCATGCACCATCTGGTAAACACATCCCTTTTTATCCCACTTACTTTTGTTTGCATGGTCCATGTATTTCTTTATCTGTATTTTCAGATGCTGTTGAACTCCCCTCAGTATTTCTGAGGAAAGTCTGAAACTCAGTAACTCAGTATTCCCAAGGCAACCTGCAATAACAACCAGCTCAGGATTGCAAAGGATCCTCGGTCAGGAAAGGGATTTCGTTTCTAGTGGGCAATTGCAAACAACAAGGGAAATATTATTTTTTTAAATTAAGATAAATACCTTAATGGTGTACTATTAAAATAATGTGCCCAGTTTACACAGACCTGAAAAAAGAGGCTCCTATCAAATTTTCCCTCTTCAGGGATATGCTCTTGTTACCCACACAGGAACATTAATCACACTGAGGTGGAGCCACACTGGAAAAACAGTCCTTTTGTCCCCATCTAGCCAAATTCCCTTTTCCTCACACCCACCAACTTCCCTCTCTGCCACCTCCCAGCTCCTCCCCAGTGGCCACTTCATGGTAGGGATGCAAGGAGGCCACTCTTCCTTCTCTCCTGAGCTGTGGTAATTTACTCTTGCACCATCTCTAAACCTCTGTACACATCTGTAAACACCATGAAAATGCTGCTCCTGGACCCATCTCTGCCAGCCCAGCATGGTGCAGGGACTTCTCTAGAGCAAGGACTACAAGGCCAATAATCACAGAATCATGGAATTATTGAGGTTGGAAAAGACCTTTGAGATCATCGAGTCCAACCTGTGACCTGACACCACCTTGTCATCCCGACCACGGCACTGAGTGCCACATCCAGTCTTTTCTTAAACACCTCCAGGGATGGGCACTCCACCACTTCCCTGGGCAGCCCCTTTCAATGCCAAATCACCCTTTCTGTGAAGAATTTCTTCCCATTGTCCAACCTAAACCTCCTCTGGGACCAGGTTGAGAAAAAATCAAGAAGTAGACCCAGGAATTGCATTTTGTGAGGAGCTGCACATTGACCTCAGGCATGAAGCGATGTAAAGCCAGTGCTGTGGGTGATGTGCCACCACCAGGAGCAGACCCAGGTTTGTGGGTCAACATCTTGACACAAAACTGCCATGGTAGAGCCTGTCACACACCTGTACAGCTCTCATTTAGCAGGTGGAATTGCAAAGAATATAAATAACCAGCACTGAAAGCAACAGTCCTGTCCTCTATTCTGCAGGTCACGCTACTTCTCTACCCTACGCAAGGCAATGAGAAAATAATGACATGCAATATAGTTAAAAGTGAATGCCTTCATCCTTTTGTTGTTTATCAGTTAACAAAATGACATTATAGAGATGCTTTATGTATTTATTGAAGGGCTGGGAACATCTATCAAAGCTCATTTTAGCTATTGTTAACGCCATCAGACTTGTTCTCTTCCGCCACGAGCTGGAGCAAGACTGTCAGCGAGAGATGACTGATATAGGCAAATGATTTTGCATCATTTGAGATACATACAGAAATATAATCATACCCAAGGTCAAACATTAGAGAAAGGTTGGGCATTTGGGGCAATGAAAGCAATGCTGTCAGATATTGAAATCTCAGCAGGAGATTCAGCTCCATTAAAACTGAATACACAATTACTTTCAGCTTGCTACTTTCCATGCATGTATAACTAGTTTGTTCATCTTGGTGCCCCCTGTGTTAGGCAGAAAAGGTAAGATTTGAATATTTGGAGGAATGGGGATGGTACTTTTTTCACGGGAGTGATAAAATGACTTCATAATACCCATGCAACTAGTGCATCACTTCAACAATTAATCTGCCTCGAAGAACAGACCTCAGTGATAGGAGGAACTGGCTCTGCCCAGGTATCTTGGAATTCTCCTCAAGTATTTGGCTGAATTTAAGTGAGTGGCCTTCCAGAAGATGCTCCTTTGATGGCCAGGAAAGGAACACTGAGGTGCCTGCCAAGCAAAGCCAATGGAATTTCACGAGGAAGAAAGAACCAAAGGAAAGAAACAAGAGGAGAAACGAATGAAGGAAAATGAATTGTAAGTGGATATTAAAAACAGCAAAGGAGAAAGGTGGTGAGACGGGCTTCACTCAGATTGGGAATTGCACAGGGAATTACAATTGGGAACTGTTTTGAAATTCAGCTGTTTCCAAAAGCTTCAGTTATCCATAAATTCTGCAGGAAGGAGAGAAACTCCACATGCATGTGGCTACTGGTGCTATTCTCTGCCACTCAATGCAGCCCTGAGGAGACACTTCCTGCCTGAGAGATGCCCCACCAGCTTCAAACAACAAATATTTATTTAAAAAATCATCTTTTTAAGGGATGTTCCCTCCAAATCTGGACTTTTTATCCAAGACAGCACTAGCTCAAGTATCATTCAGGCATTTCAGGCACTGAGATCAGAGACAGAATGGTATTTTGGGATCTCAGGATCAGGCTAAACTGATAAATCCTCTGATCTGGCTCCAAAAATTAAATAATTCTTGTAATATTGGGAAGATTTTGCATTTGTATGAGCTTTTTTTTATTTCTGAGAGGTCTGCACTGAACCTCAAAAAGTAACAACATCAATGTTTTGAATTTTATGGAAAACCCAGCCCCCTGATAATTTTCAACTTACATTTCCACATTATTAATGTTATGAAGTTTCATCTAAGATTGAATTATATGGTTATCAATTTCCTTGTATTGATGTCAGCCACCAAAAATATTCAGTTTATCTTATCTGTGTCCTTCATAACAACATTTTTTGATCTGTTTTGGGTCATGAGTACCCATGTGATTTGTAGTGCCAGGAATATATAAAGAATTGCTTTTACTCTCTGATCTTGACACAGTATCATGCAGAGTTCATGCAAATTAATTTCTGATATTACACTCAAAATTTTTAATTCACACAGAATTTTTAAGGAGTAAACACTACTAATAAATAATATGGATTAATACTGAATAGTTTTGCTATTTATTGAAGTTGCAATAAATAAAAAAATATCCACATTGTGCCCTTCAACTCTCTGAGTATGATGAGTAGTAAGATTTACATTCCCAGCTCCAAATACCAAGGAATTGTTGGGAATGTCATTTCCCATTCCCTGTTAACACATTTGTTTTCTACTTGCCAAGACTGTGAGGCACTGACTGAATACAAGAAAAATAATTAAAACTTTAAATGTGGGACAAATGGGAAACACTATTTATTTTTTTAGAAATTGCTACTGAAAATTCTACTGAATTTTTATTTCCTTGCAGTTGTGGAGCACCAGGCTTCCACTGGCACACAGGGAATGTGTCACTTGCCCAGTAATTCTGAATTTCCCACACCTTTCACATCAGCCTTCTCCAGGAAGCATCTCTGGGCTCAGGGCTCCCCAGACATCACCTGTCCCAGGTGGGACCTGTGTTGTTCTCTCTGGGGTCTGGGGTGGGAAGGCTGAGCTTCCCTCACACCCCACTGCAAGCCCTCCCCACGCTGACCTAGTGCTTCTTTCTGAACAAATTATTACAAGGCACAAAAGTAACCATCCTGTACAATTCTGCCCTTTAAAGGCAAAAAAACATTGTTGTGCAACATCTCCTGGAAGAGCAAACCCTCTTGGCCACGTCCCCCAGCAGCAGCACAAGAGGAACTGGCACACACTCACGTCTCCTGGTTCCAGACAGTGTCTCCAGCCACAGCTCTTCCAGCCCATCCCCTTCTTTCTTTGGGAAGACTCTGGAGATAAAATGAAACAACAATGAAAATTGTAAATTGAGGTTGTCCTGTTCACTGGGGACCTGAGTCATGTGTGTAAACGTGTACATGTGTGCACACACATGTGCAGAACAGGGATCACCCAAAGCATTGGTAGAGCAGCCCCTTGCTATTTTTAATTTTATTTTTTCCTGCTCCACATGTCCATGGTGTGTAACACATCTCAGTGGTCTTTGAAGTTCCCATGCTTTCAAGGTCTCACATCTGTCATGCTATCAGTATCCTGCCACAGATGAAAAGAATATAATTATGGATTTAGTGTAATCATTGATTTCTGGGCTCCAAACCATTCAAAGAAAGGTCACGAGTCCACACGGCTGCCCCTTAGGAATAGGATTTGCATACGACTATTTTATTTAGCTGAGGACACCCCCAATTAAATGTAGACTCTTCTCTTTGGGCTCTGCACCTGAGGCAAGTGGAAGGAGACGGATCAATCTCTGCCTGTGCCAACTGCTCCTCGCTGGCAGAGGCGGCAGCGGTGACTTTGCTCACCAGCCCCTCTCATCCAGGAGGCAGCAGCGTCTCCCTTTGGAGAGGTGCCACGGCAAGACGTGGAGGACGTGCATCCGAGGAGCTGCACTTTTGGGAAGGTGGCAGGGTGCCAGAAGATTGTGCCTGAAGCAGGGGAGCTGCTGTCAACCCTTCAAGCGTTTAAGTTACTGCAGCTCCGCCAGAGCCGCAGTGCAGATGTAAAGACATAATTTTGCCCACAGTGTTTGGATTAGCAGTAAATCTACTAATCCAACACAATATCCAAGGGGGCATGGCTGGATCTATGGGTTCATAAATTCACACCACTCCTTTTATTATTCGGAGCCCCAGATGGTTTCAAATGGGCACGGGCATAATGAGATCTTGGAAGACATTATTATATTCTTAGGTCAAAATTCTCAGTCCAATCTCTTTTATCAGGCTCAGAGCCTTTGTGTCCCTGAAGTGCTAATACTTTATGCTGATTGACTGTGCAGGCGTCGGTGGGAGTTCACATTATTTTTGATACAATTATTATTGACAGCAAAAACTCCACCAACAAGAGAAAAATCCCATTTTTATTACTTATGCTATCACATTGCCCGGAATATACAATGCCTGAGACCTTCATTATGGTTATGTTTTCATAACAAAACAGATGAGAGGGGAAAAAGAGGGCAGGATAAAAGTATTATTTTAGTAACGGGAAGACAAAGTATGAGCTTGATCATAAAGACCAGTGAGCTTTATAAATGCATCTTTGAACTGAGAGAGGCTTTTTTTTTTTTTTTTTAAATAAATGGTTCTTTGAACCTGGTGGTTGTAAGGAAGTGAAACAGAACAAACTTTGAAAAGTGTGCTTGTCTGAGGCTCCTTACACCATATCTGGCTGAGAGTACAGGTGGCCAAGCACAGAAAGTTCCTGCCAATTTCTAAAGTTACACTTTTATCCACTAAACAAGCATCCTGATCCGGGTTACCAAACAGGGCACTCAACAGGAGCCTCCAAGTGCATGTATTAAATATCACTTATTCCACAGCCTGGGCCATCCAGCCTAGTAAAGCTTGATCTAATACTGTTTCACCCTTTTCCTGTGCTCGCTGGATTTTGGGTAATGGACCTTCCCAGGAGACTGCTCTCAGAAAGTGTCTTCAGTAGAAGAGTTGATGCACATGCTTCTATTTTAAAAAGCACATGTTCAGCACATTTCACTTTTGTGAAATGGAATATGGTTTAAGTTTGTTTCACTAAAAAAAAAGGGATTCTGCTGGAAGGACTTATGTCAAAGTGCAAAAGGTTTTGTACACAATGAACAGATTTTTTTTCTTGAGGGCCAAAGAGGAGACACTAAAATGAAATCTCCCTGCTACAAAAGCAGTTGCTGTTTTACACACAGAGAATCTACAAGGCGGCTTGTTATGAATTCTCCATCTTTGTATTTATTTTGGATTAGACTGATTTAATCTAAGAGTCACATCAAGAAAACCAGACCTTGTCTTTAATGAGAAACTTAATATGTATTCACAGTAAACACTTTAAATGTCAAAGTTTAATGGACAGTATTCAAAGGCCATTATTATAGTAATGCGTTTTTATATCAACATGGCTGATGAAGAGCAATTCTTTTAAAGATGCTCTTCAAAAAAAATCGATATAAACTTCAAACAATAATAATAAAAACCCCCTACCATGCATCTTAATCCAAAGGAAGGACAGTAACAAACCCCTACATAACCAGGAGATCTAAAATCAAGACTTGGCAATGACTCTCCTCCTGAGAAAAAGGGTGAGTTGCATGACTGCAGTGCCCTGTACCAGTGAGAAATATGAACAGAACAAATTTATATTCTTGTCCCCTGAGTTCATGCCTAAACCCACGTCAGCATCAACCTCCCTGAGCTCTGCTCTTCCCTCCTCTGTGTTTTCCTCCCCCAGGTCCTTCTCACCCAAAGAACATCTCCACGTCACAGGACATAGACAAATGCACCCCCAGGAGTCACTTGTGCAACATTTGAAAGTTCTGCACAGTAGAACTTGACAGAGGAGCCTTGCTCTCTGTATAAAAAATGTCTGGAGTCTCTCATCTCATTAAGAGGAGCCTCTTCCCCAAATTCCAAGTCTTCCAACACGCCTTCTCCATCCCACTTTCCTGGCAGTGCGGGGGCTGTCGGGATGGAGAACTCAACCCAGCAGGCACAGAGTGCTGGCATCTTTAGCTTGATTTTGCTGATTAAAAACAGTACCAAAATCTGATTTTTTCCCCCCATAACTCCCTGCAAGGACTGATCCACCCTTGGTCCAAACACATCCAAGATGTTCTACATTTCTGTACACATTTGGTGTCATTATATCACATTTTATTTACAGATCTACAGTGGACACTTAGACCTTCTCAATAGTATTTAAGGAATGTTTCCATAAAGATCCTTGCACATATTCCAGCATGATTATTGCTCACTGAAACAGAGGGTGGGAAAGCTCTGGAATGCCCGAGTAAAGATTTGTCTTGATCTGCAAGAAACTGCTTCATACATCAGTCCCAAAATCAAAGGCTGTGACATTGTGCTGTTTATCAGAAAGAAGAAAGCCTGTTCAAGCAGCCTGAGTTTTTATTTGCAGCCACTGATACGTTTACCAATTTATAGATAATTTTATTTAATTGCATTTAGAATCAATTAAAGCAGTTCATTTATATGGAACGATGTAGCAACCAAAAGCTGCTGCTTACTCATTTTCTATGCTGAGAAATTTTCCCTTTGGCAGTGGGGCTGAACTTTAAAAGGAAATTATAATAGTTACATTCATGCAAACCCAGAAAGGCACCAAAATAATTCCTTTTCAAACAGATTTAGGGAGATCAAAACCTCTGGTTTATGTGGCTTCAGTCTCTGTAACAAACTAACATGATGCCATGTTATTTTTATCTGGGCATGCAGAAAATACAGAAATGGGGGAAAGCAGAGAATTTCTTTATCCAAGTGTTGTTACTGTCTGGAGTCCCTTAAGGAAAATAAGCAATTATTGCATATTTATTTAATTTGCTGAGTAATGACTGCATATATACTGTTTCACTTTGGTTGCATCTCTGCTCCAGTCTGAGCTGCTGACAAGGGAGAAAAAACCACAGACAACCCCCAGTCATGAAATTTCCAGAATTATTCTTAAACAATTCTTAGAGAACAGCGAAAGGTACAAATAGTAATTGGCTCTGACTTATTTTGCTCCACAGTGTGCACCTCTCTTGCTTTGCTGCCAGCTGCTAATCAAGGATGGAGTTCTTTGGCAAAGAGCAGCAGCAGCAGTGGAACGGCGTGAAAGCAGCGCCTTACACGGGAGCTGGCTCTCTGCTAATCCCACTCAGATCAGATCCATCTCAACAGAGTTTGCACTGCCAGGTACCCAGCAAGAGAGAAGGTCCATGCACTGCACGTGGAAATGAAGAAAAGCCCTAAAAGTCTGCAATTGATACCCTCCTGCCAGAGCAGGCACTGAAAGGGATGCACCGCTGATCTGTGGGGTACACCTTGAGCTCTCCACTCAGATCTGTGAGGTTACAGCAGAAATGCCAACTAGCTTTAAAAGAAAAGAAAAAAAATATATGTATAAAGAAAATAAAAGGGATAATAATCCTTCAATGAGGCACATTTTTGCCGCTTTGTGTTTGTGGAATCCTTGACTCTTCCTACAAAACACTCGCCAGCCAAAGACTGACAATACTCTGAAACAGTCAAGACTGGGCTCCTAGAAGTTGTAGCCCTCTTTTTGTCCTTTGGACTTCGTGGCTACTGCTCTGAAAGGAATTTTTTAAAAAGGCATTGATTGATCACAAAGCACAAATCTGTGAACTCCACAAAAAGTGCAAAAACAAACCCATAAAATTTACTGCTGCATTTTAGTATCTGGATCTAAATAGAAAGAGTGCACTTGATCACATGGCATTTGTAAAGATGCTAAGAGAAGGTGCAGTGGCATCTTCAACATTAAATAGCACATTAAATAAAAGCAGGCAAAATATTTCAAATAACCTTAAAATACTCCTTAGCAGTTATCCTCTCAAATTGAAAATCTGTGTTTTTCTAATTGGTTTTAATTGCCTTGACAAGGAAAAAAATAATCCAGAAGTGATTGTCCTTCACCTGTCCATTTATTTTTATTCCCAGAGGAAGCCAAAGGATCCACTTGGGACATCTTGGAGCCACAGGAACATCTCAGAAGCCTGAACAGCCCTTGCTCTTCTCCCTTGTGGCTGGGGACAGATGGAACATCTCTGAAGCCAAAAATGGAGAGAGGTCAATCCCTGTCCCGTGCAACTCTTGCTGGGCTATTTTGAATTTCTGAGGATCAGCTATTCAGTTTAATGATGTTAAAAATTTGATGAGAGAGATCCATATCTACCATGTCTGCTCTCTGAGCAGTCAGAACTGAAAGTAGCAGGAATCTGGTTGTGGTTTTTTTTTTTTTTTTGTATTTAATATATTATGCCACGTCCTCTGCTTGGTTTTAGATCACAGAGATTACAGGATTATCCCTCTCCCAAACTTTGAATCATCTTCTCTCGTGTGATATTGTTAAAATTGCTTTCTGGCCTCTTTTCAAACGGTGGCTGCTGAATGATCTGCTCTGAATTCTAAATCAAGTGAAACTTTAAATATCCTGTGCTCTGTGCTTGGAGCATTCAGCTTTGGAATGTGCAAATTCCACGAGCTCAGAAAAAAAAAAATCATTTTAATTAGCAGGTGAATCTATAAAGTCAACACTAATGTAACCTTCTGTGTAAGAGGGAGCTTTGCTGGGTGCTCCAAACTCTCTGAGAGCATCACAAACACCAGGTGTGATGAAGGGGAGAACAAGAATTTGCTCTGTTTTTGTTTCTGGGATCTATTGCTACGTGGCACAAGAAATGGATGGAAATGTCTCAAGCCAAACACTGAGATTATCCAAAGCTCCCTGATCCCCCTGGAAACAAAGCAGCAAAGTGAGAGATGCCTCATACAACACCCAAAAAGGAAAGGACTGGAAAACAGATTTGCTGATAAAAAAAAGATGAATAAAACAATGGATAATTGAAGCCAATTTGAAAATGGATTTTCTCATGAGATTTGCCATACTATCCATGGCACTGAAGATGGGTGAACTAGAATTTTTTTGTCTGGTTGGGTTTTGTTCGGGTTTTTTAGGTGGTTTGTTTGTTTCTTGGTTGGTTGGGTTGGTTTTTTTCCCCCTTGGATTCCAGCTGAGATGATTGGCATCTTCCTTAAAAAAATAGTATTTTTTTCATGATTTCACATTTCAGTTTTTCTTGCTTTAGTCACAAACTGCTCAGGCAAGAAAAAGTAGCTCCAAAACCCTTTTCAGCCTGAACAACTAAAAATAATCTTTCCCTATTCAGCAAAACCTGAAGTTTTGAGACACTCTAATTTAGAGAATTCTAAATTCCCTTTCCCAGGTAAACTCCACCAGGACTCAGCAATAGCAGAGTTCCTGTCCCAGGATTCTCCCTGGAACACTGAGGAATTTTTAGGGATTTTTCTCTGGCCAAAATTTTCCCAAAATCGTCGAGCTGCCATGGATCCAAAACAACCTCCGTTACCAAAATTGGAGTAAATTCTGAATTTACTGCTAATGTTTTTCAGGAGGACAAAGGATTAAACCAATTTTTTATGCACACGGACATAAGGAAACTTCATGAGCCAAATTCTTCCATGTCTCCTGCCAATTTAAGTATTTCACCACTTCATTTGACTACAAAACATCCAGGTTTTCCAGCCCAGCTCCTTTTGTGCTCCAAGACTGAGTAAGTGGATCCCTACCCTCAACTCCCCACATTCCAGATGTGGCTGATGGTGGTTCACATCTGGATGATTTAACCATTATACTCCAAAATGAATAATCCAACCTAAAGCTTTGCCATGCCAAGAGCCTGCAATTGTCTCTTGAAACCAAAGGTTTAATCACTGAAATCCAGGGATTCATGTGTCTTCATTTATTTCTGACATATATATGTATATCTGAGTTGTAAAATTTACTGGGTGATAAACGGGATTCAGTTGTTTATAAAGAATGTAATTTTCCCTTCAAAGTTTCCTACAAGTGCCTCGTTGCTTCGGAATTATTTTTATTCCTTGCTTTTTTTAAATTTTTTTTTTCTTGCTAAAAGACTAAGCATTATCTACTAATAACATGAAGATGCAGAAAAGAAAAGGTCAATTTAATTGGAGCTACTATTTCCCGGGGTTTAAAAGGAAAATGTTGAAGCTAAGATGACATTGACAAATTGCTACTATTTATTTAAATTGTGTAATGCAATCTACCAGTAGTTCTATAATCTGCATGTTTGAAGCAGTTGACCCGTCCAACTAATGCAAACAAATTAGCCTCCTGGGTCCTCCCTAGATCCTATAAGCCATTAAATATCCTAATCTAACATAATTTAATACACAAACTCTCTTAGTTAAAGTGTTACAGTGAATGTGTGTTATAAAAATTACAATATACAGGGTCTAAGCGCACCGTAGCCCAGGTCAGTAAATTTGTCTTTTCTGCCATTCATCCCATTATTTATTTAATTTTTTTTATTATTTATTGGTTATTTAACCACAATAGGGACACATTTTGGGTTTTCCTGTGCCCCACCCTGCCATAATTTCATTGCCATGGGGTCATTCCCTCAAAAGTCCAGCATTGGTTTAAATATTTAAAGTTCAAGAGTTCCTACCATGAATATATTGTATAAATTTCATTCCAATCAGTAAATTGGTCTCAGGGAAGTGTTTGCATATTAAATGTTCCTAAGGAAATTAAGGGTCTATTATGCCCATGATACACAGGCTACCAACAACTCTGGTTTTCTCCCTGATTTATAGAAATGCCAGTCCTGAGACTTCACAATTCATGCAAATAAACTCACCTGAAGGGAAGGGGATTGTTTGTCCCAGTAAAAAATGAATAAAACCTGGTGTAATTAGTAAAGCAATAATTCCCCCAGGAACTCAATTCTGGTGCTTTGTGAAGAGGGAAAATTGCCTGTTCTCCATTATGATAAATACACCAATAGAAACCCACATAATTATTATTTTATCATACTCAGAGGTCTGTTCTGGAATTTATCCATGAGTAAAGTCCACCTCAGGCAGGAGCAAAACCAAGAGACATCTGAGGGCTGCCACGTCCTCCCCTTGATTTCTCCTGCCCTTGGATCAGCCCTTTAAAGATCAGGGAGTCAATCGTGTTTCATAAGAGCAAGGAGATAGATAAAGGTAGCATGGAATGATTAAATCAATCAGGAAAGTAATAGTCCCATAACCAAAGGAAAGTCAATAGGTTATATATCACTGACAGCCCATAAAGTCATTATAGGAGCTTATGGGACTGAGTCACACAATTAATTGCCAAAGAAAAATCTCGTGGTTGCAGTAAAAAAGTGTATTTTTAGCAAATTGATACAAGAAAGCTGATCCTTTCCATGGACTTTTCTGGAAGATAACTAAGCAACAATAAAAATAACCCCACAAAACTGAATCCCCTCAAATTACCAAACCATGTGGAAGAAGCTTTTTCCAAGCTGTTACTAAACTTCCTTCTTACAAAATATGTGAAAAAAGAAAACTTATAGATTTTATAAGGAACAAGCTGAACCTGTTTTTCACAATGAAAAGAAATAGATGGGATCAAGGACCACCTATAGAAATTGCAAAACTGAGGGAAAAAAAAGAGAGATTCTGCAGAAATTTGGGAAATCTTGCTGCCAGAGTACAGATATTAATAGTTTCACGTGCCTGGTTGTGAAAAGCACAACGGGTTTGAAGAGCTCTCTGAAGAGATTTAATTTCAATGAATGTAAGAGCAAGAAGGAGCTGAGCAAAGTGCTCTGATTCAGAGCCTGTGACCTTTCTCAGCAGAGTCATCAACAACTGCTCCACTTCTTGTACTCACAAATACAGAAAACAAACCCCTGTTATTTTAAAACCTTGATCAATAAATTACAAAACCAAAGAGATTTGGCAAATCCGAGCACGAGACCCCAGTCCCTGCCTCCTGCTGCAGGTGTGATGATTTTACCTCAAAGGGGGTTGTTTTTTCACTACAAAAATTACCACATATTTTCCTTTCTCTGAGGAGTAATTAAGTGACTCATGGATGAGATCTAGAAAATTGATACTTGTCAGAGGTAAAAACAATGATCAGTGGAAGGGGTAAGTTTATCATAGAATTGTGATTTTAGGCTTTTTTCACATTCCTTGCCTAGTTTGGAACTGTTCTGCTTCATAACAATCAGCTATTGTCAGCTGCTAATTATTAATTTCTCTTGGTTTAAGATCTTTTAAGCTGAAATGACATTGAAAGGCAGTTTGAAAGGTAAAGTCACTCAACCTTTTCTGAATTTTGGTTCAAAACCACATTTTTTAATTGGACCAGTAGCGACTGGTGGTTCAATTTTCCCTTTCTATATCTACAATACCTTGGCCCTGCATTAAACATCCCATTTCCCTGAGAAACCCAAATCACTTTTGCAGGTTACTTCAACCTGAATTTAGGGTTTACAGAGAAACATTTACAGAGAAACAAATCTGCATTACCATGAATGATAACATATGAGGTATTTTAAATGAATAGTAATTAAAATTTAGTAGGATGATAATACGGTAATTAAATATCAATTGTTTGCGCAGGACCACTTATAGAGTTTAATAAGTATGTAAAAGATATTAATCTAGTTGTCATGCAATTACCTCATTGAGGGGGAGTGGGAATATGTGCGTGTGTGTGGGAAGAACAAATCATGAAATGCAAAATTCAGTTTTAAAGCTGCGCTAAGGTTATGACAGAACCAAACGAAGAAAAAAAAAATTAATGAATTGCTCTTCCTTTTCTCACTGGGGGATATTCAGGGAGGTGCAGTGGGGTGAGCTGTGAGCATTCAAAGGGCTGAGGAGGGGATGTGGACAGGGAGCAGAGTCACAGGATCATAGAACGGGTTGGGAGGGACCTTAAATCCCATCCAGGGTCACCTCTGCCATGGGCAGGGACATCTTCCACCAGCCCAGCTTGCTCCCAGCCCAAGGAGCTTGCTTGACCAAGCACAAGAAACCAAGGCAAACACAGCTCTCCAAATGTTTCATTTTAAAAGAGCATCTGTGCATTTATTACAACACCTGCACATCGTCAGGCATCAACCACCATACCTAAACCCCCTCTTTCAGCACTCAAAAGAATTATTTGGGGCTCTACCTGCCACGGGCTGATGTTGCATTAAGTGCCCAATATGCATGAAGAAAATCTTTGGCCATTTTCCTGGGATTTGCACATTAATGAAGTTTTTTGCAAGGTTATTGTGACAATTGCACACATCCTTATCAACTTCACCCCCCCCACCCCAAATCAAAATAGGCACTTTAGGGATCCTAATTCCAATCTGGCAGGTTTTGAAAACAGAAGATGGGACAGTCCCCACATTTTTCTTATAAATTATCCATCCTTTCTGCAGCAACTTTGGAAGCAGTGCCAATTTTTTTATAGCTCAGAGCAGTTATAAAATATTAACTGTATCAGACTTGATTTTTCAACAGCCCTGTGTGGGGAAAAAAATCAAGATTTTTATGCTCCCATGTTTACACAGACATTAGAAGAAGAGAAAGGTGGTAGGAAGTTCGAGTTCACTTTCCTGCCAACCAAGGAGAAAGGGCTTCACTTACATTTTAACCAGCAGAAATTTTACAAATCTGTTCACAAAAACTCAGAGAAGAGAAGCTCTCACTTTCTGAGGAGACTTGTCTCAATGTTTAACAGCCCTTTTTATCCAAAATCTTTGCTGCAAAGGAAGCTAATTCCTTCTTTTCCTAAGCCCAACAGAGAGAAAGAGTTATTGACTTTTCTGCCAGCAAACCCAGCTCCTTCAGCCCTGTCTCCAGCCCACTTTTCTGAATCTTTCATCAGTTTTGGTCCTTCTCAGAGCTCTGATTCCTGCACAGCATCCTTAAAGATCTGTGTTTTAAATGGGATCCTGCAGCATCCAGAGCCTCTCCTGCCCTCAGGCTTCAGAAAAACAGCAGAGGCAGCATAGAAAAATGCTTTAAGCACAAACAGAAATGAACATGAGGAGAGGCTTCGAGACAAATTACAGGGGACAGGGTTACCCCCCACCCCCCCTGTGCTGCTTTGTGAAGGTGCCCAGGTTTAGGAGCTGAGGGCAGAGAATGGGCAGCAAAAAGAGTTTTCTTCTTTCAAACACAAGCTTTTAGACTGTCAGAAAGCTTAATATGAAGAGAGACAGGAAGAAAATATGAGTAAGGTGAAAATTAGGATTTGAGGAAGAAAATGGAGCCAGGTCTGTGTGAAGACTGGGGTACCAGCAGTGGGGTCATGGCAGGACAGCTCTGTGGAGCCTCTCAGGGGAACTTCTCTCAGCCTCTGTTTTTTCCCTGCCAATCATCCCTGCAGCCATACTTCAACACATCCATGTTCTGAGCCTCTTTAATTAATTAAAAGGAGAAAATAATTAATGCAGCAACTCTTATTCTGATTTAGGCCGTCAGAGAGAGGGTGGGAAGGGAGGTAGGGGGCAAATGCACCTGAAATTGAGCTTCTTGGGTGATGCAAACCTGCTGCAAACCCAATAAAGAGGTAATTTTTATATAGTTCTGCATTCCCCCAAGGCAGCTGCAGGATACTGGTGAGTCCAAGCCACAGAAACTGCCGAGCTGGAAACCTTTCTAGCAGAGAAAATACTCTCTCTAAATATTAGGGGCTTCTGTAGGCTCAAATCTGTTGATGGCTCACATCATTTCTGCAGATCATACCAGTAGATATTGGGAAGACTTGCTGTGCCATATGTGCATCCTTCTTCTCTTTCAAAGCCATCAGTTGTCGAAGGGAAAAAATAAAGAGTTGTGTTTGGGGGAGAAAAAGCAATATGCACTGCAGCTCAAAAGCAGGCGCGCGTTTGAAGTGTCACTTTTGGTTTTTATCACCATTTTATCACCACTAAGGGAAAGTGCTCTGCAGCTCACAGAGCGCTGCCTCATCCAATAACCCGCTCAGAGCAGCCTTTTTAGCCTGGTGATGGAAACAAACACAGGCAAAGGTAGAGGCAGATGATTAAATGGGCTGAAAATCCAGCCTGACACGTTGGTACCAATTGAACAAAACTGGGGTCGGGGGAGAGGTACAAGAGCACGAACCAGAGCTTAAATTATCCAGCCTAAATTCCTGCTTTTCACAGTATACCCCCAGCTCCTGGCATTGTATCACCTTGGTTTCACGTCTCTATTCTGCAGACTGGGCAAAAAATTCCCAATCATGAGGGTGTAGATGAATATTTCCACCATTCCAGGATTATGCAGGAGCCCAAAAAGGCTCCTCCAGCATCATCCCCACATGGGCAGTGCTGTAAAATCCCATTGTTGACTCAGACCACTGGGCCAATTCCCTGGAAGGATTTCTTAGGAGATGTTGCTCTCTAATATCTCTAAACCTACTTACAGATTTTTTTTTTTTCTTCATTTGAAGATCACTGACCTGGTGCAAGAAAATATTTTCTCTCCATAGGAGGCAGACCTCTTCCCTTCCTGTAACTTTCAAACCACCAGAACTTTGAAGAGTTACTGTGCATCTTTTCCCACTCTCTTGAGCACCCAGTTCCTTACCCAGGCAGACCCCCTGATGTTTTCAAAACATAAATAAACACTGTGTACATTCAAATCCTCAATTTCCATTTATACCTGGATATCTTTTACAGATTTCCCTCCCAGCCCACTAAAAGTATATTTTTGCCAACCTCTGTAAGCAGCAATCTTAAAGTCTCAGAATTCAAATGAAGAAAAAAGGATTTTTATCCTTGATTCTGCTGTTCTTTCATATTGGATCTGTGTGAAGTTCTCACACACTTTCAGCAAATAAAGGCTTATACCTAGATTTGTCACAGAATAGCAGGAAGTTGACCCTCCAACTGCTCTGACCTGGACTTAGGAATGGTTTTTATTTCATTACAAAGATATTTGGGGTTGTAGTTACACAGAGCTGGGTGGGCCAGGTCAGTCTGGTTATGACGAGAGGCTGGTGGAGAGCTGGAACTTTGCTAGGCTGTTTTGGTGGCAGGCATTTGGACATTCTGTAAAATCAAGGACAGTAGAAGAACTGCACAAAAGTGAATTCCAAGGTTTAAAGAGTAAATTTTCACTGGACTTGAAATCAAAGTGATGGAATCAAATAATGGACATTGCACATCCAAAAGAACCAGACTCCAGCCAAGCTGGAACACAAAGAGAATACAAAATCAACTGGAAAGCCATTATTTGTCATGGCATCACCATCTTTGGACTTTGGAAATGTCCTGCCTTTCTGTGGGAATTTCCATGTATGACAATGAAGAAAAAAAAAACAACTTTAAAGAGAGCTTCCAGGAAAACAAATTAAAATGTTGTGGTTGTTTTCTATTCCAGGGCCTCTCCCTCCCCAGGGCTCTGCCCACACAGCTTTTTATATAAAATATTATTGTCAAGATGCTCTGGAACGGTCATTACAGCTTCCTGTGGGGTCACAACAAAAACATTTTTAGAATAAAGGGCTCACAGCATTCCCAGGTGGGCAGTGCTGGAACAGGAGCTGCAAGACTGGGTCTGGTGGGGGAGGGATGGGTTAGGACACCAAGGAGCTGCCATGGAAGACTGGGATCCATGTGATTTCTCCAGCTATTCCAAGCTGCCACAATGCCCTCTACATCATTCCTTACTCCTCACAGACCAGGCTAATCCTTCTTTTATTCACATTTACAAGATCTATAACAAATATACTCCAAAAATTAAAAAGGGTCTGATCCTCCTTCCCCAGAAGCAGTGTCTAAAGCAGCAGATGGACTGTGGCTGCAGTGCTTCAATATATTCATTATTTAGGCCATTAATTTCCTTTGCACTGAAAACATCTGGCTTCTGATGCTCAGGGGGAAAAACAACATGACCCAAAACTAGTTTAAACTACAGGTTCATCTTCTAGGAGGGCAGGTTAAATCACAACCTGGCAGAAAAAAAGACAGGTTTTTTTCACTATGGCAGAGGATGGAAGGAGGTAAAAATCTTTTCTGTATAACATTCTTGAGGTGATTTTTGTCAGGAAAGCCGACTGGATACAGTTTTCTAATTGCTGCCTGGAAAACCCATGGGAAGAGCTGCTGCTTTTCCTTTTTCCTCGGGTGTTTCTCACAAGCAGAACTGTACCAGTAACTAAAGCTGTGGAGAATCCCACAAGGGGGCTCAGAGCAATCTCTGTCCCTAAAAACCCTCTCCCCAAAAGATTCCAGCCCCAAAAGGGATTCCCACACATTCCTGCTTCCCTTGGACCCTTCCCCACCACACCAAATGTGTTTCTAGCAAAACCAGCAGCGTCTGCTCAAATGTGGGTTTTTAAAAAGAGACTTTTGTTGAGATTGCTGAGAAATTGGGGAGGGATTTCACACATCAGGGAAGGCAAATCCCACCTAGTAAGACAGAAAGGTGTGGGACAATAGCCTGGAAATGAAACTATATCTTTCTACAAATAATCTCAAATGAAATGTTTTTAAGACACAGTGAAATCAACTATTTTCAGGCTCTGACACAGTAATTAATTATCTTATGGCAGTGTCCCATGTTAAAAGGAACTAAGGTTTAATAAGCTAACAGTCCTAGGGAGAAATTATTAACCTGTTTCCAGATTATCATGATTTCTTAAACTCTCCAAATTTTATGGTCCCAAGTAGGAAAGATAGGAAGGAACAGCCTGGTGGAATTAAAGAGCAGGGAAGAGGCCTGTTTCCTCCAGCTCCTCATCTCCTTCCCTCACCCCACTGGTCAGAAACATGCCAGGATTTTCTGTGTTCTCATGCCAGGATGAGCTTTCTAAAAATTACTCTTTTTTGACTTTTTACCTCTCAAATGACAGGGGTTGCACAGGTCTGTAGACAAATCAGGATTTCAGAGCCAACATGGGCTTTTTCCACACAAATTCATCTTTCAGGAAGTAGAAACAAGCCTTTAAAGAGAGGTGACATCTCCAGCCACATGCTCTGTGTTGAGGACCTCATTTATAAACCACCTTCACCCACCAGGTTTGGAAAGAAGGGCTCCTAAAGTTTAACCAAAAAAATGAATCACTGCTTTATATTCCTGGTTTTGCAACTTTTTTATCTTTTCAGAAAATACCTGTTCATTAAACAGCAGGAAAAAAATCCTGTAAAGATAAGCCAAACTGTATTTTCAACCTATCATTTTGCAATGAGTTGTCCTCTTTCCGTGCCTGAAAGCTTCCAAACAAGGAATATGAAAAGGTTCTCAAGTGTTTGTGGTTACAGATGAGCTTAGTTTTAAGCTGCTCACAAAATGAGAGAACTCCACTAGCCTGTAAACTAATTATTCCTGCAACAAGGTGGATTATGCATAAGAAAGATTTCAAAGGTTAGATTTTACTCTAAGAAAATACTGCTTTAAACCTGAAGCTGCTCTTCAGCTACAGCATCACCCCAACATCGGTGCTGGCCTGAACAGATAATTCTAGGTATTTCCTGCCCAAAATGTTTTACCTTTAAATTGTGGGAAATTAAATTCATGATGACAAATTGAGAGAACATGAAACAGATGATGGTGTCCTGCTAAAAGCAAAGGGAGAACTTAAAGAGCACCTTCTTCTGCAGTGGCAGCCTTTAAAATCTCTCATAAAGGAGCTGTAATTATGGAATTGCAGATTACCAGGTTACTCCTCACCAGAAACCTGACATCCTCAGAATTCAGCTGTAACTGGGACAAAGACACCTCTCCAAGAATTCAGTGTACAGCAATGAAACAGTCAGCAATGCTGCACTAATGCAAGGGAGAGGCAGCTCTCATTGGATGACTATCTCTGCATGAGTAATGCACTATTACTTGTTTGGGTTTAATGAAATGTAATACATAACATTTTCTTGTAATGACTATAGGTATCCATACACCTCTATTATACTTGACTTCAATAATTCATTCATTTTCCTCTCATCCCCTCATTTGGACAATTTATCATTTTGCCAGACTCCTAATGTTAGTCATTTATGAGAAAAGTTTTTATAGTGTTTTCCAGGCTGACTGGGATTAACACAGTCACTGCAGACCTTCAGCATTTCTGTAAATTTGCACTGAACACAGTAATTCTGTGTGGTAACTACATTTAGAGGGAACATCAAAAAGCATCCTGACATGATGGAAGGATTTTAGGAGGATTTAGCCTTGGATTATTAAATTCTTGTGTAGAGATTGATGAGCATGTTGAAAATCCCTTTTTTTTTTTTTTTTTCCTGTTGCCCCTTCCCAAAGCACAGGGAGAAGAGGGGTAAAAAACTTTACCAAGCCTGGGAAAAAGAGTAATTCCCACCCGAACTGAAAGTTGGGATTTGCAATGAAGTTGAAGAGTGCTGAAGTCAACAGCCCTGGAAGGGTTTAAAAGCTGTACGGAGGTGACACTTGGGGACATGGGCCAGGGGTGGCCTTGGCAGTGCTGGGGGTGTGGTTGAACTCCACTATCTTTGAGGGCTTCCTAAACTATTCTGTGGTTTTGTAAAACACTCCTTTGCTCCTCTTATTCACCTGGTTTTGGTGCATAGCCCACATTGATGGATTCCACTCATTTTCAGTCTCCAGGCATTTGGAAATCTGGCTACTCTCAGACTCCTCCATTTGGAAACTCTCCAGAAGAGCTTTTTCCCTTTCTCAAGACTCACCTATTCCTTCAGAAGAGGTACCTACATCCCTGTGCTCCTGGAATTCAGTAAAATCTGCTTTGTTTTGGGATCCCAGCTGCAGGTCTGACCCACCCAGCTCCCCCACCCCACCTGATTTCTGCAAAGCAAGGAGAACGACACCTCCACACTCCTTCCCCAGCATCTGCAGATCTGATTTCCATCTGTAAATAGATTATATCCAATATTTATAAAAAGATTAAGCTAATCTGACATTTAATTAATGGAAACGGCAATGTTTGACTTTTTATTTTAATAAGCAACACCCTTTGTTCCCACAGAAATCATTACTAGCGGTACGCTCAAAAAAAAAAAATAAAAAAGAAAAAGAAAAAGAAAAAAAGGCAGAAAGATTTAACAAAAGGTTCCATTAAATTAGAGAGCAATAAACAAACACAGCCAATTTATGCATCGGAGTCATTAAATGTGTATCCTCTCCACCACTCCCTTCACAGACACTACTTAGGGCTGCTGCAATGGATCTGCAGGGAGCAGTTCCCTTAATTATAAAATGAAACACCTCTGCTAATGCAGTCTTGGAGCCTTGTTAGTTTACACCCCGGACATGTGGCTCCGAATGGGCTCCAAACGCCAATTCCAGGGATGCTCCGAGGTGCCCAGCGTTCCATGACCGCGCTGCCTACAGGGCTCCCTGGATTTTTTCCCCCTCCCTCTTGCCCTTGGGGTGGAGATAAAACGCAGGAACTCTTTGGTCCGGCTCAGCATGGACTTGTGAATAGTTCATTCATGGGCGGCCATTTGGACAAGCAGCCTCTTTATCTGATTATCTGCCCTCATTGTTAGAGCCCTGCCTCGATGTGATGAGCCTTGCAGGAAAAATTAAAGAAGATGTAAACAGTAAATGCAGACATTTTGCAACATAGCTAAAAATAAATTGCACTACAGGCAATTATGCAAGTTTTACTGGATACATTAAAAAGACATTAAATGCACAGCTGTTTTAAGTGTCTTTTAAGCTGATAAATTAACTGTCTAATAAATTGTAAGATTTGTCAGCTAATAATGCTATTTTATCTGCTTTAACATATGCCTTCCTAGTTCATGAAGCATTATTGTAAGTGCCAAAAGGAGATAATGTGCATTTTACAGTGTTATGTCTTAAGTGGAATGGATCATTGGCCATGAAGAAGTGTGTTAATAAATCTCCTAGGCTTTGTTAATTGCACTCAATGAAGTGTCACTGTTAAAACACAAAAGATGTGATAGAGAAAGCTGAACATAATGTCTTTCAGTTTTACAATTAACAGTTCACTAGGCAAATCGACCAAAAAGACCATAATTTGTTGAAGCCTTATTAACTTACATTTTCCTAGTCAAGGTCATAATTGTGAATGGCTCAAAGCTATCTTTTAATGCTCATCAAGAAGAGTAACCTTGCTGGAGAGAATGAACTTTTCCATCTCTCAGCAGCACTTACCCCTTGCTTTGCAGGTAGCAGATAAATAAAGCTGAACTTTGCTGTACACCCCCAATGAGCACCACTCCTAAGCTGGGTGATATGACTTCAACCAGCTTTCCTCCACGGCAAATAGAAAAAGCAACAAAAAAAATTAAAAAAAAAAAGATCGTTGAAGGAGTGCATAAAGCTATCAGAGCTGCTGTCGTGCAGAAAGACTGCTCTTAATTTTAATTTGAAGAATTACTCATCAGGATTTGAGGTTTTTCCCCTGGAAACTGAACCCAGCACAGAAGACAAAACAAATAACCCAACACACTTCACAAACAATTATCAAAAACAAATACAATCACTAAATACCCTACATGAAGAAGAGCTATTTCCATAATTCTTATTAAATATTGATTATTGAACATATTAGCACTTGTCAGCATCTCATCAGACTGGCACTACTGGGCTTTGTTGCACAATCTTCCCACTTCAGACCATTTTGTGATAATGTAAAGTATTTTCTCCACCAGGGTAATCAGAGTAAATACCAATGATGATGCCTTGGCACAGAAATACAGATATATGATCACCAGCTCCCTAATCCTCATGAAGCAATGAGAGCACATGATAGAACAATAATGACCAAGCATTAATCCAAGTCTGTAATTTCTTCCTAAAAGCCTCAAGATGCAGAACACGATGATTTCATGGGAATCACCATATATTCAAATCTGATTCTCAGATCACAAATGCCACCACTTTGAGCACTTAAAAGTGCTCAGCACTGGTGGTTTGGTAACAGTTGTACACTGTGATGCACGAGATGTTGGAATATATAAAAATACACATTAATAAATAGTTCCACCAGCATTAAAAATAACAAAAGGAGCCCACTTTGCTGCTTTGAGATTACAGGTTCCACCCTGAGCCATGCAGGAGCTCAGAGCCTGTTTCTCCTGAGCTCAGTGGTTGCCTGTGGCTGGACCAAGAGGGGGTTTCCCACTCCAGGACCAGGCTCCTTGCTGGAGGATAGGTTATGGAAGGAAGCAGAAGTTGCACAGGATGGGCACCATAGACAAGTATGTCTGAAAAACACAGTTTGGGATGAGTCTGAAAGACTGCACAGGCACAAGACTTTCAGGGGAAAAAACAGCCATCAGAAAGCAGAGATGATTCCTTCCCTTCCCATATGGCTCTGCCTTAACAACAGGATTGTTTAAACAAACATAAAGTCCAGGTATGGTTTAGGCTGGAAAGGGCCTTAAAGCTCATTCAGTGCCACCCCCTGCCATGGGCAGGGACACCTTCCACTGTCCCAGGGTGCTCCAAGCCCCATCCAGCCTGGCTTTGGACACATCCAGGGATGGGATGGACACCCAGCAGTGTATGTCCGTGTTAGAGAGCACCTACAGAAAATTATACTTTTTGACTAATACATGTGAACATGCACCTGAGAAATTTCTCCAGAGGAAAGAACTCATCCAACCAGAAAAGGGAAAATGAACATAATCCCTTGTGTCCATTTCAAACTCCAGAGCTAGCGGAGGGCAGAAATTCTGCTTAAAAACTGTGCTGTGGTTTTCACAATTTTCTATTAATTAATAGAATCAGTGCAAGATCTGGACTAAAATTTAATTGAGAACAGTATCTGATGTAAATAGAGTTGTGCACGTACACACGTAGAGAGTGAAATACAAAGGTGCACACATAAATATGTTTCCAACTCCCAGTTACCCCCACAGCTGACAGAAGCAATTTCAAGAAATCATATTGAGACCACTGACACCAAGATAACACAAAATAGCTGAAACACTGTGTTTTATAAATAAAGAGATTTATGTTTGCACTACAATACCTCAGCTACATAAAGAGTAATAGCTATGGGAGCCATGCTGGGAAGCTGGGAGGCCTTTAAGGGTTTGAACATCATCATTGCAGCTGGCTCACTTTCTTCTTCACATGGATATCAACCAAAGGGCTGGGACAGGAACACCTCAGGAATTCAGGGATGTGCTGCTCTGCTCCCAGTGGGATGCATCCCCTTGTACAAGACTTGATATCACGGCTCAGTCATGTCCCTGCTCAGGTGCAGTATTTGATCCATTAGGGACAGGCAGGGGAATGCTGTGCTCCCCAGCTACACCCAGACTACTCCCACCCCTCTCACAAGTTGTTTTCTCATGGTTTTACAAATCAGGGTGCTGAAGCCTGTTATTGCCTTTGTGTGCTGTTTCTAGAAACGTGATTAGCAGAAATGCCCTGAAGGTCTAGGGTTTGATTTCCTGGGTAAATCAGGCGGGTGTATGCCCATCATGAAAAGAACTGCAAACTTTGCTCAGTCTGGGGTTTCACACAGCGCTTTACACCATGTAATCAGGGTGTGCAGGCAGATTCTGACCTCTTTAGAGTGAAACTGAGTCCAGTTTTGAGATCCTGGATTTACTTTATGATCATGCAATTCGATGAAGGGTAGGCTGTTGCTGTTCATAGACTGTTAATGTGAAACCAGAGCTGGTTTGGCCCTGGCAAATTGAGATCCCTTTAAATCTCAACACCAGTCAATGCTTTGGGAATCACAATGGAAAGGTCTCAGCTGTCCCTCATGGAGCCAAACCCCACAAACATCCTTCAAAAACATACAGCACAAGTTTTGCAGAACTCAGGGAACAAATATCCTATGAAATGTATAACAATTCTGTCCTCCAACCCCAAAACGTTTATCTGGAGTAGCATGATTTCCTGATATAATAATGAACTGCCCTTATACAGATTGGAGGAGGTTTGCACAACCAGGATTGGAGGAGGTTTGCACAACCAGACATTTCCTGGGCCAGTCCCATGGCACCCTGGACACTGCACTTGGGTGGAAAGGTCCCCGTGGATCCCTGGGAACGGTGCTGGATCCCCAATGTCGGAGACGCCCGGGCGAGAGCAAACAAAGCAAACTTCAAGGTGCTCTGCTCTGCTTTTTGTTTTTTCTTTAAGTTGGGTTCAGCAGCTCTTAAAGAGTTCTTAAATCACCTTGAATTTAATTTCTCTAAGCCACGTTTAAAGGGAAGAATTACCATCTGTCACAGTTGGTTAATCAGAATCAGCGCGCTCCATCTCACTCACTTTTTATTAAAAAATAACCCTTCAGCTACTAAACTTTCTGAGATCTTTTCCATGAAGATGCAAACCATGCTTATCCCACAGGAGCTACTGACACCGCTCACAGAAGTTAACCAACCCATGAACAAGCACTGGATGCTGGTTTATATAATGTCACCACATCATTTTTATTACCTATGCCTATAGCAGTGGCTTCATTTTTTTATTTCCTTAGTGTCTTGTGAAGCTCAGGAAATATTAACATGATTCAGATAAATGTCCACCCCATAAAGAGAGGGAAATTTCAGAAAGTGGAGTCACTGCAAAAATATTAAGATTGTAAAAATAAATGTACTGCTGGTGTGGGTTTGAAAACAAAATTCTCCAGGAAAAGCAGTAAAAAGAGAAGAAAATCCAACCCTGCTCGCTCCCAGATTAGTGGATGTGAATGAATCCAGAGAAATCTGAGCACAGGCTTAACCAAGCATGGCTAAAGCTGGAACAGTAGCAAGAAAAGATTGCAATTTTCTCCAAACTGTGAACAAAAGGTCTGAACGCCTGCAAAAAGCAATGAATCCTCTTCATTCACTGAAACCAACTAAGTGGTAACAAATTGTGAGTTTCCAGTTGGAGACAATTGGGCAGGAATAATTATGCAGGATGCTAAAGGCTGATTTAACCCTTTCTTCCCCCATTTTTAGGGGGCATCACAGGGAGAACAGTCCTGGGCATGCCCATACGACCAATTCACTTTCCCACAGAAAGTTCATCCTGCTGAGGGAGCAGGTTCCCACAGATAAAAGACAAATTAAGGCTATGTGAGGCCTGTCCATATTTTCCTGGTGGCAGGGAGAAGCTGTTATGACTTAAGCAGGTACCCATCTGAGATATAATAATAAATATAAATAAATAAATCTATATAATACATATATAAATAATATACATACATATAATATATAGAGAGATATATCTATAATATATATATATAAAT
>VZRH01000398.1:87730-119041 GCA_013397555.1 Urocynchramus pylzowi | reverse complement strand
AAAGGGTTTTTCGGGAAAAGAAAGGGGGGTGTTTTTTTTTTTTTTTTTTTTTTTTTTCCTTTAATTGAGAGTTAAAACTAAAAATTCCCATATACTCTCACTTCCCTTTAGAGGTCTGCTGGGCTTGGCTTATTCCTCTGCTTTGATATGCAAATGGGCAGCTTGCTTTCCTGCAGGGGACACTGGCTGGGGGCCAAGGAACACAGAGGAGATGTCCTGTCAGGAGAGCAGCCCGGCCGCCTCCAACGCTCCTTGGGCAGCACCAGAGCCAAGCCTGGGCTTTGGCTTCAAAATAAAATACCTTTGTTAATCGTTTCTCCTTCCAATATAAATGTTTATGTATTTACCCTTCAAGTCATCTCTGCTGGCCAATGGCAGGAGCACAACAGTTGAGCTGTTCCTTTTGGGCCAGAGTGGTGCTAAACTCGGATTCCTCTTTGAAGATACTCTTAAAGCTGCCCTTCATTTAAATCATAGAAAATGGGTTATTTAAGGAGCATTTAAACCATCCAGCTGCAGTGAACAGCCATATTTTTAGAAATGTGATAAACTTATTTCTACTGGGCAGTTTTCTCATCACTTTTCCATCTGGCCCATCTTGGGGGCATGGTACAAGGGAAAGCCCATTTTAGTTTCCATGTCCTGGTCCCTTTAAGTTTTACTCTCTCACTTTCTTGTTTTTCTGCCTTTTCTTTTAACTGACATAATGGAGTACCTATAAAAAAAGATTAAATGGGACCATAAAGTTTTATTAATGCCTTACATCACTGATATCGTCTCTGTATTGATAGTTCCACTTCCATTATTGCTACTTAGGCATTTAATTAGTGATTCATACAGTATGTTGTAAACTACAGTATTAGCGTTAACCATCTATATAAAAGCCCTCATTATGTAAAAACTCTTCCTGATATCATAATTGGAGTATAGTTATCCACTTTAACTGACTTGAATTAGATTATTATAGATTAATTTATAAAAAGTTACTTGTAAAGGACATTGAAGATCATGGAATATTAAGAGTGGAACTTCATTACAATAAAATGGACTTCAAGAACAATGGCACTGTCTGAGTTTTATATAAATCCATTAAAATCTTCTGGTAATATGAACAATAACCGTGTTATCTGGCAACTCAGTGTTACTTAAGGATGGAAAGACAGAAGGTAAAAAAAGAAGTGTGCAGAATTAAGGGGAGAACATGCACTTAAATCCTGGATGAAGCAGCAGAGAGATTAATTGTTCTCTGCAGAGGAAATTTGGGTAAGAGCATAAGCTATAACAGGCATCTCACATGGAAGAAGTGCATGGAATACTGTATTGTCCATAGCGTGGAGGTTAAATAACAACATCAGTTAATATCAATATGAACTCTTGAGAAAGCTTTGATCCAAAAGCAGTTGTTATAAAATCACAGTAAAAAAGAACAGAATTTGGGCCACCTCCCCAGAAAGCCATTTATGTTTTCTTCTCTCTGCTGTCACCATCTACATTATTCCACTCAGCTCCTGAAATTACACGGTCTGGAGCCCAATTTGCTGACCTGGCAAAGGGAATGCTGAGCTCAGGCCTCAGTTTGGCCCCTGTGCAAGGGAAGATGTTGAAGTTCCTGTAAACTGGGTCTTCCAACACATCTCTCCACTTACCAGTGGGTCCCTCCTGGTGAGCAGGGGATGCAGAACCTTTTTTTCTGCCCCAGCTCTGTTTTTTGTCCTTTATGTCCACAGCATCCACTTTTGCCAGAGCCAAAAGATGAGCAGACACCACTCTGCTCTTTGCTGCTGGGGGTTTCTCCTTACTATGGGATTTCTCAGAAAAGCATCTCTACTGGCTTTACAGAGGCTTGGCACCATCAAACCCAGTGGGAGGATTTTAGTGAGCTCTCAGAATTTGTGGCTGCATTTCTCTGCAATCAGCCCAGGCTTTGGGGTGGGCAGAGTCACTTTTCTTCTGTAGTTTTGCCCTTTTCAGAAGGATTTCACTTTTCCTGACAGATAACACATACAATAACATTCTCTCAAATTTCCCAAGTCCCTTCCTATGTGGTTGAGTATTTGCCTGCCTTCCAAAGAAGGGGTCACCCCAGAGTTCAGTTTTAATAGGCACAACATGTTGTGGGACAGCAATACCACATTTGTCACCTGGATATTTGCAGGCTCCCTGAGTGGCCAAGCTGCATTTCCTCTGGGATGCAGGAATTTCAGGAATTATTTCACTGACTTAATCAACCAGCCCATCCAGCCTCTCTACCACCTGTTGGGTGAAGTTGATGGTCAGTGGGAAATTTCCTTCAGCACACACTCAGCCCAAGTGGGCCAAGAGAAGCCCATCAGAGCTGTCAACCCTCTGCACTGATTTCCCATACAATACAGGGTAATGTCAGAGGTTCAGACTACAGCTTTCAACTGCTTTTGGACCATTGTGCACTGAAAAAAAAAGATTACTATGTAAAGGATGCCAAATAACCTTCCCCGGCACAGTGAGATTTTTTTAAGTGTATCCCTGTGGGACACAACTTCCTTGGGAGCTGCTTCAGGAGGAAAGGTCATAGGGGAAAGCTCCAAAAGAAAAAATGAAAGACAGAAATCATCACTTTATGGTCACAGAACCAGACATGGTTCTTCAACATCAACCTTTCCACCCACACACCAAGGGGAACCCCCAAGTCAGACCTCAGGGGCGTCTGTATGGCTCCTGCTGCAGCAGAAACAAATCATCCAGGATTTGGGGTGGTGGTTCCAGAGGTTAATGCACAGCTGGAACAGGACCAAACAGTGCTAACAAGGGCAGTGAGGAGAAGGGACAGGGCTGGAAGAGCACTTGTCATCTCAGGCCACTCCAGAGCTCTAATTAACACTGGATGCTTTTCCAAAACTCATTTCCCTGCCCAACAGCCCCTCTCTCCTTCAGCTTTTGGCCAAGTTGACTAAAGCACTTCCATTATATCCCACCTTTATTAAAGCTGTCTTAAGCTACGCTTTTTTCTGTCTCTGACATACCTCAATCCCCAAAGTTTTGTTTTAATTAAACCAATCTGACATCCTTTCCAAGCTCCCTCTTTCCCTTTTCTTCAACTATTCCAAACCCCTATATTTTTTAAAAACCTGAGAGCAGCAGAGATATTAGAATCCAGCTCTCCCTGCCCATACTGTTTCTTGCAGTCTCTCTCTGGCCATAAATTTTGTAGGAGAGCAATAGAATGCAAAACACATTAGTGGTAACGCGCCGAAATCCCTGTGCTACAGGGTAAATAGGAAATGGAACAGCACATTTACAATTTTGGCCAGCAAAGTACCAGCACTATTCATTGATCTCATTAAAGACCAATCTACATTCAGGGAAGAATAAGATTGATGAGCTGTTCGACTCTTTAAACACAAAAAAAAAAAAAAAGTTACCAGCTACATGCATGTGTAAACAGCCCAAAGAGAGGCACGAGGGGCTCTCTGCTCCCTCAGCCTAATGGCAATAATCACTGGGTAATGGAAGTGGAGCCTCCTGCCATTCCAAGAATTGGATGTGAACCTGCTCTGCCACTTTGGAATAACCAGTGCACAGAAACAAAAGTGATATATTGAAATTTCATTTATCCTGGAAATTTATCATTTCATATTTTTTTTTTCTGTAAAAGGGAAAGAGAAAAATACTTTCCTTTAGATATTTCTCATCTTTCACTAAGCATAAACAGGTCTAAACTGCAGCTTCTTCACCCACACTCAACTCAGACATTACAGGTGACTCCTCCTAGGAACCTGAATTGTTATCCCAGTTCTGCCACAGCCTTCGCTCCCTTTGGAAAACATCTTTTTTTTCCCTCTAATCTCAAGTTTCCCCAACTGAAAAATGGAAATGCTGATACTTGCACAGCTTTGGAGCCCAGAGATGTAAAGCACTCCATTGGTGCAAGGTATTACTGTGTTGATGATGATGAAATAAGCTTTCATACACCACTAAATTATTCAGGAACATCTACTTTGGTTTCACCCCTGGCACTCCCAGAATGCACCTCCACTGCCATTACTCTGCAGGGAACAGCAGTGGTGAGTAAATGCCTATGAAACTCATATATTAACCTCACTTGGTGGCTGGAATATTCATTTCTTTTTGAGTCATTTCAAGCAAGAAAGGAAAATCTTCACTCTTGGAAATCATCTTTAGCTGACACATTAAGGAGCGGAGCTGAACAAATAATTTCCAATGAATAATGTGATGAATTTATTTTCCTTTTCTCTGTCCCCAAGCAGACTGGGATTTCCTCAAATGTATTTGTTATTCAAATGTATTCCACAACTATCCTTTGCAGTGTTTTTCTTCTGTGTTTATCATGCCTGAATGTGCTTAATATCCTTCTTTCCTTCTGCTTTCAGCTCTGGGGCTTTTCTGGGGTTTTTGGGGAGCAGAGTGGGGGGGGTTGCTTCCATTGATCATCCAGGTGTATTTTAGAGATGTGATAACATCTGATTTGCAATGTCCTGATAAAACAACAACTAACGATGGCTGCGCGTGCCTGTCCAAACCCCCTGCCCAGACCTTCCCTGGAGAATTCACCAGGTTTTTGGGGGGATTTTGCAGAGCCCTGAGTGTCTGGCACATGAAGGAGCAGGTGAGACACGACGTGTGTCCAACTTGCTGCCCAGGAGCTGCTCCTCTCCCGGCACCTGACGTGCGGCAGAGCCCTGCAACTCCAACCACCCGAGCACAGACTCTGTGACAGAAGGAGAGGAACTGCTGAGGATTTTTTTCTCAGTTTGGACAGCCACTTAATGTGTTAAGAGAGACATCTTGTCAAGGATATTTTCAGTTTTGTCGTTTGCTTTATCCCAAGCTCTGGAGTTGGCACATTTCGGAGCCATCCTAATGTATTAGCAAAAGTATGGCCTTGGCTGTTATCCTTAATTCTGCTGCAAACCTGGCACAGGACTCTTCCCTTTTCCCACTGTAAGTTTTGCTCCATAAAAGGTGGATTCTATCACTTTTTGAGAGCTCTTCCAAGACCCCCTGACCCAGGTATTACAGTCATTTATAGGTACAGAGCTGGCTCAAGGAGACACTTCCCAGCAATGAGTGCCCAGAGATGTATTTCCCGAGTACAGTGAGTAAATCAAAGCTGGAGCTTGTACATTCCTGCTTAAGAAAAGTCTGAGCACATACTGCATATTTCAGCTGATTTTAGTACCCTCTGATATGTCCCATGGTGGCTCCTCTCTGTACCCAGAGATATTTGAAGAACAGGCTTACTTGTTTTCTTCCTGTGACTTTGCTACTGAAGAGCCTGGCCATACAAAGGGAAATAAAGCAGCTAATCAATACTCTGGGATTGTGATATATTAACAGGCATCCCAACCATTAGCAGAGAATTACCCATTAACAGATTAATAATCAAAGAACAGCTGGAAAAAATATGTTGTTATTGCTCGTGAGGCAGTGTTTTTTTCCCTCTACAGCTTATTCAAAATAAGCAGCCAAATTTCAACAAACTTAGAGGCCCCTTCTTCCAGAAAACTTCTTCTGCCTTTAATTACATCAGTGGATCCTCAAGAGCCACCCCTACCAGAACCAATCCTTGGAAAAAATTGCCTCTTTGGTGACTGAAATTGAAATAATTCCATTGTTTAACTGAAAGAAGGGTATTTCAGGCAGCTGCTGGCCCATGCTCAAGGCAGTCTCCCTTCTCCACGTGCTGCCAGAGAGGCCACGTCTGGTTCTGTGGAAACTGGCACTTTGTACAGGCTATGCCATTCTTACTTCTTACTCTGACCCTCCTTTTCATTTCTTTAAAATCACACACCATCAAGTACAACCACACCGTTCAGAATTTCATCAAGCCATTTCTAACCAAGAAGTCACCCAAAAATATTTGAGGGGTTCCAAACCTGTCCTATTCCATGTGCCCCACCTTTAACAGGCACCCAGTACTCGTGAGCGACTGCTCGAAACACCATTTTTATAACAATTTTCCAAAAAAATTTTCCTTATTGAAATAAACAGAGACTTCAGTGATTCCTTTCTGCCTTTCTTCCCAGCCTCCACACCTCCCAAAGCCCAGGGAGTGGGAAGGAAACGTTTCTTTCAGCGAGATACTTGTTTCCCCTCGCCTTTGAATTCTTAAAAGAAGAATATTGTTTCATACTCTTCCAAATCTGCTCTGCCTTCCCCGACTCTCACCTTACCTTCTCTTCCTCCCTCTTCTTGATGACTATTTTCTTTCTTCCTCACTGTTTTTCTTTCCTCTCCTCCTCTCCTGCCTCTGCTGCTCTGGTTTCACCATCTGGTTCTGTTCTCCTTATCGCTCTCCTTCCCTCTGCCACAACCCGCGTTTTCCCCCTCTCCCACCTTCCCCACCCTTGTTTCTCCTCTCCTTTCCACTCACTCCTTTCCTGTCTTGTTTCCCCCAAGGTTTTCAAAGGGAAGCCCAGCCAGGGCCAGCTCTCCCTTCCTGCCTGCTGCTAATTGAGCAGTTCATGAATTCCCACTTCTGGTGGCGGCTTTGCAACTTTTCAGTTCGCTGTTCGACGAGACGGGGACGGCACCAGACAAATCCCAACCAGAAAATTATCCTGGAGGCTGAAAGCCACAGCTCCCACTTGGGTTTTATTTTATTTTATTTTATTTTACCACTTACGTTTAAAAATTTCTTTACCATTTTCTCTGTTTCTTAAACAGGCAAGTTGGACTTTATTATACAGTTAAAAAATTCTTATCAAGAACCTTTATGCATTTTCAATGCTGAAGCAACAAGTAACTAAATTGGGAGCCTTTTTGTTTCCTTATCGAGCAAATCTATTCCTGAATGCTAACAAGCAGGTCTTTATATACTTTGTCCACTTGATAATAGACTAATAATCTTATCATGATGTTTTCTTGAACTTGAACTAGGTGTACAAAGTTAAGGCTGGAAATGTGGGAAATTACTAAATTATATAATGTGGCAGAGATATTACAAGGAATTTCTTATATTGCGCAGCGAAATATTGCCAATTATTGTAGCTGTCAATTTAACAATAGGCTTATTCACTATGGTGTTTGATTAATGTGAAATTATTCAGTTGGCTACCTTGTAGTTGGCCTATTTTTGTGTCCAATTAGTATGCTAATAATGGTAATTATGTTCTATACTGCATGTCTCATCACCTAGAGGGTTTTTAAAATGATAAAATAATGAGAATAAACAAGCTGATGCTGACATTCACTGGGCCATTCTAATTACTTACTGAGAGCACACTGGGGAATCAACACTCAACCAAAGAAAATGATTCTTGCTTACTTTGTTAAAACTACTCTTTTCAAAGAGCATTAATAGTTTGCTGCTGTTTTCTTTATTACAAGGGACTGCACTATTTTCCCTTTTATTTGCCCTGTTAATGTACAGTACCAGGAAAAAGGAAAAAAAAAAGATAATTTGATTATGTTTGACTGAAGCGATAACTGTTTGCAGGGGGTGTCAGAAAAAACAAATAACTGTAATTGCTGAATTATACACCTTTGTAATGGCTCCCATTTATTTCTTGGCTGTGTGATAAACATACCATCACCTTTCTCACCACGGGAATGGGGCATTTTTCCAGTGCTGGGCTTGCTGTGGGATGGACCCGAGGTGGGATTCCCGCGGCAGCCGGACCCGCTGCCTCCGCTCCCCTTCCATCCTCTTCCCCACACTCACACACCCTTCAGGGTTTGGGGTTTTTTTGGCTATTTGTAAAGATCATTCCCTACAATTTTTCCTAATAAAAGCTTTCACGTTGCATAAGGGACGTTATCAATAAATAATAAATTATAACACACATTCTTATTTCAGGCTCGGCTTTAAAGCAACACCTGGCGCCTTGTGAACAAATGCACAGAGTTTGAAAACCCCTGTCATTTCTCAGTCCTCCCTTATCCTGAAGTAACAACATCCCTACTCACAGGCTGCTCCAGAAGCACTGGCTGAGGATGGGACTCAGACATCTGTTGCAGTGACACCAGAATAAAGAGTCAGGATTTTCCAGCTTCAGCACAAAAGGAAACAGAGCTGGGCACAGAGGGTAAAGCTGAGCAGGGAGTGTGGGAATTCTGAATCCTTTATATAGCAATTTGGGATTCATGCACAGCTCCATTTGTTTTTTAAATGGAATTCATGTGATAAATTATATTAAAGAAACAAATGCAATAAAAAGGAAAAATATTATTTGAAAAGTCACTGTGCCAGGTACAAGGGAAGCTGTACAAAAACTTAGGATAATGGGGAAAATTCAAGGAAGCTGCAGACCTGAGGCAGACAGCTGGTCAGGTATGCCTTAACTCTCAGATTAATTGATTGTGCAGAAGAGGGATGCTGAAATATCTCTAAGCCTTGCAATCCAGGCTGCCCTGGGAAGCCTATTTAAAACTATGAGCTGTGATTAAAAAGATTGTTTGAATGGAAATCCCTACAAAGACAATATAAAGCAAAAAAACCTCCATTATAACAACATTGTGTGTTTATATGGATGCTGATATTTTACTCCACATACAACCAAGCTCCAGGACAATCCATCATAAAGCTGTGCTGGGGGATGGCTGGAAATGCTGTTTGCCAACACGGAGCAGGGGCTGGTTTTAATAAAGGATGTAATACGTGACATGTTAACAGGGAGTCATTTGTGCACCGTGTATTGGTTACTCCTGTCCTGTCATTTTGAATTATGTCTCAATATATCTCACTTGCTAAAGAAACCAACTACCAGCAAACAAAAAGTTACTGTAATCTGGGAAAAACAACAAAAAATTATTGAGATAAGGAACTTCAAAAGACTTTTTCTTTTTCTTTGCAAAAGACTGTTTCTTTGAATATATATATTCAACTTAGAAATAGAGTTGCAGTGCTAAAGAGAAAATCCCTGGATGTGCCTGTTGCCCTTTCCCACCTCCTCCCACCCCAGCAGCAAAATCTCACCCTCATCTCATGGACTATGAGTTTAAATTTCTGTTTGGTGAATAATGCCCGTGTTTATTTTCCACCCCACTGTAGCAATCAGGGAGGGTTTGAAGAGGCTCAGGAACATTTGGAATTGCAGTTTGAATTCTGCAGCATCCCTGCTGGTGTGGGAAATCTCCCTGACACTTCCTAATTATTTTGGACACAATTGTTTTTTTTAAATTTCACAACGGCAAGCTACTGAAGAAAGGGGAAACTCCGGGAATTTATCTGAGATCAGCAGTTATTTGTGCCTTTTGTCTGTCAGGGAGATCATCAGTATTTATGGCACAAACAACTAAAAAATGATCCCTTTAATAATTCTGGAGACAAATTCCAAGCAGCAGCTTCACTCTGAGGGGTGTTGAGAGAGTTCAGCGTGGAGTTTGAGTCACCAGTGCCCAAGATAAATTCAGCAGCCTCGTGGCAAATATAATCTTAAACTGTTTTTAAAAGCAAGACTGAAGGAGTGAGGAGGTAATTTAGAAGTGAAAGCTGGTAGTGCAGGAGCTAATAATTAACTGCTGTACAAAGGTGATCTGGATCAACTCATCTGTAAATCCTGGAACTTTTAGTAAGAGTTGCTATAAATGACAAATTATGCCAAACTGCAGATACCTTCTACTTGATAACCTCAGCAATTACCAGCTCACAGTAAATTCTAGGCTGATATCTTTGATTTAGCATGGAATTTAGCACTCTATACATCATTACCTTTGTAAGTTTCTCCCAAATTAATTAGCCATTAGTGAGAACAAATAAGTACAGCCAACTAATAATAAACATAAATATGTGCATTTGTATATAATGCTTATATAGACATTATTTATATAAACATTCTTACAGTATGTTCATCTTTAAGGAATGGGGGGAAAATCATAAGTAAGGAAAATCTTGCTCCAAAATCTTCAGGTTTCACTGCAAAGGTGAACCATTAATGATTTGTAGGTACCCTGGATTATATTGTTCAATAGGAACAGTGTCAGAAAGCTGGGGACTTTTACAGATGGGTTGGAATCTGATAAAGAGAAATGCAGAAAATGGGAACTTGGTAGTTCTGATACTTCAGATCTCAGCAGCTACAGGAGATCGATCTGCAAAATCCAGGCTGCTATCTTGGCATCAGCTGCTGCTATAAATTAGAGATTTTCAAATACTAGCTAGCAAGATTAGCTGATATTTCTCATAACTGCTTTACTGATCACTGTTTTCTAAAACTTCATAGATGGAAGAGAAAAATTTCCTGAATTTTTTTATTCTACTCCGAAAGAATTGGGGGAGGGGGGGAAGTATTTTTCTCTTTGTGTTTGCTGAGCACTGCCTGATGAATTATCTCAGAGCCATATTTTCTTTTTTTTTCTTTTTTCATTTTTCTTTTTCTCACAAGGGTGAGGTTTGGAGGGTTTTTATTACTTATTTAAATTTGCATTTTGCTGCTATCAATTGAACTTGTGAGTACTTTTACAACTAAGATAAACCCCTCCATATCTTCCCCCGAGTCTGCTTCCTGTTAACAATTTCCCTAAAGTAAAAATATGAGGGATTTCAAAGGGGAAGGGGGGAGAAGGGGAAAAAAAAGTAGTTTGGAAAACTACAGAAGTAGCTGACAGTGCACACAGCAAACCTTGAGAGGAGAATTTACCTACAGAACATCACTGCCTGCCATGACTGCATTTAACCAGGACATGATTTAACTGATTCTTCTCAAAACAAGGTATCCACACACCTTTTAAACCCCTCATTCTCTTTAGGAGGGATGTTTTGGGTTGAATTAACCTTTCTTGTCGGTAGTGAAGATCTCTGTTGGAGATACAGGGAAAACAACTGAATTTAACACTCTCTCAGCTTTTCCAAATTGAACAGAGGAGTTAGAGCAGAGAAGGTAGAAGACAGTGGGTTGGGGCTTCTCTGCTCCCCTTCTGCACTAGAAATCAAAGGAGAGATAAACCAGACTTTTTTATTTTTATCAGAGTTTGGATGGAGCAGGACAACGAAGCAGAAAAAAAAGGATGTGACCCTCATCCCCAACAACCACCACCAGGAACTGCAGCCAGTCACAGAGACATTTATATTTCATGCCATTTTAAGCCTGGCCTCCCATGTATTTTTGCACTCTAACATCTGATTTCCCAGCACATGACATCAGCAAGAAGTGGAATAGATAAGTATCTTCCACCAAAACATAGTTCAGTGACCTAAATTACATATTCAGCAATGGGAACGCTGCAAGTCCTAAATCTCACAACCATCTCTCTGGGATCAAAGGCTGTTTCTGCTACAGCAGCACTTTTGGGATGAGGAGTGATCCCTTCCTGAACTCAAGTCTCCCATCTCTGCTTCCCAAGATCAGCCATAGCAGCATAATGGGAAAGGCAGTGCAGATACAAATAAATTACACAGAATCCATTAATTAACAGGCAAACTTTGGATGTTTTCTTGTGCAAGAGTAATGCAAACATCAGGGCATTATGTTCCTTCTCTGGGTTGGTTCCTTTAGAGCTGTAATTAAATCATAGAACACACTTTTGAATAAGTATTAATGTATAAATTCACTCTTGATTCATCTGAACCTATACTGCTCACTTCAAAATGTGCAGCATATTATTACAGTTAATCACTTAATTATTAGCTAGTGTTGGGCTTTTCTCCTTTCAAGTCTGAAGATGTAATGCACTAAAAATAACATTTTCAGTGGACGTGAAAGACAAGCTCCTGGCCTCCACCAACGCTTCTGATATTAAGATACTGAATTTATCCACCAGGATTTTAGGAACATTTGGTGCTGTCCCAGCCAAGTCAGTTGGTTTCTCACCTCTGCAACATGCCAGAGGTACAGGAGGGGGTTTGGGGTTGTGTTGTTTAATTCCCCCTGCCCTGGTGGTGGGCTTGGTGGATGCCCCAGGACCAAAGGCTCCAGACTGACCAAAGGGGGCTTTTCCAGCTCAGCTCTGCAGCTTTGGGGCCACCAGGTCAGTAAAACAGACCCAGGAATGTTGGTGGCTCCCAGCCTTAAGTCACAGACTGATACCAGCCCATGCTCTACCTGCAGACTCAGGACAAAAGCCTTGCAAGGAAACTGGATGGAGCAAATTTGGCTTTATTTTAATTTTAGACCATATTTGGTTTTAACATCTTTCTGTCTCTTGGTCTCGTTGGTTTCATCTTACAGGAAATATTTGGTCAATTGGGAAGTCTCCCATATTTTCACTCAGCCCTGAAGCCCAAATTCTCTCCCCTCTCCCCACCCAAACCTGTGGTAATTAATTACACAGTTAAAACCTCCACTGCTCTTCCTTTGCTGGAGCCAGGCAGTGATTCCCACTACCCAGAGCTGCTCCCAGACATCACTTCAGTGCCAGCAGCTCCAACCCATTCTTGGCTGGGAATTGCTTTGCCAGGGGAAGCTCTGCAGCATCCCATCCTCCCTGCCAAAGTAATTGGGGCCAGGCAGGGAGTACCCAGCACTCAGAAACCTGGGACTGCACATGCCACTGCAAAGAGAAAATAAAGTGTTGCAGCCATTAGTGAGTTGTCATTAATTGTTCTCCTGGCGAAGGAATGAATGAGGAATCTTGGAGGGAAGAATTCCCATCTTCTCCTAGTAATAATTATTTCTGCCAGCCTGACAAGATATCTCAAACCAGGAAATCCACACAGAAGGGAACAAATCCCTGTTTTATTTTGAGGGTTGTTTAGGCTTGGATGGCACTTCAGGCATGTGCCGTGGGCTCAGTGGGAACTGCCAGGAGTTTTATCCCCTGGCAATTACTTCTCATGCACAGCCCTTCTGACACAGGATAAACAACTGAATAAAGACTCTTCTGCATTATAAAAAGCCCAATTCTCAGCTCTGACAGCCCTCAGATCCCTACAAACTCCCTGTCCAGTTTAAAACAATCTCAAGCTGAACAAGATACAGCAAAATAAGCAGAAATTCCTTACACAGCAGTTTAACTTTTATTACCAACCACAGTTTTCCCCCCCCCTCAGTTTAACTCAGAAGGATTTGTAACCCTCACTTTAGGGACAAGATAAAGAGCCTTTTTTGGGTTGGGAGAACCCTACCCCCAAAGATTTGCAGTTATTGTGGTTTACTGGATGAGAGTGGTCCAACTTTTGATAATTTTCTCAAAGATGCTAATTAACAGATCAATGCTGTGGCCCCAGCTGACCTTCAGATGAGTTTTCCAGGGGCTCTCTCCATCAGCAAAGCACGAAGATGTGACACTTCATCTGGTTTTTGTCCCAACAAACAGGAAACACCAGCTGCTAATAAATGCCAGAACTGAAAAAATGCTGTCAAACACTGGAGGAAGACCTCTCCTCACCTGAATATTTCACATTAAAAAATTCAAATAGGAAGTGGAACCAATGGGTCAAGAGTGTAAAAGTCTCCCCTCTGAGCATCTGATTGAGCAAACCCTGGGCCAGGCAAGCAGAGGGAGGATGTTTTATTGCTTGTGGCCTGCTGTAAGAGGTGTTTCAGGGAGCTGCAGGCCCAGGGAAGGGCATCCAGCACCCGTGTGAAGGACGTGTGTTTACAGCTATATTGAATATTGATCTATGCATACTCCACTGGCAATAAACTTCTTAATATGTACTGGAAAATCCCAACTCATACATCCTCCCCGTGAAGGCTCAAGGGCAGGGGGAGGTCTGATTGCTCTGCAGGAGTGAAATTTCTTCGTGTGTCTGCTGAAGGAGTTAAACAGGGCGTGATACATGATCTGCCCTGAGGAGGGAAAAGCCAAGAGCAATTCAGCAGGTTGGTAAAACCTACAATAAGAACTATTGTGCATTGCTGAAATTTAAAATGGAGGCACAAATATATTTTCTTTAATTCAGCACTTATTCTGCAAACATTTTAACAACTACTGTGAGAAAAATAATTTTTTTAAAAACTCAAGAATCTACAAAAAAAAAAAAATCAAGTGTTTTGACTTGCAAGTGCATGAAGAGCCCACCACAGCTTTAAATTGATGTACAGGAAGCCTAAAGGAAATCCAAGATCTTTAATACCAGCTCTGCCACTCCAGTTCAGAGTGGTACTGTATTACCAACTCCTCCTGCCATCCTTGGCCCTGGGAATCAGCACTAATAAATGTCAAGAGCAGGACTGACCAACTTCCATCTCTTATCAAAGGGCAATGCATGTGGTGCCTCAGGTGTCACTTTGGTGTGATTTTTCATCAAAAATAGTAAATTATGTAAAATCCTGTGCACATGCCTTGTACTGCAGGGGGTTTTATACCTGAAAAGGTTGAAGATATCTGAATCTTGCAGTAAATTCAGACATTTGTTTCCATGCTGACAAACTCCAATCACATTTTTCACTCTTATCCAGTTAAAGAAAGGGGGGAAAAAAAAGCTTATTTTCTTTCCAGTCCCCCCCTGCAGCATCCCTCTTAATAACAATTGCGTATCCACAAAAGCAAAGTGTCACCCCAAGTGTGAGACTAACTAAGAAAAACCCCTTAATTTATTGAATTGCTTCTTCTTCCACTTGGATCTTGTGGGAAACAACATAGAACACACCAAAACTGCACACACACAGAGACTCTTGCTGACTTGCATCTCAAATTTGACAATACTCTCATAACCATCCCTTTATCGCTAAGTTGTCACAAATTGCATTCCTATTAGTTTCCCAAAACTACTGTGGAAGTTGGGTCTGGGTGGAGATGAGTCTCCAGCCAGAGCCTCCCCCCTGGCAGTGCCCTGTCCTGTCCTCTTCCCAACTAAATCCAGCCCTTACTCCCTGTGCTGCCCTTTTCCTCTCCCCCAAACCAAACCAGGTTCCTGCCCCACAGACTGGAGCTGCACAACCTCCCCAAGCCAGATTTTGCATGAGAGGAGCAGCCTCCAAGCCAATCTCTAAACTTCTGCTGACTTTGGAACACGAAATGGAAATAGGGAGAAGCCAACATGAATTCTGACACATCCAGAGTGAATCCTCCAGACTGATCAAACATTTGGATTTAACATTTCCTCCACCACCTCTCCTAAACTCTGCAGCTAGGCATTATTGGGAGTTTGCTTCATCTTTCTTAATCACTTCCTAGAATATTTCTCCTTGACAAGAGTCGAATCCAAGCTATAAGAAGCAGGATTTGGATGTCTTGGTCCATCATTTGTGGCCAGCATCCTACAAATCATGGAAATTGCACAGGACGAGGAGCTGGGACACCCCCAGGACCCACAGGGGCCACTGTGCTTTGATGTCCATGGACATTAACTTTGACAAAGTTAATATTCCCAGTTAATATTCCCAATTTTTATGCTTTCACAGTTTTTTTCCCTGCCTTTGACACAATTCCCAAATAGATTTGTTGGTGTTTTGGCTCGTGGGCAGTCGCACCTGACACAGCTTGGCACAGCCACAGCAAAAATCGAAGTTTTTGAAGCACAACGTCAAAAACACGACTTTAGAGGGAACAGAATTCATTCCTGGGAGTCACACCCTCCTGCCTTTTCTGAGAAACTACGACAACAGGAGAAAACAAATGCTGGGAAAAGCATGGAGAAAAACAGGATGTCTAATTCCTGCCTTAAAGCACCGTGTTTAGGTTGAGGTCAGCTCCAATGGCAGAACACGATGATGGAACAAGTTGACCTTCTCTGGCATAGACATGATTTCTCAAGCAAATTAACCTTTTTCTCACCTACAGACAGAACAACAAAAACAAAACAAACAACCCATAAATCAACCAGTAAACCTGTTATTTTAGAAAAGACAGAGTAGTGAAGTAAATTCTTCCAAAATGCCCTTACATCATTCATAGAGACAGAAAAACAATTACAAAGCAAATCAGATCCTTTCTTTAATTGATTGCACTCAAGTTCGTTCCTCGAGTAGAAATGTTGCCAAAAAAAAAAAAAAAAAAAAAAGAAAAAGGAGTAAAACAANAAAAAAAAAAAAAAAAAGTAAAAATCAACGAGTATTTCAATTCCAGGCATCAGTGAAAACATAACTGCCTCTGGATTGCTGGATTGCTTTCCAGCAGTTTATACACTACTGGAAAGATTAAAACAGTCCCTGTTAATCCCTTCCAAAAATGAAGCTTCAAAATGTTGCCTTGGATTACTACACAAACATAAAAGATCATTAAAAATGCAACATGGAGTTTTGAAGAGGATGTTTGGGTGTTTGGTTTTTGCTATTTGGGAGTTTAAAATTTTTCTTTTAGGAGTAAGAGGAATAGAAGAGTTAGAGGAAAACAGCAGATTCAAAAAAACCCAACCAAAACCTTCTTGTCACATCTGTCGTGAACCATGGCCATGCCCTACTGACAGAGCTTCAGCAGGAGCTGGAATGATCCTGTTCCACAGTGGTGACAGCTCTGGAACCCAGGCAGACCTGGGCTATAAGAAGCAAAACCAAATTAAAGCCCTGAGAAGCCTGGTTTTTTCACATTTAACACTAAAAGCAAGATCAGTCCATGCTGATGAGGAGTGCTGCATTTGATCAGTTATTAATGATGCATTAATTCAAAGTTTTTGCCCTAAAACTTTAGTTTGGTGACTCCAAGTCCAGCTTTCAGCTGTCACTGTCCCAGCACATCAGTCCAAACACCATTGAAAATATCCTCACACACTCCCTGAAAAAAATGTCATACTTGGACTTATACAGTGCTCCTCTGTTCCTGCTGCAGATTTTCCTGGGAAAAACCTTCACTCCTTGATGCAAACTCCACCTGCCACAGCACCTGCCCTGTGCTGGAGAGGCACAAAGATGAATTGCCTTGGTCTTGGAACTCATAACATTGCAGTTCAAGCATTGTCACCTTCTAGGAGTGCCAGAGCTCAGCAATGGGGAAGAAAGGAAATGGATTGAAGTCAGGATTCTTCATCATTTCAGATTCTAGGAGTTCAAAATGTTATAGCAACTTGCATCCCTAATTAAGGGTGCTTCTCTGGGAGGGCTGACATTCCCATCCCTCTGGCTGGGGGGATGCAGCTCTGATGTCCAGAAAAGCAGCTCCTGAGAAAAACCAGCTCTTCCCCTCATGGCCCTTCACTGCAAGCCAAAATTCTTATCATGACCTGTCCAGTCTCTTCCCATAACTTGCTCAAGAGCTTGTTTTCATTTACTGTTCCCTGATTTTCCCAGGTAGAGCTCCTGGCCCCTTGTCTCACACAAAACCTTTCCAACTCTCTTGGCCTCTGCCTTGAATTTCTTGCTCTTATCTTCCAAATAATGCAAGGCAGGGATCTGGATTGAAAACCTCTCGAATCACCTGACACAAAGTGGTCTAATGCAAAGTGCAGCCAAACCCAGAAATACTTTTACTGTGTCAAGGCCCCAAGTGTAGCTCCCAGGGCACTTTGGCCAAGCTGGTTGATGAACTAATGACTGAACAAATTCCCAAGCAAAAGCCACCAGAAAGTGCTAATCCTTCTCCTGGAGAAAGTTTATCATGCTGGGGTTAGGTTACAGCCATGGCAGAGAGACCAGATAAATCCTTTTAAATTATATTCTACTAAATGATTATCCATTAAGTGGAAGAGGTATCTTCTGCACTAAAAGCTTTGCTACTCAATAGAACTAATGACAAATTAAAGCTGACCGTGTAAATAAGCAAGATGGGAGCTGATCTGATTTTGCACTTTACTGAAAAAAGTGACAGATTAATCAATTCAAATTCACTACAGAAATATTTATTGTGAGACCCAACAGTTACAATTAGAGCTTTCTCCCCCTCCAAACAAACACTTATTTGTGAAGAATACTTTTCCAGTTTGAACGGAAAGCACGGGTTCTGATTGCAAGTTTCCACTTGAGATTAAATACCAAATAAATAAAAAGAGATTTAAGTTGTTTTCATTTAGCACAAGAAATATTCCTTCTTATATTTGTCAGCTGCCTTTCTGGGAAAAAAGGCAGTAGGTGGAAGACAGAAAAAGCAATGAAGGTAAAGACATGTTTTCATGTTGCACTTTATAAAAATTTAACTACACCCAGGTATCTCTTTTACTGTGCTTGAAAGAATTTCTGAAAAGCACTTGGCATTTCAATTTTATTTTCCAAAATACATGCACTCAATTTATGATAAACAAATCTATGTGATCATTATAGAGATGGAAAAAAAAAAAAGAACATTACACGATAAAAAACTTAATAAGCCTTGACATTGATGAGGTCAATTAAAGTCAGTATTAAATGTGTTAATTACATATAATATAACAACTAGATAAAGATATGGATGAACAAGACAAACACACTCAAAGTTTCCACCCTGATAGAATTTTATATGCATTGGGAATTCATGTGGGTATAAAGAAGTGCTTTTAATGGGAATAACCTTCAGAAGTTTCCTGAAAATAGATTTACAGGTCTAGGAAAGTCCAAAGCTCATCTAGAGTGTTTCAAGACTTCTGCTGACTAACATGAAGACTTCTTGCTTAGCAACCCAAGTTGGTTGTTTTTTAAGGAAATTTATGGAAGTACCAGGATGCAGCACTTGAGACCCACGTCCCACTTGTTCAAAATCAGGCAGATGCTGGAATGTTCAAGACCATGACAGAGGGAAAGACAAATCTGAAGAGGGGGAGAGGATGTGAGCAACACCTGGGGATCTGGGGAAAAATCATTTCTTGACTGTGCAGGGGGTCCCACCACATTTTTTTTTCCATCATCTGAAGTATGCCTGGGAAGAAGGTGGCTTTTTGTAAGGAATAATTCCTGAGCAAGGCTCCTGCACCAGCAATTATGAGTGGATGCGAGTGTGGGCGAGACTCTGGGCTCAGCCCTTAAGGATTTCACCAGGATTAATGTTCAACCAGAAGTTAGAAAACAAGTAGATTAGATTTTAGCAGAGCAAAGTTGGGAGAGTAAGTGCAGGGTGAAATTCAACATGATAAAGCTGGGGAGAGAAAGGACACAGAGGAAATAGAAAGTGTTCAAAGATAAATTAATGTATGCCCGGGGGTTGTGTGTGCCACCTCCCAGTAATTGCACAGGGAATGTTCAAGTTGTTTTTCCTATTTTTTTTTTTCCTGTAAAGCCAGTGTGAAGGAACATCAAAATGTAAAAGTAATCAACAGTGGAAGAAAAGGCAGACACGAGTTATAAAACATCAAATACAGAGCAGGGTTGGAACAATTGCATAATGAAGTTGAGAGCATAAAAAGCGATAAGAAAAGCAAAGGCAGTGAATGAAAAGAAACTTTACAGGGAGGTAAAATAAAATTAGAACAGTTTTCAGGTCCAGGGAGGAAACAAGAGGCTGGAAAAGCAGCCCAGATATCTGCCAGAGTCAGGACAAGGTGTTACCCAAAGAAATGACAGCGCTAAAAACCTAAAGCTTTGTGATTTGGAAAGTAACTAAAATTTAGACCATCTCACAGAAGGCAGCATGGAAGAAATAAATTCCAGAGAGTTTTTTGTCCTTAGGAACCCCCCAGGCAGCCTGAGGAGGGCTCCTGGGCAAACACCAGAGCAAGCTGAGATGGTCCTGAGGATCAGGGGGCAGGAGAACAACCCTTGGACAAGGTGTCCCAACCTGGGTGAGCCCAGGCAGCCACCACCATCCCTCAGGTCCCTGCCAGAATTCCCGTGCCATGTCCACTCCCCAGAGAGTCCTAACATGGAGCAGGTCCCAGAGAAACAGCTCTCAGAAAGGACACAAGAAATATCACTAACTTTGAAGAAAGAAGCTGGGATTTGGCTGCCTTGGCAATTATCAACCCCAGCTGGAAGGAGCAGAGCGTGCACTTCACTCTGAAGTCACCAAGTTCCTGGAGTAACTCGTGTGACCTCCCAGGTCAGGCAGGCCTTTCCTGTGTCCCAAGGATGCAAAAATGCCACTGCAGATCCTGGCCACGTTTTCCTCCTCAGGCCTTCCCAAGGCAGAGCTCTCCACCCCCAGAGCCAGGTGGAGCTTCCCAAGGACACGGGGGAGTTGACACAAGTTCTACCCCCAGATCAGCCAAGGACACCTCTTCTACAGCCCCACATCAAAGGAGGCCTGAGCTGCACCCCAGTCACATTGGGCATGAGGATGTCTTGTGTTTTCTGTTGATAACAGAACATCCTTTGGCTCAACACTATTTTCAGCACCAGAGCCTGAAGGACACATTCTCCCTGAATTTAAGATGTTGTTTCCACCTTTCCTTCATGTAATCTATTAAAGTGAGAGTGTACACTGAAATCCTCTCCAGAAGCAGGGACTGAGTCATGGGGACTAAACCACCAGCGACAGATTCAGAATCCAACCAGGGACAAATGTTTCACCCAGGCTCCCTCCACAGATCAATCTTTCTGCCCATCTAAAACAAATATTAGTGAGTTTATGCTCTTCTTGAGTAGCTAAAGCACCATCAGGGGATGGAAAGCAGAAATAGGACAGAAGATACAGGTTTTAAAGATGGTTTGGGTGGGAACGGACCTTAAAGCTCATCTCATGCCATCCCACCCCCTGCCATGGCAGGGACACCTTCCACTGTCCCAGGGTGCTCCAAGCTCCATCCAATCTGGCCTTGGACACGTCCAGGGATCCAGGGGCAGCCACAGCTTCTCTGTGTTCACTGGGCTTATTATTTGACTTTCAGGTGCTGCTCAGCCTCTCCTGCTTATAGATACATTTTTTTTTTTTCCCTACAGAGGCACAAGGGCAGTTTAGTCCTTGAGAGCACATGGGTTTATGTGTCATTTTATATGTCAAATAAACACAGTAGCCCCAGATATGATTCAAACACTCCCCAGTGCAGTTTTCTGAATGTCCCCATCCCTCCCTCTCTGCAGGCTGTCCAGTGCCAGGCATTGCAGGGAGGGATGCTGAATTAATTCCAACACTTATTCCCAAGTACGGTGTCTGCTCCATGGTTCTGCCACGAGGAATCAGCAGGGCACCAAACTAACCAGAATTTGTGTTTCTCAAGTTGTCTCTGTTGTACTTTGAGCCTTAAGGTCTTAAAAATTAGAGAAACATCATCCAGTGTATTGGTTTTAAAGTACTTAAATGACTAAAGAGAACCAGGAGGCAGCTGCAGATATTTTGTACCATATTAATATTTCTTTGAAGCTGTAAATAAACAGCAGCTCTTTTACCTCATATGATTTCCCAAAGGAGAAAAAAGAAAAAGAAACTACCTGGTCCAAGATTTCTGCATCTCCCTTTCTGCTGCCACTAGAGGGAGAAGCCTATTCCTGGGATCCCATGGCTTCCAGGCTGCTTTTTGGAATAGAATGGGAATTATTTCCGTTACAGGGAAAGACGTTTGTGCCTCGGTGATAAGCAGGGAGAAGGCAAAGGGAGAGCCTCTAAAATGAAGTGGGATAAACATTTCCTCCCCCCACTCTCAAATAAACTCCAGTTACAATCGTCAAACCTTGTGAATTTAAACACTGCTGCAATTGTTCTTCTTTGTTGGAACACAAATCCTTCCACTGTGTTTACTCCCGTTGCATCCAGGGCAGAGGAGGCCAAACAGGAAGAAAGGAGAATACTGAGTTCCTATCAATACAGGAACAAAGGATGTTTTCTAGTGCCTTGAACTAATTCTGATTGAAAAACCATAAAATTTTCAATCAGCTGCAAGGGACAGTGAAAATCCATTGTGGGCAGGAAAAGGTCCTAAAGTAGCATTTAAATAACTAAAAATCCTACAATTCTGGATTTGCACTTCTTTGTCTTGTTCTAATTCAACTTAAAGAATCATACTGATTAATATTTCTTGTGTCACAACATTTAAAATATTTGAATTAATAATGATTGCTTTGGATAAGTGTTTATAGCAGTGGCACAGTCATTTCACTGCTATGGAAGGTATTGAAAAACAGCTTCAAATGTGGGTGCAAAAAACATTAGCACCTTCCCTAAAAATGAAATGTCTCAGACATGCAGAGTAACCCCCAAAATGTGCTTTCAAACACAGCCTGCTGTGGCCAACAATGTGCAACCAAACCTGGCTTTGTGACAGTGATGAACATAACAGACTTAGAGGGTAAAAAAGTCATTTTTCCAGACAATGAGGCACTTTGCAGGCTCAGGGCTTGGCCACATCTTCTGGGATTCTCATTGTCCTTGTTCTTGCCAAAAAAGAGCAGCAACACTGGTCCTTAAGGTCATCAAGGATGAAACTTTGCCAGTCTTAGACTTAAACTGCAGGTGCAAACATCACCATATTCCTAGGATAGTCCCAAAGGATTCCTTCCTGTCCTTTAAAGGGTCTGAAAAGTGGCTAAACCCACCTAAATATGAAAACTTTCTCATGGTTCAGCTGTCCCAATCTCCTGCTGCAGTGGCCAAGGTTAGCAAGTTATCCCTCCTACAACCCCTGTGTTTTATCCCAAATATATAAAAGCATCCTGCCTATGGTTTTAACTGGAAGAATACCATCCCCACCTGCTCTTTGGTCACTGTCCTACAGCTTGGAGACAATTATCTTGGATATTGCTCCTCAGCAGCACACTCAGCCTAAATTCTGCCTCTTCTCATCATGCACTAAGCAGGAAAACTAGTTATTACAGATGTAATTTCAATTCTCTGTCAATTAATAATAAAATTTTTTAAAAGCAAGATGAGCAATGCAGCAGAAGGCTCCCAGGCTCAGTGCAGGGGCTGCCACTGAGGCTTGGAGAGAAACACATCCTCTCTCATCAGCTGAAAACCTGGGGAGCCAAAGCATCAACTACAACAAGCTTTTCTTTTCCTGGTGCTTTACTTGATGTTTTTTCAGACCAGCTGCAGTGCTTTCCTCACTGAATGGGAGGTCACTTCAGCACTGTTTCTGTAAAAGAGGCTGGAATCTCAAATTGGTGTTAAAAGTTCAAACTCATGACCCATCACATCTACAGTATTTTGTTGTCATTGTTGTGAGAGTGACAGGGTTTGGGATTTAAAAACTGCAGCTATATTTGTATGATCCAAGTGATTTTCTTCTCCTGTGATGATTTCATAGCAGAAAGCTTAAGACAACATTCCAGATTTTCCACCCTTTGGTGTGCATGTGTCTATGTACATGCACACATACAGAGAAAATAGAAAACATTCCCCAGTAAGTTTTCCTTTCTGAAAGGATTTTCACCAGCCTTGCAGAGTAACAGCACATGCAATATGTGTGTCACTCAAACATTTCCCTCAACTGCAAAGTTTGTGTCAAAATCTGTTCTGGAACAACTCCACAACGTGCACTTCACATAACCCTGAGCTGCAGGTTAGGCTCCACTTTAAGTATGAAATATTAAGTGAGCTCATAATAGCTAAATCACTCCATTGTCACTCCAGCACTAACCCAGGTTGGCAGAGCTCACGCTCCATGATGTCACCATTTATACCTTGCCAGCAGAGCCCAGTTTGCATAAATTAGCTTTGATCGATGAAAAGTGTTAACATCTTTTATTTTTACCTTGGAGCACACTTGGAATGATCCTTTTTAGTGTTTTAAAAATGCATATGGGTGGCTTAAGTGCCAGGTTAGAATATACTGCAGTGCCAGCCACAGGAGAATGGTCAGTGCACTGGGAGTTGGAGGGACTGGAGACAACAAACATCCCTGGCCATCAGCAACACCTTGATGACATCCAAAAAGCCACCTTCCAACGTGCAGGTTGGAAAGACTTTTGAAGCCAGCCCTGAAATAGCAAGGACAGCTGTAGGATGGATTTTACCATCCCTCCACACATTAAACCCCATCCCACTTTGCATCAACTCCCACTGAAATAAATAACTCAAGAACCACAAAACATAAATAACAGCAGAATGGTTTGGGGGGAAAAAAAAATCATCTCTCCATCTTCTAAAAATAGTTTCCTTTTGGCTACGCTGCTCCTTTATGTCTTTCCTTGAGAAAGCAGGGATGAACAGAATACTGATTGGGATTCACTGGCAGAGGCAGCCTCAGGAGCTGCATTAGAGGCACATTTCTCCCCCAGCCTGCTGGTTTTCAGAAGGAGAGGGTATTTTCCATATCCTTTTCCCCTAGGTTGGCTCTGTGGCTGCCCATTCCCTGCTCCTCTTCATCTCGAGGCTGTCTCTGCCAAAGAGGTGCTGTGGGGTGGCTGAGAATCTGAGCTCCCACACCAAATCCAGCACAGCCCCAAAACTCCCTCTGGCCTTGCATGGAACTCTCAGAAGGACCTGCAGACACACGTGGGAGTGCAGGTTTATCCACCCAGCCTTCCACAGCCCTTCCCTGGCCAGCTCTTATCAATTCTTACATTCACAAATGTAGTGGTCAAACCCTGAGCAGGGTTAAGCTGAGGACTCCCATCCTTGCTCTCTTCCATTTCCAAATCCTGATGGATCAAGTGAAACCTCCTTCACATCAACAAGTTTAAGCTTGGTCACACTGAATTCACATAAATCATGGAATCAGAGAATGGTTTGGGTTGGAAGGGATCTTAAATACCAACTAATCCACCCCTGCCATGGGCAGGGACACCTGCCACTATCCCAGGCTGCTCCAAGCCCTGTCCAACCTGGCCTTGGGCACTTCCAGGGATGGGACAGCCACAGCTTCTCTGAATACCCTGTGCCAGGCCTCACACCCCTAACACAAGCTCTACTCCATTGCTCAAAGAGCTTTGCCCCAAAGCAGAAGAGATTGTAAAGAAATTTTTCATTTTTCTGTTTTTCACTATGCACCTGATTCCAAAGGTGTTTGGATGGAGAAATCCTCTCCCTCCTTGGGCTGAAGCCAGGGAGACCTGGGATGCTGCTGGGACTTCACCCAGAGCTGTGAGCACACAGAAGGTTTGCTTTCCATCCAACCCCTCCAGCTCCTGTGGGGGAAGAGCTCGGGCACCCAAAATTCCTCATTTTCCCACATTGCCACGTGTTTGAAAATCCCTGAAAACACATTGAAATGAAGGCAAAATACCTGTGCTGGTGGTGCCTGAGCTTTAGAGGCTGAGGGGAGCCACGGGAGTCGAACACACACAGCCAGATAAACGGAGAAGAGGTCAAACCAAAGGCTATCCCCATCCAAGGTTTATTTCAGGACCCCTTCTCCAGCACTATGAGGGGAGCCCCAGCCCTCTCAGAACCAAGCTGTTCCTGCTATTGCTGGCTTGGGACAAAAAGCACACTGCTGCTAACCTCTTACATAAAGTGAGCAGGCAAACAGCTGAATTGCTGACCCCGTGTGGCCTTTTCCCCAGGATTTGTGGGTTTGCACAAAGAAGCCAACATTTTACATGCAGCCCTTGATGGAGTTTGGAATTGTGCAGAAACCCTGTTTGGAGTGCACACTCTTAACCCAATTGTTTGTGTACAATGTTCCTCCGCTCTGATGCCAAACACTGGAGGTCTCTGGGTTATTTTTTCTATTTTTATTTTATTTTTTTTAAAGCTGCTTGGTCATGCACAACTTTGAGTGCCTGGATATGCCTCCACTGCCATTAGTATTGCAATTTAATACAGGTCTGCTGTCAGGCATGATTTTTTTTTTCCTAGAATCTATCCTTTCTTTCAGCTGAGCACTCAGAGCTCACTAGATATGAGCTCCAAAATTATTAAACACTTCTTGGCTCCGAGTTTCTGTGCAGGCAGAGACATATAACAGGTTTATTTTATGAGTGGGAGATACTTAGCAAGAGCAGTTGACTCAGTCTGCGTTTTGAGTAAACAATTCTCTTCATCTTTACATGCAAATTGATTGATTTAAGATTTTTGGAGGCTTTTGTCAATGGCTAACAGATATAAAACATTCATAAGGAAGTGCCACTTCCCTTTGAGTGGGGAAAAAACCTCAGGCACGAGGTGCCAGCGGCTCCTTTCATTAAACAAGGGGCTGCACTGACTTTTCCTGCCCAGCAAATCCCAGTGCCTCCAGCACTGCCCCCATTAGATCCATGAAAACCACTCGAAAGCCTGTGCTGCAGCAGTGGAGTTCAAGGACCACACACTCCCCTTCCCTGTGCCCTGGGTGTTTAAATCATCCCCAAGTCATCAAGTCTCACACCTCAGAGGATGAGAGAGTGCAAGTGATCCCAGAGCCCAACTGGTGCATTACACCAGGGGAGGATGAAAGCACGGATCACCACAATGCCCGAATTCAACAACAACAAAACAGCATTGAGGCATCCCAGCACACAAATCCCCATTGTACATTTGATTTCCAGCCATCCCAGCTCTGAGCTGCTAAAAACTACAGGAGAAACCATTCCCTCCTCCCCAGCTATCCCAAACCCAACCTCGGCGTTTTTGTTTTAATTCAAAGGCACATTGATTGTTGTGAAGGCACAAAGTATTACCTGGAATAACACTTCAAATGCAAATTAAGGGCTGTGTAAAATTATTGTAGTGCAAGAGTACCATGGTTTATTAACAGCAGATTTGCAAGGTTAATTTTCAATTATGTATTTCTTATTAGTTTTCTAGCTGTCTTGCTATTATTAAATTTAAAGAGGAAGATACTTTCAATGTGTCCAGCTTCTGTGGCGTTATTACTGATAATTATTCCTATTTTCCAATTTGTGTTACTCTCATGTCTTGCAAAATTTGTAATTAATGAGCAAATAATTATAGCAGCACTTACTAGAGCTGCTTTAGTTAAAGCTGTGTCAGCTTTTGTATTAGGATCCCCATTTTTCAAGGGTTTATAACTCAAGCATAAAAATTCACTCTGGGCAGAGCCTTGTCATAAGAGCTGTCTGCTGAGCATGATTTTTTTGTTTTTAAATATTTCTAAGCAGCATTATTTTGTTCTTTTTTCTTAAAGTTATGGACATTTTAATATAGCTGAAAACTTCTGAGGGCATTAAGTTTACAGCGCTCTGTTTTCCTATGCTCCAACCTCTTGGAAGTAAAGACATTTTATTTCAAGGTGAAGGCATTCACTTTTACAAATAGGAAACAAGATGCCTCAGCATCTCCAAAGCCCAGAACTGGGTTTTTAATGCCTGGTGGTCATTAGCTTTAGAAAACAGACACAGAAGAGAGCTTGACATTCAGGGATGTTTGCGCTGATCCCACCCAGTTAAAGCATTCAGGCACTGCCTCAATTAAGGCACACGAGTGGTCCTTAGGAGTCAACAGGGCTGGCCAGGCTCTCTGGGATGCCCAAGCATTCACTGCCCAATTCAGCAGAACAAAGCTCTGCTTTTGAGGGAGTTTTGGGCTGTCCCCATTCACTGCCACCGCTGTCCACGCGCCTGGGAGCGCCGAGCGCCACAGGGATCTCTCCTTCAGGATGCTGAGGGCTCACAGGGCTCAGGCAGCTCAGCACCTCCTCAACGAGGTGCTCAGAATCACACTGGGGCCTGGCTGCTGCCAGTTTACCATTTAGCACAAATCCAGTGCTTCTTTTTTTTTGTGTGGAAGAGGAAACCCCAAGGGAAAAGCAGCAGATCCCAACACACTCAGGTTTGCTGTACACACTTGGCTACAAAATGAAATTGGGAAGTGGCAGCTCTAGAACAAACATTCTGCAAAATTTAGGCTCTACAGGAGAGCCTGTCACAGCTGCTTTCTCCAAGAACTCCATGTGGTCACTCATCCAGAAACACTGGACACATTCCTTCATCACTCCTGCTCTTCTGCACCCTTCCTCCTGCAAAGGACCCTGGAGCAGCCACCCAGCTCCTGGAGAGCCACTCTTAGAAATCTGGAATCATTAGGTTGGAAAAGACCCCCAAAATCATCAAGTGACTCTTGGAGTGTTTGACCCTAATATTGAGCTTAATTAAAGCAAGACCACCATAACTCAGCAAACAGGTCAGCAGCGCTGTGAAAATCAGCTTTAGTGCCTTTTACACAAGCTTTGAAGAGCAGGGTGGATTTAGACGTTTCCAGCAGCAAACAAACAGCAAAAAAAATCCCAGTTTTACTGGGAGACATAGTCAGAGATGAAGTAAAACCAGAGAATGATGAGACCTACCTGCATCAGCCACAGCAAGTCACAGAATGCAAGGTTTGCCCTGTTGAAAATCCAGGTAACATTTTCCTTGAGCCTCTTCATCAGGAAAGGAGGCTGAGCCTTCTCTGCACCTTTTATTTACCCTTCTATGACTCCCATCACATAGGTTTTTCACACCCTCATTTGGGATAATTATCTCCTCATGTTTGAGTTAATTGCTGCTGAGGGGGACCCAGCTTTTATTCTGTTGGTTAATCCAGATCTGCAGCATTTGGAGACTTTTACTGGCTAAGGATCCCAATGACTGAGGGATCCCAATACCCTTCCTCTCTGGTGCCATCCTCATGGCTAAACCATATTTTATAAGCCTGTATTTCATTGGCAAACCCCTCCTACCAATCACTTGCAAACCCCTCTGTGTTACAAGAATTCTGGTATCTTTATTTTGCATATATGCAGAGCCTGGTCCAAATATGGCTGATAAATATATTGTGTAAATAATGTAATAAATATAATAAACCCCTGCCATCTAAACCAACTGTTCCTCCTCATTTTAGGGGCCTGTTTGTCTTGCAGGTGAATATTTTCCCTTACCAACCCATGTCATGAGTTTCCCCCAGTTCAGATTAGTCTGCAAAACCAAAGGAATCTCTGTGTGCTGATATTCCTTGGTTTCTGATGGCCTCCCATTTTGGCTGTAACCATGGTGCTGCTTGATTTATCATGGCTGCATGGCACAATGTGTATCTTATTATTCTCTCCTGGAAGCTTTGTATAGTTTTTATTTAGCTGTAAAAACAATTTACTTTTTTTGAGCATCTGAATTAAAGATAGAATAGAACTATGACATCGAGAGCTGGAGATTTTATGCAAATTTATTTATAAATATAAATCACATTTAGAATGCAAAATTACACCAATGTCTTCTACCAATCACCCATCTCTTAAAGAAATTATTTCTTTACTTTTTTAAGGATAATGCCTAAACATGTTATCCATATATTTGCAATGGGAATGGAAACTTGGTAAAAAATCCCAGGTGAAATTTGGGAACCCGATGGGATCAGTTATGTGACAAGGAATCTTTCCAGTTCTACATCAGAGACTTGACATCACTCCATGTCACCAGCCTGTGTCACACTGGGATGGAATTCCAGCTCTGCTGAAGCCACTGGCAGATTCCTGGACCATGGATGCTCCAATGTGCCAAGGGACATCCAGGGAGAGCAGTGATGCCACGAGTCCACCTGACAGTGCTCCTGTACCCACATCACCCCCAGCACCTGTGCCAGAGCTTGTGTTACTCAAATATTCCAGAAAAACATTCCTGGGAAAACCCAGCCGCTTGCATCTAATTCCAATCCTCCCAAGCATCAGAAATCCAGGTATTTTCCCTGTCTTTTGGGATTTCAGAATGGAATAGGCTGTACTTTTGAAAGTGGGATACAAGAGATGAGGATTTTTTTTTAATAGAGCCCCTCTGAACAGATAATGTGACAGTAGTTCCTTGGATTTCAAAACAATCATGGATTTTGGATACAATTAGGGCTTCATCAAATTTCTTTTGATACCTTTTCTCTGCTCTAATCTCAGGTTTTCCCTTTTTCCCTCTTTTGGGGCCTGGTTGTTTTCTCATTTTCTCCTCTAACACAAAATCTCTGCCCTTGGGAAAAGAAATCAGCAGTTGTTGACTTTCCAACAAAACAATCCGTGAGGTCTCAGTTTTGATGAAATGTTTTAGCATAACATTCCTTCTACTTGATGGAAGTGACATCCAAACCATCTCAGAAATCTCCACGCTGCCCATCCTTCTGCCACAAGGAATTCTCCACTGAGCAGTCCTATTCCCATTGCACTTTATCCCCTCAAAAAGGGAGAATTGCTTCCTAAGAAAAGAAAAAAAAGGCATAAAAATATTAACTGCCAATGCCCTGCTCTTCCCTTAGCTCTGCTTCTACACTGAGGATAAATACAACTCTGGAATCAAAACTAACATAGAAAAGGATTTTTCCCTAAGTCAGAGCAGCTCCACGGGGTGTTTGCTACCCTGAGCCTCTGCAATTCACACAACAGAATCACAAAATCACTAAGTTTGGAAAAGACCTCCAAAATCATCCATTCCAACCTTTCACCCAATTCCACCATATCCACTAAACCAAATCACCCCCATTTCTGAGCCTCTTCTCACTATTTTACCTATAAAAGCAGCCAGCTGCATCTTCCTGCCATTTGGGTTTGTTTAACTCCACCTTTTAAAAAACTGCAAAGGGAAGAAACTCCAGGATCACAATTGAAAAACTCATAAAATGATCCTCTGAAATTTACCACGTTAGAAACCTCCTGTCGGTGTTTTCAACCATGCCACAAAATTCCTTAAAAGACACATAACTTTTGGTTCAGTATCATGAAAAACTTTTAACCCTTAATAGAGTGGATATTCTGGTGGATGAACACTGAGGATACATTTCCAATTTTACACATTTAGTGTGACAGAAGGAAAATACCTTTTCTAGCCAATTATTGCTCCATCCACAGACTCAGAATATGCCAAGGTGTTGTGGGCAGAATAAAGTCCTATTCCTCAAAATTTCCATTATTAATGAAATCTGGATAGTTGGAAGACAGCAACAGCTGCTGTGAAGGGCAGGAGAGTGATGGCTGTGGATGCTCAGCTTTGCATCCTGGCTGGTACTGGACCAAACACATCCAGCAGGGCATCAGAACATTGGAGCAGAGATGAAGAAATTAAAAAGGAAAAAAAGGAAGGTGTAAGAATGAGCAAAGTTGTAACTAAGAAGAGCTGAGTTAACTGGAGACTGGTTTAACAGATGTAGAATAGTTTTACACTTCAGGAGGGAATTGTGCTGGTACAACCTCCAGTCCCACCTCAGACAATCGGATTTAAGCACGAGTTTAAGGACAAAGCTGAGCTGGGATGGTTTGTGAGATCACTATAAAAGCACAACCTTCCATTCTCCCAAACCATATGGGTTTGACTTCCCATATGGAGTGACAAAATAAAAATGTAGTCTAAAAATAGTTCTCAAAAATGCACTGGCTGAAGGCTGCTTCCCGTGCCACAATTTGATTAGCCTTGTGTTTTATTTCTTCAGTAGCAATTTCCATTCATCTCTGATTTGGAGCATGAAAAGCTGCTTTTATAGTTGTAAGCAGAGGAGAAAAGGCATCCTGGAAACAAATACAGAGAGAGCTCTTCTGGCTTTACAGGAGCTGCAGGAACAAGGAAGATGATTTCAGAGCAGCACAAAACAAAGTGATGCAGGCAGAGGATCTCTCCTTGCAATCTGCACTCAAGTTCCCTGTCAGCCCGGTGCAGGGCATTACATATTCCGTGCAGCTCTGGAGGAACCTAAAGGAGCCAAAAATTGTCAGAGCAGAAATCCCCGTGCGGAGGGAGCGGTGCCAGCGCGGCTCGCAGCCCGCCCGCCCTGACAGCTCCTTCTGGCCACCGGCGCAGCCCAGGAGCCGCTCCCGCCGGGATGGGTGGGTGGCACCGGGCTCAAACATTCCCATTCGGGATCTGCTGGAAGGTGCCTTCACAAAAATCAGAGATA
>VZRH01000398.1:40871-87683 GCA_013397555.1 Urocynchramus pylzowi | reverse complement strand
TTTTTTTTTTTTTTTTTTTTTTTTTTTTTTTTTTTTTTTTTTTTTAAGGGAAAAATATTCCAGCCCCTGCTCGGATGCTGAGTTAGGTGTTGGGCTGCTCGCTGCAAGGGAGAACTTGAGGGGCTGGAATGAGATGGGAATGGAGCTGGGAAGGGTCTGGAGCACCAGGAGGGGCTGAGGGAGCTGGAAAGGGGCTCAGCCTGGAGAAAAGGAGGCTCAGGGGGGACCTTGTGGCTCTGCACAACTCCTGACAGGAGGGGACAGCCGGGGGGGTCGGGCTCTGCTCCAGAGAACAGGGACAGGAGGAGAGGGAACGGCCTCAGGCTGGGCCAGGGGAGGGACAGGTTGGATTTCTGAGACTTTTTCTTCATGGAAAGGGTGTAAAACATTGGAATGGGCTACCCAAGGCAATGATGGAGTCACCAGCCCTGCAAGTGCTCAGAAAACCTGTGGATGTGGCACTTGGTGTCCCGGTGGTGCTGGGTTGACAACTGGACTCGATGACCTTAATGTTTTTTCCCAACCTTAAGGATTTGGATTCTAAATTTTAAATTCCTTCCTGCCTCAGCTGGGGCAGGGAACAGACCATCATCCAAGCACCTGGAGATCTGCTGGTGGCATCCAAGTCCTGAAACCCCTGGCTTTGAAGGAGGAGGAGGGAAGATCAGTCTTTGTGGGAGCCCCCTAACATCAAGAAAAACCTGAGTCACTACTTGAAGACAAGAAGGAAATATCCCAGCTGGGCTTCTCAGGGATTACTTTCCCCATGCTGGAGATCCCAGGCTCCAGTGAGGTATTTATCATTATTTGTGTATTTTGCCAAAATAAGTAAAGAAATACATAGCAGATAACTAAAAAATCCACATACAACTTTCCAGGATGATGGGGAAAATAAGGTCTTGCTTTTCCAGCATTTCAGTTTTCCCACATCCCTGGCTTGGCCTGGGTTTATGCAGGTTTATGGGTTTCCTGCAGGCTCTGGCACTGCACACTCTGTGCATACTCTGGGACAGTTTCTGTCCTGTTTCTGTATTAGTATTTCTTACTGTAGATGCAAAAGTGAAATAAAACTGAGAAAAAACTGTGTTTGCAAGAAAAAGATGCCCCTCTCCTCAGACAGAAGGGAGACAGCAATGTCATGGTGGGCTTGGGGAAGGAGGAGCAAATCCCGGGTCTGGTTCAGCTAGAAGGAATGAAAGGTCCAACCCCTTCACTCTTCAGGAATCTGGAAAGAGAAAAATCCAGACTGAAGTCCAGGAGCCTGCACTGGACACCGGGCAGGCTCTGGACACACATCACACCACAACCCAACATCTGCCACAATAAAGTTCTTCTATTTGATTTTTTTTTTCTCTCTCTCCAGTTTCTTAAAGCTCTAGGAATGATTTTCCCAATCTGAGCAAAAGCTCTGCACTCCCCCTGAAAAGCGATTTTTATAATATCTAAGAAATATTCAAATCTAAAGAGGGGAAAGAATATAAATCAAGAGTGGGAAAAGGCTGTAAAAGCATTGGCAGAGAAAGGATTAGAAACCAGCTTTTCTCTAAAGAATTTATAGAGAGAAAAAAAAAAATTCCAGCACTTCGGAAACAATTATTTACAAAGTTCAAAGAGTTTGGTACCCTTTGCTTGGGCAAGATAAGGGGCAACAAATAGCACCCACAGTCACGAGGAGTTTAACCCAACTACTCCCGTCAGCAAAACTAAATTTACAAAGCACATTTCGCCAGGAAGAATACTTCCCTTGCTTCCAATTCCTTTTTACATTGCTAATAAGTCTCTTAGCAGTCGATTAGGAGTGCCTCTTCAGCCGGGAGCGGGCGGATCGCCCTGAGCGCAGCCAGCGGTCCCTGCTCCAGAAAAAACCTGATTGGAGCCGGGGGGAATTTCGCCCGAGGAGCTTCCCTGCAGGTGTTTGGTGCCGTGGCTGTGACTCGTGTCATTGCAGGAACTGCTGATGGTTATTACACACTGACAGCTTTCAGGAACAGCATCTGGGGCTGCTCTGACCCTTTTCCCTCCCTGACATCCAGAAATCAGAGGGTGTTTTCAGGGCTACGTGTCCAGAGAGGGGAAGAAGACTCACCTGCCTGACAACTGGATAAAGCTCACAAACCTTAGGAATTTGTCCCAAATGATGCAAAATCTACCTGGAACATCCCAAATCCTGTCACCTGCTGAGTCAGGCAATCCCTTTAAGGCAATGTAAGTTCAGAAGAATCTAATTTCAGTAAAAAAAATGATGGATGAGGGACAAGGATGATCAAGGACAGCCCTCTCCGGGTGGGTGCCTCTTTCCCCAGCTCCACAGATGGGGAACATTTCCCGAGGAGATGCTGAAAAGCCCCTGGCTTTTCAGAGAGCTGTGCTCTCTGCAAGTGAACAGCTGCAGGAGCTGCTACACCAAGGCAGCAAGATGAGCAGTGGATATGGGAGACAGAGAATTTAAACTTTTTCACTCATTCCCAGAACAATCTGAAAAAAAAAAAATCAGTCTCTTTGTGGATAAATACAATTTTATCAACTCGGCTGAAGGCAGTGAGAAGCCCCAGGCAGCCCTTGGCACCTCACCTGCACCTGGAAAATTAATGCAGTGTCTTAATTCATCCAGGGAAATGCCCACTTATGCAAAGAAAATATTTAGATGATGGAGAAGAGGATCCAGCTTACAGCTTTGGATATTCTGGGCAACTCTCTGATCTGTGTGTAGGCATCTCACTGAAGAACAGGGACTGGAGGTGCTCATGTCCATCCCAAACATTATAAGAAATCATCTGACATCTAAATTCAGCACACAGGAAATAGGCTAAATTCATTAAGTCAAGTTATTCCATTTTAATTCTCACTTTTTGGTTTTTGTTCCAAAGGCTTTGTGGCAATTCATGTCAAAGAGCCAAGTAAATATTTTCTTGTGCTGTGTGGAAGATGATGTCAGGCAGTGATGGCAGTGAAATACTGACTTTGTAAAACTGTTTGTACCTCTGATAGGATTGACTCATTTTGTGAGATTATAGAAAATGCATTCCATGATTATATACACCCCTAGAGGCCCTGTGGAGGTGAGATTCTGCATCTCACAATGTTATTTAACCAGGGAAAAACGGACTAAGTAAATAAAAAATCGGCAGGATGTGACTTCATCGTGCTCTGTTGACACCTGCTTCTATGATTTAAAGGATGTTACTAAGAATATCAGGGTTGCTAATGTAAATGATGAAGAAATCAGAGGTCAATCATATAATAATAAATATTAGCATAGGTTTCCCAAGGCCAGAAGTGCCTGCAATGGTAATTGGAATGATGATTTTACTCTTGAATTATGTGATACTGAAAACACTTTGTTCTCTGCTGCTTTCCTGGAACTGCTCCATTAAAGCCAAGGAGACAAACTCTCCAATTTTGTTTAATCCAAGAATTAATGTCCCCTTTTCATGAGGATGCTTTTTTTCTTCCTCACCCTGCACATGAAGTCGTGTTAGAGGGGTGTCCCTTGTGCTCCTGCTGCTGATCTGAGCACCCCAACTCTGCCATCCCTGTTGGATATTCAGGATAAGGTAGAAAAAGAGGAAAACTCCTCCAAACAACACTGCAGGCACAAAGGAAACATCAGATCCTTCCTCAACCACAAGCCACTTCCCTATGGAACACCAGGATAAAATGCTCTCCAAGTGCATTAATGCCAATATATTAAATTTGATGAAAGACTGGTTCCAACAATATGGTTTAAATTGACAGAATAACTGAAGCTCATGGCACTATTTACAGCACCTCTGAATTACTCTGGACACACAGAAAACACAAAAAAAAAAGTGGCTGCAGCTTTAGAAGAATTCATTTTGGAGTTCTCCAGCAACACCTTGTGCAGCAAAAAATTAACCCAGGAGCCAGGCTGGGGCTGGGAGGAAATTCCAGAGGGTGAGGGGCTGGCAGTGGCTTTAAAGCACTGAGTGTCATCCTTCTCCACCTCCAGACACTGCACTGCTGTCCCAGAGCAGTCTGAAAGTCAGAAGCATGAAAATATTTTCAGTAATAAGAGTTGCTGGGTGCTGCCTGTCTTACCTGGGGATTCCTGCCAGCACCGCAGACAGCTTTGGAAATGCTGCTAAATCATACTTTTTGCAGGGCAAAACCCCCCACAAACTAATCTTCTAATGCTGCCTGAATATTGTTGGGCTGTTTTCCTTTCATGCCTGTGACTCCTTGCTGACAGGCAGCTCACAGGAGTCGTGCTGGAGCTGGTGGCTGACGCTGGAACACTCCGTGTGAAGAAATCGGGATACGCCACGAGAGCTTCAACGCGGTTACACAAAAGTCTAAAATTAGGTCATAAATTATATAATCTTGCGAGGAAACAACAAATTTAATGACTATGCCAAACCAGAGATAAAAGCTGAGGAAGGAAATAGCATCTTGCTCATTAAATATTAAGGATCAGATCCTTCAAACATTTCCCAGTGATGAACTCTGTGGGAGCTTGGCATCTGTATTTGTGTGTGTTCTATAGAATGTGCTTATACATCATATACAAGTGCTGGGTGTGATTTATGGAGCACACACACATAGTAAGTATATTTATAATGCATAAATACATTCCATCAAGAGCAGAGAAGGTGATTAGTGAGAGTTTCCTAAGAGGTTTAATCAGATATTTTGATGGCTTATTTCCAGTGCTGCTCCAAAAGCATTTTTCATTACAGGGCACTGGGAGAGAGCAGGTAGAGGCATCTCCTTTCCCCACTTACAGCAGCAGCAGCTTTCACATCACATCCTCAGTGGGATTGAAGAACCCTGTAAAGGAAGAAAGATTACCAAAATGTAACAATGGATTTGAAAATTCCCTGCAACCTTTGAATCCCTCCCCTAATGCTGCTGTGCCCCAGCCTTTCTTCTCACCTTACACGCGGCAAATCTGGTTTGATCTGTCTCAAACAACGCAGGGGCGAGGTCTTGTGAATATTCCCTTAAAAGTTGGGAGCGATTCCCTCGGGCCGATGGCTGTGCTGATGTCCTGAGTATGTTAATGAGAGGGAATGGGAATCTCTGATGGAAAAAGGCAGATAGCACTCCCGTCCTTGCTGTCGTCAAAGCCTCTCTGATAACCATGTCCTTTTCTTCAAAGATTTGAGTCATTTGTGGATTGACTACATAATCCTTGTGCTGGAGCCTGGGAAAACTGCTGTTGATGCCCTTGGCAAATTCTTAGCCTAAAAAAGCATGAAAAAGAGGACCAAGTAATTTCAATTCCATAAAATACATTAAATGCAGCACACAGGTATGTAAATGGGAAACTCCATAACTGTAATTTGCCCATTTAGAGCCTGATCTAAAGGCTATAAAAGTTAATTTGAAATCTTTTCATTGATTTTAATGGCCTTTAGATCAGGCCCATATTATGCACTGCATATCATGTTTGTTTCAGTGCAATAGTGTATTTATGTAAAATGTGAGTTATGTGGATTATAACACATGCAGATCCACTGCTTATTGTGCAAGGACAAAGCTTGTGAAATTTACTGGCTTTAGCAACACACATAAAATCCAGAAAACAAAATAAAGTCCCAAATAATGATTAGTCTTTTTAAAAGTGAGATTAAAAAAATATGAGGAGACCTTATTTCATTATATACTAATACAACCTAAATGTATTTTAAGGATCATGAAATCCAAATGGAAATTTGCACAATTCCTCATTTCCAACTGCAGCGGTTCAACAACAACAAAAAAATATTACATGTAAATGATTCAAAACCTCTCAAAGAAACAGCTTTATTTTTTTTTTTTTTCTAATTTGGGGAGAAGAAAAAAAAGGGTTTCAACCCAAGCTCAGCAAGGGATAACAGTATTACAGGCGCTGCATGGAGAATTTAGCCACTCATAATTCCAAATCCTTCTCAAATGCTTTATTGCTATAAGGTGGCTCATAGCAGCCTCTACACAACAGGACTCCCATAGCATTAACCATGAGAGATAGGCTTCCAGAAAGAAACTATAGCAAAGTAATTGTAAATCTCTAATGATGCATAAAACCGAGCTGAATTGGTCCTGAATTCTCAGCATAAAAGAAATGAACCATCAGAAGAACCAATTCTGGTGGCAGTATAACACACCCCAGTGTGGAAACTGTTTATGGTGTTTGCTGCAGTGGAAATATTCCCACTAATATGCAAGGATAGGAATTCATTAAAAAGGCCTGAATGCTGCAGCTTCTTGGGATGCCACATGTGACTGAAACTGAAAACAAATCGTTAGCCAAAAGGAAAACCTCGTCTGTGCCAAGGGGGGTCACTGGCTCAGGCAGAGCCAGTTTGCTGTGCAATAAATTCTGTGGGATCTGCAGGGTTTGAAACCCACCTGGTAAGGGCTCCAGGGTGGCTTTATGCCTCTTGGGGGGCTTGGCAGCACCAGGCTGGGCTTTGTTGGAACTGTGCCCACCAAGATGTCCCCTGGACTGCTTGGACAGACCAGACTGGAGCCTCATCCCCCTCCAAAAAATCCTGTGCCCAACAGGACCCCTGACCTGGGAGCTCCAGGGATGGCCTTCTAGGGACATGGCCATAGGCAGCTCAGAGAGCTGTCTGTGTTAACACCCAAACTCTCCATTTTCCTCAGAAAGTTTAGCTGATTCCCATCAGATTAGCACCTAGTAAGATATTTAAAACCATAATTAATGATACCATTTAATTAATTAACAACGCAATCCACAAACTCTACCAACGTACCCGGCTCGTTCTGGATACCTGGACCCTCACCAGTTCATCCATCACTGTCCAGAGGCACCTTGCTCCAGGAGCAGAGCAGATGGATTAGCTGGGAGACCAGGAATGCAAGAACAAGAGGCTGCACACATTGCCCCACACAGCCTCACCCAGGAGCTCCAGTGTGGCCATAAATCCCATTTTTTGAGGTGAGGAACCGTCGTGCTTTTGCGTCCAGTAGATCTCTGGCTTTTTTTTCTGGCACTGCCAAGAGGTGTGGGATCATGGGATGAAGCTTTTCTGGCACCAGGGCATCTGTCCACTGAGAAGGAGATTGACAGGGCTGGAATGGCTGGGTTTGTTTGTTTTCTCATTTCACAACTCGGAAGAGCCAGACATCTGAGAGCTCGGATGCTTCATTGCACGGTGTCAAAACCGGCAGAGGCACAGATTTGAAATCTGCATACGTGGACAAAAAGAGGGCGTATTTGAAATTAATTACAATTTCTAGGCACTACCCAGAGAACAATATTTACCCTTAATAAGCATGCACCAAGGAACGGCACATTTACTGCACGGTTTTTAGTGAAGCTGCAGTTTTCCACACTGGCGTGTAGGACTCCGAGGCTTAACCAGGACTTTTCATTTTATAAAAGCCTTTTAAAGAATTCTCTTATTAAAAAAAAAAAAAAATTAAATATCACTGATTTAAAGTCAAGCTAAAATGAAATGAAATGCGAGTGACCCACTGGGACTTCCTATGCTTGCTGTTGCATTTTTCTGCATCACACACAACACATCAGTAATAAAACATCCCATAACTCTGTCTAGGTGTCACAGCTTTACCTATAATCCTCCTGGAAATTCTGGGAAGAAAGGGCAAACAATTTTAAAAGGGGAAAAAAAAAATAAAAACATTGGTCTCACTCTGTTTCAACTGTAGATAAAGAAATAGGTGAAGAAATGAAATTTTCCTAATAAATAACCTCCTTGTGCATAAATATAACAATAAAAGAATGGGAAAAATGAGAAAAGAGGGATGACCTACGACAGGTGTAAATGAAAAGTGAATTAATTCACACTGCTACAAACTTCCTTCTCATTGGTGAGGTGCTGGCACTGTAACCATCTTTTTATTTACCTCTGATTTAGGGGTCTTACCCTGTGAGCAGTTCATGTGTGCTCATTTTGGAAATAAAAATCCAAACTATCCAACCCATTTCCCTGAGGATCCCACAGCAGGAAGTGCTGTCCTAGATGCCCCAGCTGACTCCTCTCTTTCCAAGGTACCTCCATTTTCTCCAATCAAATCAGAACAACTCTAATTAAAGGTAAACAAGAAGCTAAAGTGAGATGAATGGTTTATAGGTGCTTCATGCTTCCCTACATTGATTAATAGATAAAGAATTCATCCCTCCACCAAATTAGTTGACAAACCCTGCTGTAATTACTCCCTGTACATGATGATCTGTAGGCACAGGGAGCTCAGCAGGGACTGAGCTCCAGCTCCCTCCAAAGATATTTTGTGCTGCTTGGCTGCACCCACCAGCTATTTACATCCCACAAATCTTGTCTTTGTATTCCAAGTTTCTCAATATGGCTTTAATTTGAAATTAAAGCAGGGGTGGTCACTCTTTCATGGAATGCCATTACTTGTGAATCAGGTTTGCAGCATGGGCAGTTGCCCTGGACTCTGCTATTTCTTGGCTTTGGGAGTTTAATTGTTCCTTTCGTTTTCCTGGTTGTTGTCCTGCACATTACTCTGCTCTGTGAGCAGCAAACACAATTTTCTTTCACCTATGGATGAAATTTTGTGAAAGCAGTGCATTTACCACCTCAAAATCAACCCCAAAGTTGATCCAGAAGACACCTGACCACTCCTAAAGCAGAGCACTACAAGAGAAAAGCACTTCAGGGCCTGCACCAAATATTGCCTGGCCACCACAGACCAGGCTGGAGGCATCCAGAGATGGGCTCCAATTCCTGGAGAATGCATTGATTGAGTTATTTTTAAGGAGTTTGCTATTAGAATAATTAATGGTTGTTAGGGTAGGAACCAGCAGCTGGGAAGGGAAGGATACAGGGCTTAGTCTCATTCATTGATTACTTTGCAGTTCAAGTTTTGCAAGGGGGGATCCAGCCCTTGAGACGGAGATTCCTGTGCTGGAAAAATGGGAATCAATAAATCTATTGGGAAAAACATAATTTCATTTTCCTTCTTAACCAGAAATTGAGATACACACATTTCTCCCTCCCTGCTTTTCCCTGACTTAAATATATCCTGTGTTATGTAAGTAATTGTTTTGAACCCACTCTAGGACACAGCCAGAGACATGACTCCAATAACACATTATCAGTAAAACAAAGCAAAACAGTTTCATGTCCCTGCTGGGTTTGTATATCCACTCTTAAATGAGCAGATTGTCTCATTATTCACCCTGATCTGGTCATTGTATGCTTAGTCACAGCTGTCACAACAGGTGCCCGAGCCTCCCCCTCCGTGGCACTGCCTTTGCTCTCTGGAGTTTGTTGTCACATTCCTCTGGTGGCTTTGCTGTTCTCTCTCTGGCTCTTTCCAGGCTCACCTTCATCATTCCTTCTGAAATCATCCAAGCTTGGCTAGCTCAGGATACAACAAACCTTCATCATTCCTTCTGAGATCATCCAGGGTTGGCTAGCTCAGGATATAACAAACCTTCATCATTCCTTCTGAGATCATCCAGGGTTGGCTAGCTCAGGATATAACAAACCTTCATCATTCCTTCTGAGATCATCCAGGGTTGGCTAGCTCAGGATATAACAAACCTTCATCATTCCTTCTGAGATCATCCAGGGTTGGCTAGCTCAGGATATAACAAACCTTCATCATTCCTTCTGAGATCATCCAGGGTTGGCTAGCTCAGGATATAACAAACCTTCATCATAGCCATCAGTTCTTCACTAGCTGATGTTCCTCATCCCATCACACAAAACCAATTTATCCATCAACTTTGGCCATGGTTGTCTTGCCTGGACTTTTCCCATCTGTCTCAGTATCTTCAGTGACTTTCTCCTCATGGGATTAGATATTCCAGGACAAGGCAGGGCTAGAGGCTGATTCCTCCACTAGACCAGATCATGCCAAGCGACAGCAGGAGTCTCCAGTGAGTTGAGAATTTCTGTGGGCTCTTGTCCAACATTATATTTAACAAGAAAATTCTTTGGAAACAGCTTTTATGCCCCAAGATATCATCTCTTCCCTTTTATTTCTCTTTAATGTCCTTTGGTGGTGGTGTGGGGTTCCCAGGGTTGAGTGCAGAGCTGCTCCCCTCCTGTTCCTCTGCTCTCTCTGCAGATTTATACATCACATTTTCCCACTGAGCTTAGCACTCACTGGGGATCTTTTACTGCTGAAAATCCTGCGAATTCTTCAATTATCAGCACTGTGCCACTGTGCACTAACAAACTTTATCTAATACAGCAGCATATCAAACATTTTTAGTTCTGTAACAAATGTTTTCTTTGCTGGAAGCAAATCTCCTCTGATATTAAAGTACCTCCAAATAAAGAGACAACTTTATACTATTTTTTTTCTATTGTCTTTAAGGAATATACTGCAGGTTGAGGGGAAAATATACACAATTCAAGCTCTTTTATGTTTTGTAGACATCAGAATTTAAGGCCTAATTCCTGAAATGATGTAATCCATCAGTCCCACTGAATTCCAAGGGCTGGTGAGGGAGAAACTATACTGAAAGCCAGGAATGTAACCTGTATCAATCCCCTGAAGCACTAAAAAGGTATCTATAATTTTCCTTCAATAAAATTACAAAGGAGCAAGGAAAATATCCAGCTCTTGATTTACAGAATAAATAAATTCAGTGCACTACTACTACTACTACCACCACCATCAGCATTTCTTTTCTCTCTAAAAATCCAGAGTTAGGGGCTAAACGAGGCATTTCTGTCTCAAGTTTCATCCATTTGGGATTAAAATCTTCTTTTCTCCCTAATTTACCCTTCCTGGCCTGCCTTCCCTATCCTGCAGCACAGGAAATCTCTGCAGAAACACAACCCCTTACAGCTAAGATCAAAGTTTTACTAAAATCTTCAATACATTGCTACCATTTTTAATGCAATTTATTGCTGGAAAACCAAAAGTAGAGGCAGTATTGTGTTCATCCAGATTTCTCTTGGTCACCTCCACTTTAAATAATTCACCCTCTCTGTTGTTACATTCACAGCTCTTTGGGAGTATTAATTAGCACGAGGAGCTAAATTGACTTAAATTCTTGCTGCATTAAAACTGAGTGGGGAATTAATACCTCTCTTATTCTCCCTCTTTTCCCATGTTACTTAGAAAGCAAAATAATTATTTTTGGTGTTTGTGGCCTGACCTTTTCCAGGGTGGGGAGTGCCCCAGGCTGGCATTGGGTCACCTGCTAAACTAAATGGGAGCAGCAGTACCTGACTGCAGGTATGGACTGATGGTCAAGGAAACATAAATCTGCAAAAAAATCTAAACAAATTTGGAGGGAGGAACAAATCTGAGGGGTGATTTGGTGAGGAACAAACCAGAACAGAAAGCTTCTATCCTACAAAGCCATCAGTGCAAAGGATCTGAAGGAAAGGAGTTTGGCCACTGCTTTTTTTTCTTTCTTTCTTTTTGTCTTTATTGGGGTTTTTTTTTAGTGCTGTGGTGGTTTTGGGGGACTTTTCTTTACCTTGTTCTGATTGCTTTATTTCATGGCTTGGCTTAACACACTTTCTCCAAAAATCACTGAGCAGGATAAAAGAAACCTTGATTGCTCCAGACATCCCTTCACCAAAGGGAGCAGGATACAGCTCCTCCCACGGGGCAGGAAGCAGGAGTTTTCAACCCACTCTCATTTTTGGCATTTCTATCCTTATAAAACCTTCATCTTCCATATTATTAAGCTCTTCCTATTCAAAGATCCCAAAAAGTTTGTTGTGCCAACTACCCAGCCTGGAGTTCAAGGCCTTTATGGGTGAGGAGACATTTTAGAGCATAATAACAACACAAATTCTTTATCAAAGATTGTTGGAGAGTTGGAATTATCAGTGGCTACCAGTCAATAATTGTTGGAGTAAGTGATGGATAAGGGATAACCCTTCCCAAGCAATTCTGCTGTGGGAATGAGAAAAGCAGCTGGAAGGAATTCATAACTAGAACCTTGCAGAGCTCAGAGAAATGTGATGTATAAACAGATTATTATTTCCTGTGGATATTGATGATAAATGAACTGGATTTGGTATGTCTGGGAAATATCACCACCCTCCAAGCCACCTCAGCTCCCTGTGGCTGAAGGCAAAAACCCCTCCTGTAACTTATGAGAACTTGGAAAAAAAAGAGAAAGCACCGAGTATCTGGGTCGTTAGAAATACAAAAGTTGCACATTCCTCTTGCACATTTTTCATTTAATTAGTATTTCCTGCGGGCTTTCAGAGTAATGAGTCATTGATTATTGCAAGGAGTGCTTTGTAGGGTAAATTAATTCATTTAAGAGAAACAGTAAGAAGTGTTAAGTAGCTGGATAAATAAATAAAAGGCAAAGTGTTTTGGTCATTTGGTTGCAAGTCAGGCCCAGGGGACCCCCATTTCTCTAAATCAGCTACTCAGTGAGCACACCAATACCTGCCCTCATATTTCCTTATCTTTACCTGTACCTACAGCTTTTATAATATATGGAAAATCTCTATAGATAAAGCAAAAATAAAGAAAACTCTGTTCCTCTGCTGATAATCAGATTCCCTTTACCAACCTGATAGCTAATTACATGAGAAAATATATGCAAAAAATCGAGTTTCCACTTAATTTAAAGAAAACTTCTATTTCCTGCATGTTCATTTTAAATAACAACCAGAATTTTTGAAAAGGAAATAAAGCAGAAAGAGTACATTACCATTTAAGGTCAAAAAGAGAAAAAAGGTGACATTTGGAAGAACTGGTTGTGCCTGTGATATTGATCTTAAAACATGGACAGGGGACAGACAGGACTAAGGATGTGTGAGGATGTATTAACTGGCTTTTCACAGGGCTTGCAAAAAGATATTCTAAGGAAAAAGTCACTGAAACAAGAAAGCTCTTCCATGCAAACAGAGATGGAAAAGGAGTAATTTTTCCTCCTTGGGACATCTCTGATTCTTCTTAGCTGAAGATATATTGGTATTTATCAATATATTTATGCAGGATGTGATTTACCAACCAGTCAGCAACTGGCTTTTGAGAATTCCACACAGGGGAAAGAAAGAAACAATATAATTCCTCATGACCTTACCTTGAGCCCATTCCCACCACGAACGAGCCTGGATCACAAAAGATTTGGCACCAGTAAAATCTGGTTATAGTTTGTGAAGATCCCAAACTCCCTGCAGTGTTAAACTCCATAAATCCAGGGGAAATGTTGCCTTGTATTTGGACTGAACACTGGAGCTACAAAATCCACAAACATCATGGTTCCTTTGGTGGTTTTTATTGTTGAGAAGGGTTCCCAATGTGCTGGGAGGAAATTTCTTTCCATTGGTCTCGTTTTGTCTTTACAAAACTTGCCTGTTGCTGCCTCCCACCTTGGAAACTGAATTTTAGGTGTTGGCCAGAAACACTCTGTGAACACCCAAGCACAGAAAGGTAACAATCTCCTCAGTTTCCAAATATTTCTTCAATTCACACTGTGAAGAAAGAGGAAAAAAAAAAAAACCAACAAATCTTTATACAGGAAATTATTAATAGAAATCACGATCTAAGCTGGGGAAATGCTAAACTCGAGAAGTAAATTAGTAATTTATAATATGCACTCAGATCTAGCCTGAGATGTGCTATTAACTCACTTTAAGCTGCAAAACTCAGGGGACAAGAGCCACATTTTCCATGTTGGGACTTGCAGAGTCAAATTTAAGCCCATTAATGGTACTCACCAAGCACCAGCGCTCTGAGGTGGCCTCACTGAGCCCTGACAGAGCAAATTCCATTTATCCAAAGGTTCTTCTTCCAGTAAGGAACAGTTATCAGGCTACATAAAAGCTGAATTAAAAACCTCAACTTAAAATAGGGTGTGTAAAAAGTAGCAGGGAGTCCTTCCTTCCATGGAGATTCCTGTTTTTCCCAACCAACAGGCGGATTGTAAGGAGCCATTGTGTATTCTTTTCTGCTGGTAAATGACTTAGTTCCCCTGTCTGCAGCACTGCAGGGGACACTCCAGCTTGGGGACAGATCTCCAGCTGGACTAACCCTGTCCAGGCACGGAGCCTCTCCCAGGGAACACAGGGAGCTCAGGGAGTTTCATTCCTTGGCGTGAAAAAGAGGGGAAAGAAAGGTGCCTTTGAAGCATCAGCAGACAGGTGAGTAGGAATGCATTTACAGACATGGATTTTGGGGTGACTTCAATGACAGAAATTTACTTACTGGGAGCTCATGAAGTTGGGGGTGTCTCTGGCAAGAATGCAGAGGTGGGGAGGCTCTGGCAAAAGTTGTCCAGAGAAATTGTGGCTGCCCCATCCCTGGAAGGGTTCAAACCCCTTCTGGCTGGGGTTTGGAACAACCTGATCTGGTGGAAGGTCCCTGTCCACAGCAGGAGGGTTGGAATGAAGTGATCTTCGAGGTCCCTTTTAACCCAAACCCTTTTGTGATTAAGTGATTTAGATTTTTAGACCTGGGGACTGATGATGCTGATGTTGAAATGGTTGATAACATCAGGCTTTTTTTCCCCAGATCTGTTTGATTACTAAAAATAGCATAGAATCATGCAATAGTTTGGGTTGGAGGGCAGCTTAAGGATCACCTAATACCAGTATGCAGTGAGAATGTTCACAAAAAGAGCTGAGTTCTGCCCTATTATTATCTTCGTAAAATATTTTTTATTTTCTAGAAATTGCATATGTTGATCCTTACAGTGCTTTACAAATAATGCATTTATCCATCATTTAAACCGTACATTATAATTTATAGGTTAGTTATTTTATTTTGGTGTCAATCAAAGTGGGAAGCTGTATGAAAGAGCTTAGATTAGGAGAAAGAGATTTTTCATGGTAAGCTTTAATAAACTAATGATGACATTATAAGAACTATCAAATAAAAACCTGCCATCTAATAATAAGCCTGTTCCTGTTTATTTAAATGTTCCACTTTGTGCTTGTTTGTAAAAAGATAATCATTACAGCCAAGTTCAACCTGTGGAAATAGGTGAGTCTGCTTTGGCCAAAACCTGCAGCACTGAGCAGTGAAAAGGGGGTTGGAGATTTCTGCCCTTTTAATTGCAAAATAAAACCTCCTTCTGGGGCTGAACAGGAGGTTTTGCCCAAACAACTCCTGTACTAGGCAGGGTGAGGATTATCCCTGTCCTAGCACAGCCCTGTGAAACCTGACCTTGTTTCCAGGGTTGAGGCATCCAGCACCTCCCCTGGCAGCCTGTGCCAGTGTTTTGTAAAGGAATTTCCTCCTAAATTTGTCTTGTCCTTACTCCACCAGGCTGGAAGCTCCAGTGGCTCCCAGAGATGGTCCTGCTGGGCAGCCACCTGCTCCCTTGCACTCTACAGACTAAAACACATTAAAAATTTATTCATCAAAGTTATTCTTGAGGAACCAGCTCTCCCAACATCCTGAACCCCAAAACACACCCACATTCCTGATCCCAGGGGAGCACGTTCATCCCGGCTGCTCCTCTCCAGTGTCTCCCAGCTGGGACAAAGCAGGATGCCCTGACTCCTGGGGGCTGCTCAAACACTCTGTGCCTGCTGCCTGTGCCACAGAGGTTAAACCCTGACACTCCTGAGTACATGGCAGAGCTCTGCCAGCTGCTGATAAATGAGATTTCAGGATTTCATGTTCAATCATGGCTATTTGGACTTGCTACACCCTCTCCTGCTGTGACCCAACCAACCACAGCCATATGGAGTGGTGGGAGCACCACTGGCCACACCTGCTGGTGGCCTCAGGTCAGCTTTGGCAGCAGCCCTGCCCAGAGCCCCTCCATAAATCACAGACTAAACTCGTGTCTCTGGCCATCTGGAGGCTCCCAGCTGGACCACAAGCACGGATCTTACACCTCTTGGCACTGTGGTGGTGGGCAGGGGCAGCATGGCATGCTGAATGTTCTCTGTGGGAATGGGATATTCTCCGTGGGAATGGGATGTTCTCCATGGGAATGGGATGTTGTCTGTGGGAATGGGGTGTTCTCCATGGGAAAGGGATGTTCTCTGTGGGAATGGGATGTTCTCTGTGGGAATGGGGTGTTCTCCACGGGAATGGGATGTTCTCTGTGGAAATGGGATGTTCTCCATGGGAATGGGATGTTCTCTGTGGGAAAGGGATGTTCTCTGTGGGAATGGGATGTTCTCCATGGGAATGGCATGTTCTCCATGGGAATGGGAATGTTCTTCTGTGGGAATGGGATGTTCTCTGTGGGAACAGGATGTTCTCCATGGGAAAGGGATGCCCTTGGAGCAATGCAGGGCACCAGCACAAATCACCCCAAGAACCTAAACAAACTCTGCTCTTTCCACCACCCTGCAGAGGAATGAGTCCACCTCACCTGCATTTCAATCCATTTCAGCATACAGGTGCCTGGAAAGCAACATTTCTTCTTTTGAAGGAGAAAACCCCTCTTAGCCCCCCCTCTTCCACCTTTTCTCCTGTCTAGAGCAAACTGCTGTTGCTGGTGGTGCTGTTTTCCTGCAGAAAGGAGCAGGTTAACCTGTGTCATTTGGAAATATCATTTGCCTTTTTCCCTCCAGATGGAAACTCTTTGGTTTCTGCTATCACTAAACACACAACTAAATCAAGATATGATCTGCTAACATATTCAAAATAATGTTTGGCCTGAATATTTTTTTAGCTTCAAACATCAATTTCATTTCATAATGAATACATGCTTCATCTCATAACATTTCATTTTTCATACATTTAGCAAAATTGCTTAACTGATCCTTTTTTTTTTCCCCAAACAGCTTTATTCCTACACTAAAGACATGCAAATCAAAGACTTGCAGTCTTATATAATGTGCAGAATTCCCTACTGTTGGTTCAATTGCTAAATTCTAAAATATTCATAATAACTATCGTTTTTTACTATATTAACTTGGTATCCTGATTTTTTTTTTTTTTNNNTTTTTAGGAAAAGCACATTAAGACACACAAGCAGAATTTCACAGGTACCTCTGTGCAATGATTTTTTGTTTTCCTTCACTCCCCTCTCCAGAGGGGAGCCTCCCCAGCACCCACCACGTGCTCCAGATCCCGGGAGTGTTATCAGGAAGGCTGGCAAGGCACATCCAGCCTCCTTCCTAAGCCTAATGCCCTCTGCAATTCTTGTCTGAGCAGTTGTTAGCTGAAGACAAGACGACTTATTTCCATTCATTCCCCGCATAATCCACCTTATGAATTTCCACTTCACCTACCCGCACAGCCAAGGAGCCAGAAATACAAAATATTTCCTACTGTGTTTTAAACCCACATCCTCCTGGATACACGATAAGAGCTTAATAGCTTTGACACTGCACTGTTTTCATATTCATGCCTAAGTTATGGATACAGCAACAGATCAGCACTTCTTTGTGCTTGGCATTGGCTCTGCTTCGCTGCCTTAAACTGTCTGAGTCAAGGCCACGTTTTAATGCCATAGAGCTCTATTCAAATACCAGTATGACCACATTTTAAAAGCCACCCTGTACCACTTCATTGCCGCAGATGTCCTTTACATCTGGCAAGGGCCGTTTCTCTGCGTGTCAACAGTAATTCAGTTTAACAGCTGTCTCTTTTGACAAGCTTAGTGTCAGACTCTAAAATGACAGGGTGACAGTTTTCCTTTTCTTTAACAGAACATAGTGAAAATTAACTGTTTGAATGCAGGAGCACCGAACGCCTCCCAAATACAGTTTGGAGTCAAGGGAGTGGGGTTGGGAATTGTTGGGATTAACAACCCCAACTGGAAACCTGTAGGGTTTGACAAATCCTGGCACTGCCCCTGGAACTGAGATATTTACCTGAAATTGAAGTGATCAGCAGCCAGAAAACCTTAAATCAGGTTGAAGTAGATGTCGGAGGGAAACCCTGGGAATTTGCACACTGGCATGATGAGTAATTTTCCTGAATTGCATAAAGACACAGGACAATATTTCGTGTATTTAGTTAAAGTGCTTCTTAACACAGCAACTAAAGGCACCCCTTGTCTCAGCTTTCCAACAGCACTCCATACACACAGGTTCTCCACAAATTTCAGGCCTCCAAAAACACCTCAGCATAATTTCTGTAGGACTACAACTGTGCCTGGAATAATACTGTACATCTTCATGATTAAATCCTTTAACAGCAAAACCAGCTTGTGGACAGTCACAAAGTGCCACCATGATTTATGAACCACCAACCTTTAATCTGGTGCAAGAGTGAGCTTTACGAGGCTGCTTGTATTTGGCTCACATAAAAGCGAATTAAAAATATATAAACCTTGCAGTATGTGTGTTTAAACCATGTATTGATGGCAGCTGTGCACTGGATCACCTCCTTGTGTCTCTGTTCTCCAGGGCTGAGCAGTGAGGATGGAAGATTCCTCCCCAGTTCTGTTCTTGGCCAACCTCAGAGTGGCTGAAGTGACACTTGATCCATCTCACACAATTTGTTTTAAAGAATTACAAAAGATTTTCTGTTGTTTGTTCCTGGGTAATCAGGTACAGCTAAAGCATAACAGAATAACCAATAAAAACCCAACAGCTTGAAAGGATGCAAAAACAAGCATAATATTGAAGCTCCTTAAGTAATTGCTTTTGTTTGCTTAATGCTGTCATAAGGAAGAATTTTCTTACCAAGGTGGCAGAACACTGGCACGGGGTTCTCAGAGAGGTGGAAGGTGCCCTGTCCCTGGAAACATTCAAGTTATCTTGGACAGGGCTCTAAGCAACGTGGTGTAGCTGAAGATGTCCCTGCTCATGAGAGGGGGTTGGACTGGGTGGCATTGAGGGGTCCCTTCCACCCCAAACCATCCTCTGATCCAATGATAAATATTTGCACGCAATACCCATGATTACAACATGTGGCCACCTCATGATATTTAGAACAATGCACACTCAAATGCCTACAAATACCTCTAAAAGCCATGCTCATTTTTATCATCTGGGATGGAGATTTCCCATTTCTCAGTCTCATAACACAGCCCAGCTCTTCCTCTTTTATTCCACCTTTTTAAACACAATTGGTCACGACCTGCAGAAGTCACTGATTGTCTACTACTCTGTACCAGGTCTCTCCTACAGCAAAACCTTGTCCCTGTGCTGCAGGGGTGGGACAGAGATGCTGACAGTGCCACCTCCCTCCCCCCTCCTTCCTCACCCACACACTCTGTGCTCTCATTTCCATATCCCGGGAATTCAAACTTTCATAGCCAGAGGTGAGTCTCTGCAAAGGGAACACGTTGCTGGGGTTTTATTAATATATCATGAAGCTCAGTTAGCTGCAAACACATATTTTTAGCACAACATCAGCCCCATGGGACGTGCAGGTCGCTGCCTTTGGAAGGGTGGGTTGTTATTAGTATGGCACTCAGAGCTCAGCTACACAAAACATAGAGAATCACTTTGAATACTTCATCTCCCTAAAACCTCTCACATGCCTGGAACACTAATAATTCTATAACTTAAGCTGAACAGAGTACTATTCAGCTGTAAATTTTATGGCTACCCTCTCCACCTCTTATGAAGTGTGAAAAGAGGCTTCATATCTGTCAGTCTTTGCTCAGAAATGACTTTCGCTGATTACTTAAACTTTCGTTAAATAAGCTTTCCACAAGCTGTAAAAACAGAACACAGTAGGGAAAAAATTGGCTCTCCTTTAAAAGTGCTGTAAAGTCTCTTTTTGAATGAGTAATTAGAAATGTGTAAACTCATTTATGGATATGTGAGAAGCACACACAAAAAATTTGACATTCCATGCAAGTATTTCTGTGTGCTATCAAATTTCATTGTATTTCACAGAGACCCAAACTATACAGACCCAAAATACACATACATTAGTGGACATGGGTTATTTGCCAAGGAGGAATTTACATACAGTACAAGTAAAACATCCTAATTTAAATCTATGACAATGGATACTCACATTCTTAAAGAGAAATCACAGCTGTTTGTCTTTCCTCTTATATTTATACAGATTGCAAAGCTGTTGACAGAGCACGATTTGAGCTCGGCCTTTCCAACTGCTTACTGTTATTTTTATTGCCATTGTCAGCTATCTTTTCCATATCAAGATTAAGCTTAGATGAAGAGGTTCTGATATCCCAAACCCATACAGGAACACCCAGGTGGTCGGGCAGGGAGTGGCAGTGACAGATCCCAGGTCCCACTGCTGGTCCTCGTCCCCTTGAAACTCCCAAACCCTTTTAGTTAAACCAACTTTCCATCTTCATTTCCCCCACACACACAAGCTGCCCATCCCCAAAACAGGCCCTGCAGATCCTCTAAAATCCCCTCATACCTTCATTTTTTGGGGCCCTTTCCCTCTCTTAAAACTTGCATTATTTGTGCTGAAAACTTGCTTTTCCTCTGAGCCTCACGCTCAGCTCCGCAGCAGGGGGTGAGCATCTCATCTCAGCAGAAGAGAGAGAAAGGCAGAGATGAGGGAGATGGGTGGTCCCTGTGTGATTTCCCACCTCCCTGGGAGAGGGGACAGGGCATCTCAGGGCCAGGGAGCTGGAAAGCATCCCACCTCCAGACTGGTAGGACGTTTGCTCGGGAATGTCCCGCTGGGCACACGTACTGTGCACTATAAATAGTAATGTCTTCCATGCTCCTCTCAACAGAGAAATCTGCAGGAGGGGAAATAGTCTCAAATCTGTGTCATTTTCAAGGCAAACAGAGCCAGCCTCATTCCCTCCTCGGCAGGGAAGCTGGAGGTAGGGGGTGCTCACCCCCTGCCCTGTGGAGCTGGGAAAAGCAGGGCCCAGCTGATGACACTGGGGGTGAAGAGTTGCCCCACCACCCACTCCCAACCCTTCCATCCCAGTTTGTCCCACAGGTGTTCTCCTTCCCCTCCATGAGCAAGCTCAGCCCCTCTCCCAGGAAGATGATGGGCACCCTGAAAGGTGTAGGGGGTGACATGAGGAGGTGGCATTAACTGCTTCCCAAAGCACCCCTGCTGGATGGGACTGCCAGATGCTGCTCCCCCTCTGACTCCCATGGATTTCCAGCATGGAAATGGTGCTGAGGAGAGCAAAGAGCACTGCAGTGCTCTCTGCCCAGAAGATATCAGTAAAATACCTCTCCCTGTAAAGATATTAGGTTTGTTATTATTATTTTAATCCTCCAGAGCAATCTGTACCCCACCTGCAAAGCCCAATAATCCTGTTGGTAGCAGGGCAATGCCCCTGCTCCTGCATCCCACCCCTGCTCTGAGCCAGTTCCCTGGCAAAACATCCCCAGGCCCAATTTGGTGCCAAGTCTGTTACAAAACCAACCACGGTGCAAATGTTTTCAAGGAGAAGAACAAAAGTATGAGAAAGGAAAAGGCTTCACACATCTTTAGCGTGGAGAATGTATTTAGTGCTCCCAGAACCTATTAGATGGGGTGATCCAGGCAATTTATTGTTCTGTCAATACCTTTTATTTTGATTTAATAACTTACAAACCCCACGGTCTATCTGTAGCGCAGCCTCAACTTTCTTTACACAGCCCCACTTAACTTCCAAACACTTTAACTTTCAGGTCAAATCTCTGTCATATTGATAAATGGGTCTATTTAAATTTTTATCACCAAAGAATTCTCCCTGGTGTGTTTTTCACTATCAGATTTCACGCCCAAAATAACAGGATACTTATTATTTTTTTGTTATCCACCACACACACGAGAAGAGTCACTGCAGAAAGCCCAGATGTGGCAGGGAAACAGCTGTAATTTGTCTGCAATAATCTCATTCCTACAGAAATATCATATGGAGGGTGGTACAATATTGGCAAGAATACTGTGCAAAAAAAAGGGGGGGAAGCCAAATATAGGATATATACACTAAATTCAGTCTGCCCTGTGCTAACAAACAAACAGCTCAGAGTATTTTACTCTCCCAAGGCATTTCTGTGCACAATGTAGAGGCCCTGGACAAAGTTTGATCTGATTTGGCCATTGCTTCATTAAGCAAACAGAGAAAAACTGCTACAAAGTCAACAAGTTTTTAGATATTATTAGAAATAAACACCTGGTCCTGCCAATAATCAGGACCAAAACTACAATCCTTATAGGCCTAAGTAGGCTACAGATGTGTTTAACCTCTCCTTTAAATGGTATTAAAAGCTGAATTCTGTGGCTACTGTAAAGATAATAAAAACAGATACTGCAGGAATAGAGAAGTGTTTAATGACAAGTCACAAAGAGTTCTACTGAAAGGAAAGCAAGAGCAAGAAAGGTTAAATAAACAGAAACCACAGTGCCTCCCATCTTTCTTACATTACCTTTCAATAACTCTAAGGGAAAATTTCCACTAGCTATGATTTGATTTCCCAGATCTGTGCATTAAATATTTACTTCTAACTATAAACTTATAGGACATGAAAACAAAAACTAATTTGCATTATTAATGATGCAAGAAATGTGATGCTTAGTCCCTTAAGATTCATAATAAAGCAGGAAATGTTAGAGATTTACTTTCTTTTTCTTTTTAAAAGGCAAGTTAAAATGATAAAACTTATTTAATTAACAGAGAGTCTATTTATGAATTAGTTGTTTCTGCCAGCAAGAATGTTTTTTAAAAAAAAAAACTGTCTGAAATGAGGCTGAGACTACAAAGAGTCCATTTTCAGCTTGGGAGTCTCAAGGGAAAAATCAAAGGGTTTCTTTCTTTCAACAGTTTGGGTGAGATGATATTTTGAGATGTTGACAGCTGCCAAACTGCAGAACCAGTGAAGAACTACCAAATTGAAGTCATTTTTATCTTTTTGAATTTTCCTCAATATTCAGCTCGACTTCCTTTAGCAGCTCACAACTGAAATTTCTGCTTGGTTAAAGGGTTTTTCTCTTCCTTCAGCGCTCGTGTCGACCGCTCCGGGATAAACATGAACTCTCTCTCTTCTAAAATCAACCATAAATAATAGAGAACCATTATTATTACTTCTAGTAGTGTTTCTCTTTTAGTAATGCATTAATTGGCATTATTCTCTCCCTTATGTGCCCAGTGTGGAAGCAAATTTCAGTGGTTCATCATCTTTGTCATCTCCGTCCCACTGAATTTTCTCACTCTGTTTACTCACAAGATATTAGCAAAACAGAACTAACAGCCCTTAATAACCAGGGTAGAATTGAAAGTCAACATTTAAAACTTGTTTTCTCCTTTTCTGACAGAAGCTATTTGTAAGATTCAAGTCAGCCTGTAGTCAATGCAATAATAGTAATAATGATAATAACAATAATTAATAACAACAATAAACAATGCTTTCCATGTGGCTCAGAGTGGTTTTAATTTTCCATTTTCTTGCTAATTCCTGTTTCCACTGCTAAAGCCACCCCTCCTTTTCTAACCCTTTCATTCGTGTCAGTCCCATGACCAGCCTTGTGGTGGTTTCTCCCCTGCCTCAGACATCTGCCCCATGTTTCCTCTTCAAACCTCTTCCCTCAGATAATCAACCTGTGCTTGTCTTCACCACACATTCATTGACCAAACCAAAGTGGAACAAACCCCTTCCTCTCACTGTTCAGGGTTTCAGCCCCAGCTGCAACCTCTGCTTCAGCTTCCCCACCTGCTTCTGCCTTCTTCCCTCTCACTGTCACCTCCGTGTCCTGAAGAAAAGCACTTCCATCTTCCTCCAAGCCACCATTTCTTCCTAAACTTGTCCTTAAGGTCTGTCCCAGGTGTTCCTCTGTCCCCTGTCCCCTCCTGGGCACCTTTCCTTGATGGGACTGGGGTGGCCTCACCTCATTTTGGTTTGTTCCCACCAAAACCAGCTCAGGCAACCCCAGACTGAGCAAGGAGCGAGTCCAGAGCCGTGTTCCAGGAGGGGAAGGGCAGAGCCTCTGGCACTGCTTTAGCACACCCAGTTTCTGATGCATTTTGTCTTTACAGCACCGAGCATGAATGAGCAGCATTTGTGCCTGATCCCCACTCAGAGACAGAGGAATTTCTGGAATCCTGCAGCCAACCAAGCCCTGCTCTGCCTCCTGAGATCTGAGGCAAATATTAATTGGAAATATCAAGAGTGACTTCTGCTGGCACCAACGCCTCAGAATTTGGATTAACTGCACTTTGGATTAACTTTCTTGTAAGAAACCTCCCCCACCCCCCAACTTTATATTTAATTTAAAAATTTTTCAAGAACAGAGATGCAAGTATTGATCACTGCAGGCATCAGATAGCTTTAAAAAAGGGATTTTTATGAATTATCATAAGAGCTTAATGTCCAGCAAAGGTAGTGGTGTGAGTGAGAGAGAATTATATCCCCAGCGGTACCACAGACCTGTTCCCATCAATGACCTAAGGACTAATTTACAATTACATGAGGAATTAGAATGGATTTCTATAAATTTTTTCACATTTTTTAGTGTAAAAAGCAGCACATAACTTTTCTTGGGAGACCTCCTGTCAGCACTAAAGAAAAACATTCTCCCCTTTCCAGGAGCCCTTCCCACACCTTTCTACTAAACTGGTGACACACAATACACAAAGTCTTCCCTAACTCCGAAAATAAGAAAAGTATAAACACAAGGATTATTAATCCAATGCTTTTAGGAACAATAAACCACATGAAGACTCTCCAAATGATGTCTCTAACTCAGCAAACACAGATCCAACTGGGCAGCCCACACAAGCCAGGTGGGTGTCCAGGCGTGAACCCAGCCTTGCCCTCTGCACTCATTAATTAATTTTGTGAATATCCTCAGAGGATGACCCTTCTTTAGCACAGACTCAAAGAAAGAGCAGTGTCTGCATCTCCCCAGGGCCAGGAGAAGTTCCCCATGGCCAGCAGCAGGACAGACCACCACTGGATCCCAGCATTCCACATCCACAGGAGTCCAAGTTTTGTTTGCTGCCCCTTCATCCCTCGCCCTGCTCTGGACATTTCCATTTGAAATCAGGATCTGTCACTCCTCCAAACTAGGTATTTTTCTTTTCTGTCTGAACCTGAATGAAAAAATCCTGAATCCCTGGGTGTCTGACATCAAAGTGGCATAGAAGGGAGCTACTGGGATGGTGTTGTGGCATTAATGCTGCACTAGAAAGGAAGAGCAGATGGGCAGCGAGGAAGCAAATCCTGTTGAAATATGATTAAGTGACACTGAAGATAAGGAAAACCATGAAAACTAAAGGGCAGGTAAGGAGATTTTAAGTGCAATATAAAAGGGGATTTGTGGCACATGTAATTCTTCCTTTAAATGTTTATTAAACATAGATTTTTTTTTGCCTCTCAGTTATAGCTACAGAACATTTTGTTTCTCTCTGTGCTGTCCACAGGGATTAGCCAAAGCTGAAGGTCCTTGGTGCTTTTGTATCTACTGGATGTTTGTTTTATTCTCTCTCACAAAATACATTTCCAATTACAGATGAAAACAGCAGGCAGAAAGGGAAGAATGTGCCACAAAGTATCTCTGGCATTCCCAGAAAAAAACTCCATGATTTCTTGGAAGATCACTTCAACCATGCCCCAAATCAAGATTTATCCATCTCCATTTTCACCAGGCAAATCTGGTTTGTGATCATCCTGTTTCTTACCTGTCGTTTGCCAAATTAGAAAGTCTTCTGTAAGTATTATGGGATGGAGAACACTGATTTTTTTTTTTTAATCTATTTTTAAATTATTTGTGCTGATGCAATCAGTCACACCTTTCAATAAATTACTAATTGTGGGCGAATCCTCGTTCTCAGCACCAACAGAAATAGGTTCTGTTCTCACATCCCTGTGCATGCCCACAACCACCAAACCCAGCCCTCGCTGTGCCAGTTTTCCTGGCAGCTCTTTTACAGCTCCAAGTGACCCAGAGCCTCCAGCCCTCCGTCTTCCCAGTGGGACAACCTGCTCCAGAGGTGGCCTTTCACCACATAGTGCTGCTTCATTTCAGCATCTCTAAGTTTTCTTCTGCCTCCCAGAGAAGATTTAATTGAGCCTTTAATTCAACAGGATCCCTGGTGGAGGGGGAAGACAGGGAAGGAGCAAGCACTGGATGGATGGATGGATGGATGGATGGATGGATGGATGGATGGATGGATGGATGGATGGATGGATAAAAAACCTCATGCCTTTTTTTGGCCAATCCTATGTGTTCTCCTGTACTTTTCCACATCCATAAATCCAATGAGCTCTTTCAATCCCCTCTCTGAGCTCTGCTCTAGCACAAACTCAGGATGAAGAGGGACAGGGAAAGGCAGGTGAGTGCAGACCCAGCACTTGGGAAGAGGAAACCTCCCCACCAAACCTGCCAAACCAACACTGCACTGAGATAAATATGCACCATTCCCTGCATATAAAATCTGCATTTCTTTTTTATTTGCATTAGAAATCCTGGCTCAGGCCTGTGGCTGGGATTGGGGTGGTTGTGTGCTCATCTCGTATTGCTTGCGGCCTGTTAGAAAAATCACATAATCCACCACAGGTTTAAAACATAATTTAAACCTGCCAAGTCTCATAACTTCCAAGAAGGCAAATTTACCATAAAAAAAATGGTTTCCACTTACTTGATTTTATATTCAGATCCCTGGCACACGGGCCTGCCACCAAAGGAGCCTTTTATGCAAGCACATAATCAACGGAAGCCTTCATTTTCACTGTGGTTGGATTTAATGTGATAATGAATATTCCAGTGTCAGCTCTGGGTAAATGGATGGGGTTTCACCTCAGATTCCCTCCTTTCAATGTCTCACGCAGGCACAGGCTTGCTGAGTGGTAAATAATTTAGCAGCACCAGCAGAAGGACACCTGAGATGTGTTCCCAAGGCGGGCGGATCCGCCGCGCTCGTGTCCTGCCCCGTGTTCCTGCTCTTGTAAACAGCAGCCGTGGAAAAGCTTTATTACCTATTTATATCTGGCCCTTGCAAAGGAGAACTCTTGGAAAAATGCATGGCTTCAGCCAGCTGCCTGTGGAAAAATCTCCCTTGGGTGGCCCGTGGGCACCGGGGAGGGTCCGTGGGCCCAGCACTCAGTTCCGGGCAGGGAAGTTTGGTGGTGCACCCCAGACCAATGCCACAGCCATGAGCAATGCACATTCCCTAATTAGCAACATTTATTTTTATTGTCATTTGCAGAGCTACAGCTGATATTTCACATTCATTTGAGAGTCTCTCTGCAGTTTGCAAACATTTACCCACCCCATACGAGGCAAATTCTTTCACGCTCATTTTCCAGATGCAGAATGTGATGAGATTGATGTTACTGTGAAACTCTTCCCTTCCAGATTCCCCTGTTTGTCCCCAGATCTAACCCTTATTACCCAACCAGGCCTGCCTGGGGGAGCAGCTTTCCAACATAATTGTTAGGGATCTGCTCTATCTTTGGGCTTCTCACCTATTTCCCAGTCATTGGCTGATGTTTTTCCTCTCCCTTTTGCCAGTTTCAAGTTTCCACTCCAACACCAAATGCTTCCCTCCTTTCCTACTGCTGTTAACACAAGGCAGATCAAACAAACACAAAAGTGTTTTCTCAAAAAATAATCATTAAGCGTATCGTGGAGTTTGGTTCCAGTGACAGCTGAATATTTGTTTCATTAATAAGTCATTTGCAATTAATTCCCGGAGTCATTTCTTAAAGAACATTGTGATGTTTCCATGGTTTTAAAGTGGCAAAACACCAGTCATTCTTTGACAAAATTTCAGTGCAAAGTGCTCAAAGGCATCCACTGGAAAAATCCAGCCTCTGAGGAGGGGTGTCCCTGTGATGTGGGAATGTGGCTCCCATTAGTGGTGAGGCACTTCTCATGACATGCAAATACCTGCAGGATTCAAGGCTTGAACTTCAGGTGCATGGGTGATCATGCTGCTCCATTCAAATGATTAGTAATGAAATGAATATTAATTTCTCTTATATAGTAACTATATAACTATTGTGCAGTTATAACTATTATAATTATAACTATTATCATTGTTAAAGGATTTTCTTCCATTTCAGGCTCATAAACAATTTCCCTATGCTGGAAACATAACAAAATCTCCAATACAAATGGTTCAATGTCTCCCTTTTCAATCAAAAGGCTGGATGAACAAATAATTTTTATCCTGCCTTCTGAAGCTGAAGATGCTCCAGCTCACAAATGTTCCTGAGGCTATAAAATCAAACCAGGATGAGCATCTCTCCTTGGAGATCCAAGGGGCTCCATCCTCAACCTACCAAAGTCACCTTCTTCTGGGGATGGAATAGGCACCATTTGCATTGATGTTTCATTAAGAATTAAATAACAATTTATCATCTTTCACAGTGCTCTTTCTAACCTCATGAACTGGCACGATTTGGGAATAAATAGCACGGGAAAGTGTCTCTAATCCTGGGCATCAGCTCCACTTTCACTCTAAATCCTGAGCCCTGACATGTGGCCAGCAAAGATGAAGGACATTTCTAAGCCATAGAAACAATTACAATTGTTGTCATCTCACCTTGTCAATAACCTTCCCCCAAAATTACAGGTTAGAGAGGTGTCTGTAATCATTAACAGCCTGGAGGAGAAGCACATTACCAAAGCAACAAACCTCTAATCAACAGAGTGGGAGCAGTGCAGAAGAGAAAAATAACTCCTTAACGAGCCAGTTGCAATAATTTTTTTTTTAAAAAATAAAGATCTTACTTGGTACATATAGTTACCACCCCACAGTGGCAAAATTGACGCATTGGAAAAAGTGAACATCATAAATTTCTGCCTACTTGGGAATGTAATTTGCTGGAATTACAGTTTTAGAGGGAAGTGCTTGCAGGTTTTCATATTCAGCAGCAAGAGGACTAAATCTGTCCATGAACTGACACAGCTCTGAAGTGACACAGAAAACTGGCAAAAAAAAAGTGTCAAATATTTGGTTTGCAATCAAAAATTAAGACAAAATATTTTTAAAACTTAAAAATGCCCATTCTCAAACATCCTTATGGAGATGAACAGATAAACTTGGGGTCTGGAAAGCAAAGTTCTAGAACCACCCACAAAAATCTTCAAATGGAAAGGTTTGTAATTTGTCATGAAAAGCAAGTCAAAATGAATCTTTTAAATGTTATTGCAATGCTATAACTTATGGGCTAAAAAATTAATAAAGTTGGATAAGAGAATCTATAAAAAACCCCGTAAGAAAAAATGGAAACAATCAATTTTGCACCTTTCATCAATACCCCAGGAGTTGCCACACAACTATTTCTATGATAAGATGTGAGTTTGCCTTGAATGCAATTTGCAATCTATTAACTTGATCCAGTTTTCACTGAAGGAAATGAAAAGATTACCATTGACTCCAGTGAAAGCTGGATTAGACTCTGTTCACATTCACAGTGGGGAGGAAAAAAAAACCCTTAATGATTATTTATGCCAGAAATTCCAGTGTAAAAAGGAAAACTGGTGCAAATGTGTTGAAGAATTTGAAGAGAAAAATGAGCACATTTGATATAAAATATAATTCCACTAAAAAGTAGAAGATTACTAATTACTCTGAATGCACTTATAGAGAAGCTATAGATGTAATTAAATAGCACAAATATACTTAGAAATCCAATTATAGCAATGGAGCAATGATTGCACAGTTGCATGAAGAGTTAAAATAAAATATGATAGCAGATAAATGGGTATATTAGAAAGGCATTATTAGATTTCCTTGCATTTATCCACCACTGAGTGCCACCAACCCTTCAAGCCAGGGACAAATAGGAGAAAACAGATAGAGGAGAGAGATTGAGTTCTCCTGCTAAATATAGACAGCAACAACTGAGATATTTCTACTAAAAAAAGATAAAAAGAGAGATACCAGTTACCAATACATGACATACAACAAATCAAAATCCAGAGTCTTATTCACAGTCCTGCTGTTCCACCAGAATTATCAACTTTGTAAACACCAAACTTAAAAAAGGAGTAAAATTCAAAAAGGATTTACTGCAGGAAGTCTAAAAATCTCCAAGAAAACACAATATACCAATAAAGAGCCAATTATTGCACCATCAATATTCAGCAGTGGACTATCAGGGCAAAGCTATGCAGATTCCATTAGGAAAAAATACAGCCATGCCTATCCTTTGGCAGGAGAACATTACTTAGAGATGGGAAAAGGGACCTGCACTTTATTTGTGGGTTTAAATAATAATTTGATACTTTACCCATTATGTTGAGGAATTAACATATAGAGGAAACAAATGCATGTCCCTTTCTGATTTAAAACTAAGTCAGTTCTTGCTCTGCTTTCTCTTGTCCTTGGAATTCACATTGCCTCAAAATATATGGATATTTATGGTTTGCAAAGAGGTATTTATAGTATATTCAAGGTTTGCCAACTTTTGAAATCCAAGGGAAATATTCACCAATTGCCAGTAACTTGTTCACCTCTCTTACAACTTTACCTGGTTTTAAAATTTAAACATAAACCAGGCACAATTTGAAAGAGGTTTTTGTGAGAATTCCTCTCTGGTGAATTAGTAAATGCCTTTCTGGGAGTTTCCCCATTAATAAACACCTGCAATCAGCCCTATTTCCCAGTTTACCCCCATTCTGCAGTCCCAGGGAGAGGGCTCATAAGGGGTTTTATTTTGTGAGGTCACACAGACTGTGTCTGCTCCTCCCCAGGTACAAGCTGGGCTATTAACTTAATCAAAGAGGGTGGAAAAGAATGAAAATAACCCCTAAAAATAGTCTCTCATTCTGCTTTTGCTGCAACACTACAAACAGAAACATCCACATGCTCAGCCCTGCCTTGGCTAAGCAAATCTCATAAACGTCTGAATTTCCCATTATGGCCATGATTTCTAGAGGGAGATGAAATCTTTACCTCTCTCTAAATTGATGGGAGTCTCCCTCCTCCCTTCAGATGCCAGAATATGGAAGTAGAAGACTCTCCCTCTGAAGGCTGTATTTTATAATACTCTGATGAGATGCCTTTTGATTTAGGGTTGGCATGAAGGAAGAAAAAAAATCCCGTGTAGTCTGCCAGCTCATCTAACCCAACTTTAATCACTTACTGTGTAGACAGCTATATCTGAGCCACTCATCTAAAATCCCTTTAAAGTCAATGGTGAGAAATAGATGTTTTTAGGATGCAATTAATTGATTGGAAGGAAGAGGGATCTATCACATATGGAAAAGAATTATGGCCCGAAGGGTTCTGCTGTTCCTCATTTGCTTTACAGGAGTTCACACGTCTGCATTTGAACAGTCACCCAGGACAGGTGAGAAGAATATCTCCAACCACTATTAACAAATCTCTCTTGGTGTCTTTTAATCTATTTTCCTGTTCCCTTCCCTTCTGTTCCCACACCCAGTCTCTCCTGAGATATCAGTTCCATTTTTTTGCATTACAAGCCCATTAACCCCTCAAAGAAGTGGGTTCATCCATCTGATGCTAATGAAAATATTTGGATCACACACTAGGGCCAGAAGAACTGATCCATCAGGTTTGAAAAAGACACTAGTGGTTATTTTCATGTCAATTGTCACAGAAATATTCAGAATAAAACAAATAACAAAAATCTTCCTACAGCTGTGCCACTCCCCCGAGGGCCTTTCAGCTCCCAGGACTGTGGGTGGTCACCACCAAAATGTACCAAAAAATTGTGGTGGATACAGAGAGTGTAAGGAGCTGGGGCAAGGATTTTCATGGAGACAAAGAAAAATATTCCCCCTCAAGATGATGTGGCACATCTATCACCTTGAACACACAGCAAACTTCTGGAGGAAGCAAAATTAATAATAATAAATTTCCCTTCACCAAGTGGGACCCAACAAAGCCAACTTGAAACAAGTTCTGCCAGACTGGAATATTGTGGAGCACCCCAAAACCTTCATTTTACTGCTCTACCACCCAAAGCACAACCCTGCTCTGCAATTCTGCTCTGCTCTGACAAGCTGGTGAACCACAGCCCATTTCCTCTCACCCACCAAAGAGCACCATTGTGCTGCAGGTCTTTGAGGAATCTGCTGCTCACTCTGACATAAGGGAGTAAGTTTTGTTTCATGTTTCCCTCATTCTGGGCATTCATCTTCAAAGCGTCTCGCTCGCAACCGGGGAGCCTCAGAAGCCTATCAGGGGCAATTCAAAGAGCTTTGCACAGAGCAGGAGGGGGCTCCTGCTCAAAGCTGCAGCTTTGCATCTGCCAGAGAGGAGCAGATTCAAACCCAAAGAGGTCACTTCACCTACCTGTAGTGGGATCTCGTATTCAGAAGACTCTGACTAAAAATAAGGGATATTTAGGCAGTGTGATAACTGAAGCCCTCGAGGCGATGCTCTTTCTCTCTGCCTCACACACAGAGCAATGTCTCCTTTAGAGAAAACCTCCAAACTCTGGGAGACATAATGGCCTCCAGAAAACTTACTCACAGATTAGCTCCAGCTGTAGCATCCTCCTGGTTTCTGCACAAAAGTTTCCAACGAGCTGGACCACCACGAGCCCCTGTTCAAACTGCCTGAAACAAGGAAACTACAATGAACACTTGTTCAATACAGCATGGAATAGCAAAAATGCTGATTCCTTTCAATTACCCAATTTAATGCAATAGAGAGGGAATATTTTGCTTGGTTCAGAAATTACCCTGATCAGAGCTGGAAGCTCCTGGATAACATAAGGGCTCTGCTTGGATGGGCACTGTCTAAACACAGAATAATTCAGAGCTGCTTGCCCCAGAATTTATCATTTTCACAGGAAATATAGAAAAGTACAGAAGAAAATATTGTTGTCTCAAATTTATACACAGAAAACTGAGACAAGGGGAGATGCAGGTTCAGGTAGAGACGTTTAATATCATTGATAAGGGTAAGAAAAATCAGAAAAGGATTAAGAGAAAGAGAAGCATGATGGTTTTATGGATTATCTGCAGAGTCTTTGTATCAGGCACTTGGTATTTTTGAAAACAATTTCGATTACATCACTGTAACACCTGATTTCATGTAGCAGCCCTGCATCTCCTTTTAGCTGCAGGGAGAGGGCAATGCCATCTCTGGGATTTAACCCCACTGTCCTGAGTTAGCAGGGTCTCTCTCCCTGCTCCCACTGCCATCACACACCTGATGAGGCCACATCCCTCCTCTTCCAACATCCACACCACAGCCACAAATGCCACCTCTGCACAGTTTCTCCCACCTGTAACAGTTCTTCAGTTTTTATTGTCTCCAAGGATTTTTTCCATTTTTTAAAAAATATTATGTTAAAATGCACATCATCCTGCACTGCTTTCTCAGCCTCCTCTTATTCATGCTGTATTTTTATTAGAAGCTGTAAAGCCTTTGGGACAGCCTGTGCCTGAATGGCACCTCACAGATATACTTCCATTACTCCCCACATCAAGTTTTTCTTTTTTATTAGTAGCCCCTGTTGGTTGGTTTTTGTGGTTTTTTTTTTCCCTTTTAACCTCAATTTAAACATCCCCTCTACTGCCATGCTTCATTTTGCTGCAGTGCTGACTGTGATGTTTCAGGTTCACTGTGCTCCCTCCACGTTTGGGTTATAACAGCAGGCCAAGATGGATCATAAACTTTATGTCTGATTCTGCTTCTCACATAACATTTGTGGGGTTTTTTTTCACATTTTCCTACTTAGTAAATGCATTATTCCTTTAAAGATCTGATCAAGTATTCTGGGATCTGTGAGACAAGGCTAAAATTTAATTTAATTCCCAAATTATTCTTGTGCTGCACATACCCAGGCACAGCCCAGTTTGGACAAGGCATCCCTCCAGAAGAGCTGAGCATTTTGAGGCCCTTTCACACCATAAGGAACACACTCTATGCCCAAACCTGCTCTCAGAGGGTCTCCTACCCTGCTTTGGCCCTGAGCTCCCTTTTGTCCATGTTTTATCCTCACTCCCATTGCTCTTGCTCTGACCTCACCTGGAGCAAGGAGGCTGCAAGACCTCTGTGTCCCTTTGCTGAAAGACCAATTGATTTATGCCCCGAATGTTTCCCAGGCTGTAAAATGGCAAAAAAAGTACAAATGAAGAGCCTCACACTATTTTTCTTCCTGCTGTGTGCAATCGAGCCAGAAAGTCTCCCTTACTCCCAAAGAAACTGCAAATTACCTCAGCATACCTGAGCCACCAGCAGCAACACGACATTGGGAATATTTTCCCTGACTTGTTCTCCTCCTGCTGAGCTCCTCCACAGGTCTGGGATGCTGCCTGCTTCCACAATGCCTGGTTGGAAACAAAAATCCTGCATGTGAATGAAGCACTAAACCTTTGCCACCAAAATATGTGAATAATTTTTAAAGAACTTCACGTCCCTTCAGACATTGTGGAGTTGACCCCATCTATCCGTGGAGTCTGAAAGGGAAATAGATTTAACACAGCCAAGAAATAATCACAGGAAAGAATTCTGGATTCAGCCAAGGATGAAGTAAGGCAGTCTATTTCCTTCAAAGCAAGCTGAGGCCACCGCTCACTACATTCAAATACATCAATTACAGAGAGCTTTAATGGAAAAGGATTAAAAAGTACAAAGGTAAAACAAACAGCATCACTGCAGTGCCCAGGAGGATGAAACAGCTTCCTTCTGTGGTGGGTATGATTACAGAATTGCTAAAAAAGGAAAGGGAGGAGAAAGGGAAAAAAGGTTTCGTGTACCTTGACCAGAATGGCTGTGATAGTGACAAGCCCAGGACACTGCAGCATGTGCATTGTGGAATTCAGTCCCTGTGGCCCCAGTCTCACTGCCACTGCTCAGATCTGAACTCCAGTTCTGTATTTCCTCTTTCCTTCTAGCCAGGGAAGTACATTATTTCAACAATGCAAAGCTTTAGAAAAGGTTATTTTCCTTAAGTCTCTTCAAATTGCGTCTGTACTGTCCCAGGTCATTGCAAACTGTTTCCTCCAGTCTACTTCCATCCACATTCCCATTTCCAAGATCTGTGCCATTCAGCTCCATCTTCCCTAAAAGTTTGGTATTGAGTTTTTCATATGCCTAATTTGTGCTTAATTCGAGCTGGGGGTAAATCATTACAACCCAGATGGAGTCAATAGGAGCACAGTGACTTACATCAGCTTTGTGTCAGTAAATACTGACAAGATTGATCTCAAACTTTTTCAGAACAAAAGATTTCTGAAGATGGATTAAACAACATAAATGCTGAGCTGTTTTGCCAGACTGCAAATGGCATAACACAAGCTTTGTGTGACATCTCTGAATTATCCCTCCGTGGTAATGTTGACATTACATGGTATTGACTCACGGAAGGAGCTTAAATACCCTTTTAAGTTTTCAAGACTCTTTGACAAAGCACTATTTCATTAACAAAATGTTAATGGAATCCAAGAAGCCTCCAGAAGAGCCTGCTGGCTGGCCAGGGGATGAGGCAGCACAGAGCAAAGCAATCCTGATTTTTAGACAGCAGGAAAGGAAGCCTTTCATGCAGGGCACTCACTGGTCGAGGGAGGAGAACCTGAGGGCACTTCCACAGCCCTTCACTGAAGCACTACCACACCTTCTGCTGGAGAAGGTCAAAATAGCACAAATCAGGAAATGCATCACACAAAGTGAACTGGCAGAAGCAGCAGGGTTGGCATCAGCTTGGAGAAAAAGCATCTTTCTGGGAAAAGGAGAAAGGTCTGGAGAGCATTGCCATGGGGGTCACCTGCTCTGGGGTCACCTCTGGGAGCAGGGTATTTATGTGCCTGCAGGCTATTTATATTTAACAGCTGAAACTGTTGGCTCTAAGGGTCCTGCTAATCACAGAACCAATTAGGTTGGAAAGGGCCTCTAAGACCATCAGGTCCTTCTGTTAATGACACAATGGCTCTCAAATAACTACAGGGTTTATATTTTATGGATTTATGCTGCTCAGGACAGAGCCATGGTCCCAGCACCCTCCCAACAGTGACTTCTGTAGAGAAACCCTCTGTAAGTCAAAGGAAAGGTGACAGACTCTCTCAAGAGCAAAGTTTTCTCCCACCCTGTGTACTCAGATTTTCAAACTTAAGCTTTCCTGCCATTTTTAGGTCTGCAGTTGCTTTATGTAATAAGACAAGTCATTATTTACCAAAAAGATTGGAAGGGATGGGCAAAGAAACACTAAATCTCTGTCCACTTGACAGCATTTTGTAGACCAACAGCATATTTCCTCCCAATAGTTCATTTTATCTGCTCCATGGACTCACATAAAGCAACAAGTGCAAGAGAATAATGTAAAAAAATAATTAAAAGTTCAGTGCATAAATGCAACTCTTGACTGAGGCACTCAAGGGCCACCTTGCTGCCTGAAACCACTTCTTTTTAATTGTTTGTATTTTAAGTTGATAAAATTCACAGTAGTAAAGATAACTTTGCCTGACTTCCAGTAGAAGCCATGACCAGAAGCTGATGGGAAGGGGGAGAAGCCTCTGAGATGTTTGTGTGTATTTGTGCAGCACATTAAAAATAAAGAAATAAATGAAGAAAGAATCACACAGAAATAACAGACTCCATCAAACGTGGCAGGGCTGTGAAACACAGCTGTGAAACACTGCACACTGCACTCTGTCCTGGTGGCTGGATTGAGGGGGAAGCCTCGTGGGACTGCACTCCACACCTGTCAGCAGCTCCAGCATGGACCAGGGATTAAAAAGAAAGATAAAGATCCTCTGATACAACTGAATGATGGACAAAAGGCTCATTCCCTGGTTGAAAACAGGCATTTTGGGGCAATAGCAAAAGCTATTGTCCCCAACTCCTACATACCCAAGTTTGTGAAGTGATGCTGATGGTCCCTCCTGTCCCAGGTTAATGCTCCCCTCAACAGCACCTCACCCTCGTGGGTTTGTTGGTTTGAATTCAAGGCAAATGACCTGTGCCCTGAGAGCTGAACAACCACAACACCAGCAGTCTGATGCCCCAACAAGAGGACAAAAACTCCTGCAGCAAGAGAGGAAAGATTTTGTGCCAGGAGATGATTAATTTTTCCAAGTGCCTTGCTGCTCTCCAAAGGAGAGGAGGAAATCTGCTCTGCCTGGAGGCTGCTTGGCTGCCCTGCACCGATGCCAAGGAGTCTGAAAATCCTCTGCTCAGGGGATTTGCAACAGCACAAGGCAATCCCACCTCTCAATTCACCACGAAAACACAAGAGAAAAGTACCCAGAGCACACCTCTGGCAGGCAAACCAGCCCCCCAAATCCTCCAAATCTGCCCTCCAAAATCCTCCAGCTAAGAGACTTTCCTCAAACACTTGATATAACTAAATTGGAAATCAAAGATTGAGGCTCTTTCAAGGATAACCAAATAAAGTCCTGGGTGGCTGCTTTGGTGATAATGGCCACACCAGAGCTCAGCCTCTGCGCAGGATGAGCCCAGCCCATGAGCAGAGGAGCCAGGTGAGCTTTCAGAGCTCCATATTCCCAGCAGTGTGGAAATTCAGCAACTTAGTGAAAGAGAAAGGGAGAAAACATGGAGCATTCCTCAAAGTTATCTTGGACTATACCGTAGGTTTCAGTAGAAAATAATTTGAAGGACTTTTAGAAAAATTAAAATTCAAGGGAATTAGAGGGAGAAAGACATGTTGCTCTTGACTGTGAAGTGTGGCACTTGCTCAAGGACACTGAACTTTGTGATCTCTCTGGGGTCACGAATTTTCCACATGAATTAACAGACGTCCTTTGAGCCACAGAGACCAAGCAGGATTTTTATCCCAGCTGAAGATCTGCCCCACGATGTTCACATCCCATTGCCAGGAAAGCATCTCCCACCCTCCAGATAGCCTTGGTCAGAGCCCTCTGTGAATAAGCACTTTATAATGTGAGACACTTGCAGTGCAGTGGGTCACTGGCAGCGGGGTTGAGAAAGGGACATTCACATCTGAAGTCACAAATCTCCACAGTCAACGCTGAAAAAATCAGCTCTGTCTCAAAGGCTCTTACAGACCTAAGAGAATCAACAGGCTCGAGGAACACATTGCTGCAGTGTTAGCAAAGGTTAGGGAAAGCTGGAGACCCTCAGGTTTTGGAAATCAATCTGTGCACGGCACAAAAGTTTCTCTCTTTCTAAACCTGAGGCAAGCACAGGTTGTGTTTGTTGTACTCTCAGAAAAACCTCTCATCAAAATGTCTTGCTCATCTGAACAGGACAACGTTCAGAGGCACAAAGACAACTGGAAGGCAGGAGGGGAATTTTACTTCTAAAACTCCACTGCAAGCCCCGGTGCTTACACACATTTCTGTCCATTCTCTACACTTACACCTTTTATTTTTCTTCAGCTGCCACGTTTAACCACAAGTGCTGTGACCATAAATTAATAAAACAACCACTTAAAAGGCCCCCAAACAGCAAACTCAACAACACTTACAATTGCATTAATACAAAATTCACGAGACACAACTGGCACCACACAGGAGGGTTTTTCTTTCCCAGTCCTAGGAAGGAGTTTAGTTGAGCAGAGCTGGATTTACCTGAGCTGAGCTGTTGCCCACCCTCCTTCCTGCTACTCAGGTGCCTCTCCCCAGTTGTTCCCTAAGGAAAACATTCATTCCTCCAGAAGGAAAACACCTGTGCAGTACCAGGCAGTGAGCTGAGAGGGTATTTATTGTCTCTGCAGGACAATTCTAGGAATCAGCCCTTATTTAAAAAAATCTCTGGATAGGTCTTTAAATCAAAGACTAAATAAGTGAGAAAAGGTTTACAAAAACTGATAATCCCAACCCAGACATCTACCAATCATAAATACCTGTCATTCTTAGCATAATATGCAACCTTCAATATACTGTTGTTTCAGGCATGTTTAGGTACCCTATAGAAATGACTTTATGCTGCTATTATTCCTAAAAAACTTTAGATGGCTTTGGATCCATCATCATTCATCATGTCAGCCCCTCTACGGGTAGTTACACACACTTTGTCTGCTCGGGTTTATCTAATAGCCAGCCTTGGCTTTTATTAATTTCCACTGGTTTGCAGAAACTACAGAGCTCCTACGCTCTTTTATAAATTATCTCTGAACTTGTAATCATTTTCCGTGAAAACCCAGCAGTGCTTTAAAGGTACTTCAGCTCTTCCAGGGCTGCTACTTCCTTAAGAAGGGCATCCCAAATGCCTGATGTGGTTTGGATTTCTCTGCTCTTTGTTTACTGGGATTTAAACTTAAGGAAAAGCAGTTTTTGGGTGCTGCTGAAAAACAGATTCCCAAGGGCAAAAAACAGATTTGCGTGGTGTGAGCATTCATCTTGAATGTTCAGCAGCCTGAGTTGAGCTCCAACCTTTACCTCATCAATTTTGCATCTGTGGGATTAAGGAGCATCCCTATGGAAGCAGAGAAAATCTGCATTTCCCCTGGCATGACCACCTGGCCCAGAGCAGCTGTGGCTGCCCCTGGATCCCTAGAAGTGCCCAAGGCCAGGTTGGACAGGGCTTGGAGCAGCCTGGGACAGGGGAAGGTGTCCCTTCCCATGGATAATCTTTGAGGTCCCTTTCAACCCAAACTATTCTATAACTGTTCTATGACCGAGAAAATAAATTCCCTTGTGTACTATTGATACATATATATGAAGATATACAAAATATCTGCTTATCTATCAGGCATAAATCAGAGTTTAGATACCCAGGTGTAAGCACAGAGATGTGTTACATCTCTACAATTTTAGTTTCTGTAATTTCAGTTGAAATTTCCTCAGTTCACTACCAAACCCATAACTGTGAATTTAACAGTTCTGCTGCAGAGAACAAAAAGGAGAACAGAACTAACATTTAGTGTGTGTGTACATATGTGTGTATCTATATTCAGAATATTGTGTATCTTTCCTCTAGAATGTTACTTTATCCTGGTTTATAGAGGATTTCTCTGCTCCTCAGTGAGTTTTTGCTCTGTAAAAGCTGTGTAAGAGGCAGGTGTGGGTCAGGGTGCCTGGAAGGAAGGCTGCCATGGCATCCAGAGTCCTGGCCACGGGCTCAGCCACCATCCCAAGGCCACACAGGTCCCATGTGGCTTCCACAGCATCATTCCCATGAGCCAAGGCTCCAAAGAAACGGCTCCTGCTCAGGATGGGGACCCCCCTGGGGTGGCCTCGGGTCTGTGGCCCCCACAATCCTCCCCTGACTCATGTCCAGCCCTTGGCCACCTTGGGAGTCTCTGCTGGAGCTCCTCCCTGCCCTGGCAGCTCCATGGGCAAGGAGAACCCCAGAGGTGCCTCCCATCTTCAAACACTTCCCTTTGGAGCACTCCAGCCACCTGTTCAGCACGGCAAAACATCCAACCCATTTAATGAGGCTTCTGGTAAAATCATCCCTTTGAAGTCCCTCAGACCATGACAGCAATTAACTCCAGACCCATCCTCATTTCTGTTGTTTTACCTCAGATCATTCAAGATCAACAACATCACCGAGGGTGCAAATTATTTCCCTGCAAAAGCAGTGAGGGAATGTCTCACATCCAGAGGTTCCAGTCAGCTGCCAAAGTGACCTGACTGCAATCACAGCCACAACGTGGGGGTCCTCCAGTGTCCCTGGGCTCATCCAGGATTTTTAATAATGTCCCTTTTGCAGACTGAAGCCTGTAAGGAAATTCATTCTGTTAAGATTGGTGGCATTTAGGGATGAATCTGCTGTAGGTACAGAGAGGGCAGGTAAGGATGGCATCACAGGACAACAAAATACACAAATGGGATCATGGACTGTGGCACCTCTGAATAAAACTGTCCCCAAGCACATCCCACTTCAGCATCATGTGTGCATATGGATATTCAAAAGCTTTTCCCTAAATGTGCACAATGTAGATTATTTCCACGTTGCAAATTGCTTATAACAATGCACATTAAAAGCAAGTATGACATCAAGTGGATTATAAATAATATAATTTTGAAAAGGAAAAAGGATCTAACTGAAAGATGAGTTTCTCCACATTAGAAATGGGAGAAATAATAAATGAGGAAGATCATGAGCAATAGATACACAACCAGAGGTCATTAGTCTAAAATTACCCATGGAATAAACTTCTTCAAGGTTTTTTTTTTTTGCTTTATTTCTGCTTCTGTTTTTTTTTTTTTTATTTGCTTTTGGTTCTGTTTTTAAAGTGAGCAAGAATAAGGATAAAAGGAAACTAATTCCCCACTAAAGGGCCTCCTACAGCTGGAGCAGGAAGACCTGCTGGCTGCAGGAACCTCTGCCAGGGGAGGGGACACACAGCCCCCAAATGGGGCTCCAGGCAATGATCCTCACCAGTGGCAATATGGATATCACAGGGAAAGCAGCAGAGCATCCAAATCCTTCCCCTGCTCCGTGTCTGAGGATACCCCTTTGGCCAAGGCCGCGTTTCCCAAACCAGAACACGCCACTCCCCAGTTAAAAAGGCAGGAGAAATGGTCACAACCTGGAATTCTGTGAGAAATCCCAGCATTTTCCTCAGTATTTCTTAAAAGACCTCTGAAAAGGTTCCTAAAATGATTCCGGCAAAGTTGAATTTGGGAAAGCATTTTATGGGAATGTTCCATTTTAATGAGGTGCAGTGGGAGGCTGAAAATGTTTCAGTAGCCCAATTGGAACAAAATATAAGGCAAAGCATTGGGAAATGGGAAAATGACACTATAAATAAATAAATAAGCAAACCAAAAAATACAAGAAGCCTGAACAAGCTAAAATATTACAGCATCATCAAAACGAGACACCTCAACATTACACCAACAGAGATGAAAGTCAAATGGTGCATTGGAACACATTTCCTCTCAAAAATCATTGTAATCAATACAATTCCAATAGGAAATTTCTGTTTTATTCAGACTGGGGCTTGTATTCCCAGCTCTTGGAGCAGGTTTTGACTCCTTTTCTAGCAAAGAAAATTGCTGCCATCCCAACCTCCTCTGCAAAGGTGATGCAGGAGAATAGAATTGGTACTCATTCTTACTGAAGGACACCTGTGTTTTCGATAAAATTGGTGCTCTTGGCTGATTTCTCAGCAAAAATGCTTTAAGAAGAGGTAAAGCAAAGCTATTGTTACCCAGACTTTCTTCCTGTAAGGACCCATCCTACAGTGCATTTACTGGTATGCTCTGAAATACCATAAATCATTCTGACAACGTGATACTTGTCAAAATAAAGGCATAAAATACATCTTGGAATAAAATCTCCTCAATCATATTTATTTGTTTGCTCGCTGGTGCCATTTGGCTTTTCTCAGTGGGTTTCCCAGTCGTTAGGGGGAATTAGTGAGATTCTGCTGGAAAAACAGCCCCATGTGCATATTCACACGCTGAATTTCTGCATCCAGCACTGTGCACTCATTCAAGAGAACTAAAAATAAAGCTTTCAAAGGACACTTCAGCTTTCTTGCTGTATTTTTTTCCCCCTTTTCCAGCTTTTTTTCCCCATCCCCCTCGCCAAATATTCCACTAATGCTCAACGGTGGCGTGGTTTAAGGGAGTCCTGCATGGAAAGCTCCTTCAGCTGCTTAGCCCAACAGCATAAATTTGATCTCGTAATTAGTATTCAGCTCAGCATCTTGGATAGAAACCAATGTTACAGCCAAGAGGTGGTTTAAATCACATAAATCATAGATCAATGACAGAACTCTAAGCACTGGATAGATTACAAAAGTAAGCTTTAGTTAAAAATAGATTAACCATTTCCCTGCAGGAATTCCTTCAAAAAAGCCCTGAATATAAAACAAATAAAATTAAATCTGATAATTTTTTTCCTAATGTATGCATATACTAGATGAATTGTTCTTTCCCCTGACAGTTACACACTGATTAAAGAAATGTGTTAACATGCTATTTCAATGGAAAATATTGTAAATTGTGGGGACTTTAATTTTTTTAATGAGGCTTTAATAGCCAAAAAGCACATCCCAGCAATATTGTGTACAGCCAAGCTTATAGAATATATCCCAGCAGCTAACAGATACTTCTTCAGCTGCTGGTTTCATAAAAAGGGCAAAAATCCTTTCCAAGACAAGAAAAATGTTTTTAAGGAGTGTTTTTAAAGTATTTTGTTGATTGAATTTAACCAAGGAAGCACCCAGTCATAGGAAGCATCACAGACCATCAGCTGTCCTGGTTAAATGCCCATAGGGGTACTCAGCATCTTGGAGGATTGTGCCCAAGATCACCAAATTGCCAAAAGTTCAAGGGAAAAGGAAATATGAGGCTGAATCTCTTTTCCTTGACTAAGGAATGCAGGAGGGTTTGGCTGCTGCAAGGTAACTCTGTCAGTGTGAACCCCAGACTGAGGTGCTCCAGGACAGAGAATCACCCAGGAATCTGCTCTGCAACCTGGGAACTGCAGATATAAATTCAAAGTGTGCTCCTGCTCCTGTACATTGCACTGTGTTTGCCTCCCATCAGGTCACACGTTATTCAAAAGAAGAAAAAATTAAGAAGGAAAAAAAATTGAAAACAAAAAGACTTTGCAGCATCTGAAGGGCAATTTGCATGCCTGTTTTCTTAGTTGCAGAACTGAAAGTCAGGGATGATTCAGCAGCACCTCAGCCATTCCTCAGGCCAGGGAATTGCAGAATTCCAGCCACCAGATCTGGAGTAACACCCTCAGGTCCCTCCCTGTGACCAGCACAGGGAAAGAGCCTGGAAAACTCCCAGGGCAGCTCCGGCCACACCGGAGAGGAAAAGCAGCCTGAGCACCCTCACCAGTCCTGCCACCTTCTGTGCCCTTTTCCAGGCTGGAAATGCAGCTTCAAATCAGCAAATAAACAAAGGGAGAGAAACCCAACATTTCCTACCCCTGGACTAACAAATTATGATTGAATGGAGAACAGAAAATACAGAAACTCACCTCAATAAAAAGTTGTACAATTCTTCAACCAGTAAATAACTTTCATAGCCATGATATAGTGAAGCCAAACTTCCCGGTCACTGACACCTGGTTATATATTTAACTTCCTACAGATGACTAAAATGTGAATGTAATTGGTGTTGCCACAGCTTGAATTTAAAAAAAATAAGTAATACTGAGTTTATAGACATTAACATTTGTTTTCAAATACTCCAGCTCCTTCAAAAAGAACATTTTTAAACTTTGAGTGCTTTATGGAAATGACTACTTTCAATTTCCAAGGATATTTTTTCAGCGTAAGAGGAAATAATAAAGCTAGCTGCTCGATGGTTATTTGAGGAACAACATTCAGATTTCAAAACTGGCTCCCTGTGTGATAGAAGACTGCAATATATGCAATCAAGACAGAGATTCAAACAATAATAACTAGCAGAGGCTCCAGGGCATTGCAGAACGTGTCATTTACTTCAGCCCCGTTCCTTTAAACATCAGTCCTACGAGTAGTTCAGTGGAAAATAGATGGGCTGCTCTTGTAAGTATAGACTATTCATACAGGGAAGTTTTCAAAGGCTCTGCATTTTCCAAAGTGCTGAAAAATGCATATCAAGTTTAGTAAAACTAAAGAAGGGGAAAAAAAAAAAGAGGGGAAAAAAGGATCTCTTGTAATACGCCAAATTGTCGGAGAGATGTCAGGGTTAATTTTTAAAGGCACATTTCCCTCCAGCAACAATTCTCTTTAATTATTTCAATGTGAAACACATTATCAGACATGTTCCTTGCCTGTTCTCAGCTTGCTGACACAAGATAGGTACAAGATGTTCCCTCTCCTCCACTGATGCTCACACACGGTGCTGGGCACTCCGGTGCTGCCTGGAGGGAGCATGGGCAGCTCCTGCTGCACCTCCAGCCTCCAGCCCCTTCTACCAAGCCCCTGGGGCCACCTCCCCACAGCCACAGCACCAAAACAGGCAAGGAGAAGGTTGAGGAGAAGCCACAGGATTTCAGACCGTGGCCCTGGATGCGTGCACTGGAAGCAAGAGCAGCACAAAGCTGCAGCCACAGAGTTTCAGAGTTACCAGTTAACTATAATACAAGGGTCAGCCTTCCAGCAGGTTTGCAGGGGGATTTAGCCAGATCTTGGGGTTTTTTTTCCTTTACTTTGGTGTTTAATAGTCATGTAGAATAGACAACAGGTCAGGCAAATCCCAGTGAGGGAGTTACTGGCCCAGTGCAACACAATGAGATGCTGCAGGACACGATCCTGTTGGATTCTTCTTCAGGAATTTATGAGAAACACTTTATGTTCCTCCCAAGTGGGAAAGGACACTGCTCAGAGACCCAAAATAAAATATCAGCTCAAAATCACGAGGGACAGTGGTTTCAAATTTAGACATGAAGAAGCAACCTTGATCTAACGCATCGGCGCTGTGCTGCACGGCAGCGTGGTTGGCCAAGTATTCCAGCTGGGAAAGGGGACCTCTGTTTTCCCACATCATTTCAGACTTGAGAGATATGTATTTAAGGTTCTTAAATATGCCAGAATCCCATCAATCTATTCAACCCTTGTTCTGGTGCAAGGAAAGTCTAATCCTTTTCTTGGGAGGGAAGAGGCTTCAGACCAACTCTACCAGATCGGCTGCAATCTAACGGCCTTTTTTATCCCAGCTCCAGGAAAACTCACTATAGAGCCAGTCGTGAGATTAAAAGCTTTTTTAAGTTGCTATCTTGGGAAATTTCTTTCAAGGAAATTACTACAAAGCCTTGTTTTAGTGTGTGCCCCTACTGTGAGTCCTACTGTGTTTTTTTAATAAGGAAAGCCATCCATCCATAGAGGTGTATCCTGTTCTCCATGCTTGAGTGTCTAACAGCAGGCACATACAGTAGACACTCTGATGTTTTGCCTCTTTAATTTTCACTCCATAATGTTGGTGCCTGGTTCTCCTGACTGCACCTTTCAGAGCAGTTTAATTACGGGCATGCACAGAATTTCGAGAGGGGATCTTCAGTGATAATATTCAGATGTTAGGGACAAGTTTATTACAGAGAGATATCCAGATGATTTTTTTTTTTTTAACCATAAAATAAAATCCTTCTATGTAGTTATCACGGGATGGAAAGTGAGATAATATTGCCAAGGAAAAAAAATAAAAATACTTTCAAGGCTAAACCAGAAAAGACTATGGAGATGCTTCATTTAGTCTTTAAAAGATGCTTCATATGGAGATGCTTCATACAGATATAGAGATGCTTCATATAGATATAGAGATGCTTCATTTTAGTTTTTAAGAAGACAACCTTATGCTAAATATGAAAGTATGGCAGATCCATCACCGAGCTTTCAAGCAGATAGGACACAGCCATAGGTTTCTACACTTAAATTCCCAACCAAATGGAAATAGCTCATGCCACTGAATTTATTAGCCCAAGGATTTTACCCCCCATTTTGATGAATTTTTTTAAATTGAGCCAAGCAGCTCCCTGATAAAAGGTTACTGTACCACTCAGATATCAGGCTTGGAATGTTTTTTTATAATAACAGGCCAGGTACAGGGTTATAAATGAGCCCTGCTCCATTGACTCCAGACAGGGTATGAAAATTGATTCAATGGAGCACCATCAGTCCTCACCAGCTGAGTATCTGTCCCTCTAATCACAACTAAAAAGATTTCCCGAGTCAATTAAAGGCTTGAAGCCTTTACTCGCTCACACCAAATCCCTGCTAACAATGCCTTCATTTAAACCCTAACAAACGGAGCACACGCTCTGCCTGGTGCCACGGCTGCTGCTGGAGATTGAAATCCCCGCTCATCCCAGGGCTCCGGGCTCTCCCCTCGTGGCTCACGTGGGCCAGGATCACACCTGGCTGCCCCCAGCCCTGACACCTTCCCTCGGTGTCTGACACAGAAATCAGCACATCCATTGTCTGTGCCAAGGGGAGGGAGCAGCAGCCACACGAAGCAAACATGTACCTTTGCTGCCAGAGTGGGAGTACTTTAATTTCCAAATTACTCCCATAAATAAATCAAGCCGCAGAAGCTGATAAATGAAAGATTATGAAAATAGTAATATCCCGCAAAATCTTGAAAGGCATCATAATTCCTCAAACAATTATCTTCTGTCATATTTGCGAGTAGCCCATGTAGTTCAAGAACAGAAAATACAAATGTGCTCCTTTAAAATTCATGAAACCACTCATTCTGTCATAAAAGCAGGCATCTTTCATGGCTACTTATTTCACACAGTCTCATAACTAATACTGACAGATACTTGGAATGCAAAAAAAAAAAAAAAAAAAAAAAAGACGGGGGAAAAAAACCCTCAGTGCC